>OY986968.1:21272128-21292828 GCA_963920575.1 Narthecium ossifragum
CCAAAGTGCCAAAGTGGTCACAGTTGTGGTGTTTAAGTGCATAGTTCCTATCAGTTGTGGTCACAGATTCTTGGTTGAGTACTCGCTATTTATATATTTAATTTTCAAGGTATATAAAAGGACAACATGAATCCTATATCATCCTTATATATGAGTGAACGCCCTCATGTAGCTTTCTTGTACTTCTACTTTGAAGCAATAGCCCATATGGGTTAGCGTTTAAAACCACTCAACAAGAACTGAGAAAAGAAACCATGTTTGTTTGTGATGTTGACGAGAACAACATTGGTCCAGACTTTGATCAACTCATCAAGTCATCATCATGATTTTGATGTTAGGTAATGCTGAGCACATACTTTCCAACACCTTCATGAAGCGATCGGTGTGGTCTACCTAGCTATCTTTGATCATCAGAAGTTAGTACTTTTCTGACGGCAACTCATGCGGCTCGATCTTCATCTTTTTTCTTTTTTCTTTTTTCTTTTTTTTTTCTTAGTAAACGAGCCAAATGGCTAACCAAAATACAAGAAATAAAGAAAGGCAACAAAGCTAAAAACTACAACAAATGAGACAGGGAACTGGGTGCTGCAGACCCAGAGTCAACCGTCCAAAACACAGGTTCAACAATGGATAGTCCCAAATGTGCCAGAGCGTCTGCAAACATATTTCGGCCCCTGTGTAGGTACATAACAGTAGATATAACATCCATTTGCGCCGCCTCCCAGTTAGCAATCTGTGCTTTTTGCCGGATCTGTGTAGGCCAAGCGCGTCTACCATTAAGACAGTCCGCGAGATCCCGAGTGTCCGTCTTGAATAACCCACGCGAAACTCCACGCGAACGGGCGGTGTGGAGGCCACGGAGGAAGGCCAAAAATTCTGCTTCAAAAGCACTGTTATATATTAGTGAACCTGTTCAACCAGGACCCAGTCAAGTGGTAGATTGGAATTTGCAAAACTAGCCACCCCCAGACCAGCCTTACCACTACTAGCACAGTAGGCCACATCTGATCGGAAGATCGGAAGACCTAGGCTCTACCGTTCAGTGTCGTGCACTTGCGATCTTGATTTGAGGAGCCATTCTCGGGCAAGCCAAGACGCCGATCTCGCTACCTCCACTGGCGTTGATCTCAGGCCATCAAAGACAAGTTAATTTGTTCCTCCGCTTCCAGATGGTCCACAATCCGTAACCAACTCTGGAGCGACTCTCCCGGGAGACCTCCGTCTGTGAGCTGAGAAGGACGATGTTCTGCCAGTCTCGCCATCACTGTTGTTGTGCAAAGTTCTGCTCTCTTCGGAAAATGGCCAACCATATTTCAAGGTAATCCAAACATTCAAAGAAAAGATGTTCGAATGTCTCCTGCGCCATCCCACAACGAGGGCAGATGGGACTTACCTCAGGGTCGAAACGGGACAGGGCCGCCTTCGTCGGTATTTTGGAACGGAGCACTCGCCACAGAAAAGCTTGGACACTCCGTCAAATGGTTCGCGCAACACATTTATTAAAGCTGATTTTTAATTATTTAGAGGTATGTGATAAAATAGTTGTCATAATATTATATCTATTTTGATAAATTATTTTGTCACTATAAATCAAATAAATTTATTATAACGAAATTATTGTCACAATAGTCACATTTATTACAAAAAAATATGTTGTCGTTATTTTTATACTAGATTGTGATAAAATTATTTGTCGGAATAAATCTGTTTATTACGACAAACATATTGTGAAAAAGATTTTATTAAAAATTATAGTTAAAAAATATTTTGGTCGCAATATCCCCCATGTCGAACATGCCTATTGCGACAAAAACATACATATCACCATGAAGTCTTTTGTTTGAAATGACAATATATTTTTGTCACCGGTACTAGTGTTATGATGACGAATTTTTGTTTGTCGTAACTTGTATGCACCTATTGTAATAGATTGCTACATTTATCATAATAAACTTATTGTGACAGACTTGTTGTAACAAATCTGATGACGAAATATATTCGTCACAACAAGTATATAGTGACCAATATAAGACTTATTGCCACGAAATTTTTTGTCGCGGAATTCCAATTTTGTTGTAGTGATCGCCGATGCAGCCCAAGTAGGATGAGCAACAATACCCAGTAGGTTTCTACTCTACGTCGCACAGAAAGAAAGGAAAACTACAACAATGTCGCTCTCTGTCCCAAGTCTAAGGTCTGCCTGAGAGCTACAAAACCAGGATCACCCTCACCCACTGACAAAACAAGGGCGATCACCATGGGTTGGCCAGGGAGTACACACATCGCCAATGCGCTCTAACCCTCTCAACCTTCATCGTCTAACCACACCTCTCGTATGGGAGCAACAATCAGGCACATCAACAACCACCCTTAACACTTGGTGCAAAAGAACATACACGACCACTACACCTCAAGTGACATAATATAAGGTCGACTCCAACAACGACCCAAAAATAATTGCAAATATGATTGGATGACAAAAATCAAGCCCTAAGTCTCAACTAACCAAACCACAATCCTAGGGCTACCAGAGACTTCCGAATCTGTGATACTCTCATCGCCCGCATTCTAACTATGATTTATGGTGTAGAGGGAGATGTGTTCCCACTTCCACTCAGCTACTGGGAGAGGTTGTAACAAGCCCGCAGGCTTCTAGTGCTCTGCCTTCACCTGCTGACAAGTAAGACAACTGGCCACAAACTATGCTACATCATCCTTCATCTTGCGCCACCAGTACTGGCGATAAAGATCATGATCCATCTTCGTCCCTCCTGAATGGACAGCAAAACGAGACGATTGAAAATTTGATAAGATATCTCTGCGCAACTGCTGATCAATTAGTACCATTACCTTGCCTCTAAAGCGAAGACTATCATCACTGTGCACTGTCCAGCCGTCAGCGGCCTCCCCAGCATGGACTCTGGCACGAACCGCTACTAACCTTTGATGATCGGCCTGCGTTGCGATAACCTTCTACAACAAGGTCGGTGTCGTTACTAGTGCACAGAAAGCATCGTCCTTGGTTTGCTCCTCCAAGTGGAGTCCAAACCAACCTACGGCCTCAAACATCAAATGTTCATGCACTACGATTGATGAGTCACTAAATATTCATAATTAAACCCCTTAATTTACATTTGTTAGCCTGAGAGTATTTGTATTTGATAGTTTGTTAATTGATTTAAGGTTCAATGAAGATTCAAGTTAGAAAATACAGAAAAAGACTAATATATGGAAATTACGCCGCTCCGCTGTCAGTTTGAAAAGAATTCACCACATTCTCCAGATAAATCATAAATTCCTGAAATTTGGAGGACTTATAGAAAACTTCAAGATGAACAACTTTCATGTTGGACACTTTACGAGATTTGGACAAATTAATAGCCGTTTTCAAGCCTATGAAGATAAACTGATGCTGGAAAACTGGTCCGTCGATGCTCAGAAGAATATTGGCAAAATAATCTAGATAAGTCCAAATAATATCAAATCTTCGGGAAAGGACAGAAGGCTTCCTAATCTACATCTGTCATATTGAGCACATTTTCAAATTCCGGATGGGTTGAACCCAATCGCGACCGGAGGAGGCTGTCAGAATTAAACCAGAAAATCCGAGTTGCACTAGAGGTCCAACTCAACCCAAAACCCTAATTTCGGGAATACACATATAAGAAGGTGTTTGCTGGCCGAAAATTGGTGGTCCCCATAGAGAGAAAAGAGAGAATTAGGGTTAGGAGGATTCTCTGAAGAAGATGGAGTTGCAGCGTGAATCCCAATCGTTCTGCATCGAATCTATGGTGTCCATCACAAAGATGAGTGGCTAATTTCTGTACTTAGGGATCTCATGAAGCTTTAGTAAATCTTCTTTGTATTTTTCTAGTTGAATCTTGTATTTTTTTTCTGGACATGATCTTATAAATTTGGTTTTAATGATAAAAGAGTTGAGGGAACAGAGTTCCTTGACGTATTTTTAGTCCTACTTGATTTTGGTAATTGATGGTAGAGATCTATAGGATGGTTTTTTTTGTGGTTTGTGAATAACCGATGAGATATTTTATGCTTAGTGACGATAGCTTGTGCTAAGGTTACTCCAAAGATAATCTATGCTAATCGAAAATAAAATATGTATTTGGAAAACACTCACCTCCTTTTAGGGATTCATGTAAGCTTAAGAAGCTGTGAATTTATAATGTCTAGATAAGAAAACAAGAGGATAACTAGAGAATGCAGGAAGTGAAACTAAAGTGGATTGAGTAATTCCTAGGTTTTCTCTCATTAATATATTTCAATCTTTTTACATCGCTTTCTTAATTAGTTTTAATTAATAAGTTTCTAAAACCCAAATCAATCCTTTTCGCTTTAGATTTAGAGTTCCAAGATTTAATTCTGATTTCTCCTTCGTAATCAAAGTTTGATCATGTATTTCATCACTATTCTACCCCATTGTTTAGTACTTTGAATAAGGGTTTATAAATTGTATTCTTGATTGAGTTTGCAACGTCTTAACGACGCATTTGTAAGCGATCAACGATCCCTGTGACCACCGCCCTCTGCTATCGGCTAAGAGAGTAATCCTCCAAAAACTCCATCCAGCGTCTCTGCCACAAGTTGAGATCCCACTGCGTGAAAATGTACTTTAAGCTCTTGTGGTCAGAGAACACCTGGAATCGCTCACCAAATAGATAGTGGCGCCATGTCTTTAGAGCAAAGACCACGGCCGCCAACTCCAGGTCATGGGTAGAGTAATTTTTCTCATGATCCTTCAACTGGCGTGATCCATAGGCAACAGGATGGCCCTCCTGCATGAGTACGCAGCCTAAACCCTCGATGCAGGCATCACAGTAGACTCTGTATCTGACATCTCTCTTCGGGATAGTCAAGACGGGTGTCTCAGTCAACCGCCTCTTCAACTCCTCAAATGCTGCCTCATAGGAGTCGGTCCAAACAAAAGGAACCCCTTTCTTGGTAAGCCGCATCATCAGAGTTGCAACCCTGGAGAAATCATGGATAAACCATCTGTAGTATCCTGCCAACCCGAGGAAACTGTGGACCTCAAACACGGACTTCGGCCTCTGCCACTACAACACTACCCTCACCTTTAATGGATCAACTGCCACTCCAGCTGCTGACACTACATGACCTAGAAAGCCCACTTCGGTTAACCAGAACTCACACTTTGACGCCTTGGCGTACAAGTGATGATCTCTAAGCAATTGTAATGCCGTTCTCAAATACTCTGCATGCTCCTCATCAATATGCGAATAGATAAAAATGTCGTCAATGAAGGCAACGATAAACTGATCTAGGAAGGGTTTAAACACCTTCTGCATCATATTCATAAATGACGCTGGCGCATTTGATAGGCCAAAAGGCATCACCACAAACTCATAGTGGCCATATCGAGTCCGAAAAGCCGTATTTAGGATGTCACTCTCATGAATCCTCAGCTAGTAGTAGCCAGATTTCATATCAATTTTTTAGAAGACCTTGGTGATGTCGCTCAAATGTGTCACGTATAGCGGTCGTGGTGTAGTACAGCATAAGAGAGGTCGAATCCCACAGAGAGACAAGCAGGAAAGATCCAGAAATACAAATAATAATATATTGAAGACAATCAAGAAAGCTAACTAAACTAAATTAGATCAAAGGATTAATGATAACGTAATGTTAACTAAAGATATCAGGCTTTTGATAAGGCTAGGCTTCAAGAATCACGTCACTCGGATTTAGGTTCTTCTCTTCTCAATGGTTCATATGGTACTCAGTTAAGGGATTCACATCCCAATCGCCTTAACCGGAAGATATAGAATTATGAATCTGATAAAATATAAATGTCTCTTCCTATGATTGGTTCTTCCTTTTTATAGTTCTAACTTCATCCAACCAAACCTAAGAATACACGATACCGGCTGTCACTACAGGCAACGCGCAGCAAAAGTTCATCGGGACAAAGCCCTAACTCTAACCGGATCCCTAAGAATACACAATACCAACTCTCACAATCGGCAATGCATAGCAAAGATCTCACGGGATAGAGCCCCAACCTTGTCTTACCAGATCCCTAAGAATATACAATACCAGCTGTCACTACGGGCAATGTATAGCAAAGGTCTCGCAAGACTCGGTAGGAGAATCAAAAGAGAAGACTATGAGATTATAAGATCATGAAAGAAGCATGATTGGATTCATAATATTAATCATCCACATAGAAATCTATAATCTGAAAATAATATTTAAAGATCCAATACATAGAAAAGAGTTTAACAATAAAGCTTAAAATCTATTAACCATTGTTGGAGAAGAAGCCCTAATCCTCGCTAGATCATCCGTCCGCCATGCCCGTGGATTACTCGGCCATGGATGGAGATGTGTTCATCTTCTTCCTTGGGAAAACGTCCAGAAAGAGCCTCCAAAAACGTCCAAGAAGTCCCCTTTGAGTAACCCTAAGTTTCATATTTATAGGGTCCAAGAATTAGCAAACTCGGGTTAAGTTTAAACCCGTTAAACACCCGCGGACGATGCCACGGTCGACCGTGAACTGTGCAAAATGTTTGGAAAAGCGACGGTCGATCATTGCATCGACCCTGAGGAGTGTTTTCTTCGACAGAGGCTGACGGTCGATGCAACGGTCGACCGTGATGATTTTCGGGCTCCACGGCCGATCCTGAGGGTTTGACGGTCGACCGTGAGTATTTTACGGTCGACCGTGCGGATTTCGGGCGCGACGGTCGATGCCACGGATGATGCGACGGTCGACCGTCACTATTCACTCAGCATTGCGCACTGGTACGAAAAATGTTGTAACTTCCTCTAGGAAACTCGGAATCACGAACCGTAAAATTCTCCAGAATCTAGACTTCAAGACCTTTCCAACCATATATGGCACATTATCTGGTTCTTAATCATCAGGTACAGGTTCATCTTCCAAGTCGACCCATATAATCTTTTCAGCTTCTTTCAGCTCCAATTTCCTGTATTTTCCAAGCAACTATATGAAGTAACATATACTATAGAAATAGTGCTAAAGAAGTTGATTAAGGGTGAAGATATAGCAATTGAGATGGTTTTAAGGTTGTTCAGAGTGCACTTTCATGCACTCATCACACCCCCCAACCAGCTTATTGCTAGTCTTTAGCAATTCAAAGCGTATAGAATATAATTAAGCACACTAAAGGTTTAAGGATGTAGACATGCATGATAAAAATTCTACCTTATCAAGTCAATAGTGTTTCATACAGTACAGAGCATGAAAACTTCTTATACTAATACACATACTACCAACATATGAAATCAACTTCTACACATCAAACATGCTAATCACCATCCAGAAGAACACATGTGACGTGACAAATAAATGTTATGTACAGAAGCAACTTCTACCCACCATTAGTCCAAACACACTACTATCTTTATGACCAATCATCCAACCCTCGCAATTTAAGTATAGCATGCTCTTTCTTTCTTTTTTTCTTTTCAACTATCAGACACTTTGCCTTGTTACACGAGCACTCTCCGCTTCTTGAGGAGCAGAGACCGGGTTACTTAGCAAAATACTTAATAGTTTTTTTTTTTATAGCTATAAGTGGTTCTACCTTTTTACTCGAGCTCCCCGCTTCCTGAGGCTAGAACATCCGATTACTCAGTAGATCACATGCTAGTTGTTTAGGCACAGCTTTATCAAGCTCCAGAACTTTTTCTTCTTTTTTTTTTCCTCCATGCAATACTCAACACTAGCTAATGCTGAAATCATGGTTTAGATTAACAATAACATGCTCATTCCTCTAGTGAGTATAATCGCCACTGCACATAAAGTCTTCGTGTGGATCACATGATGTTATACTTTCAGATTATCACGCATGCAATCAATGTATTGGTCAATCCATATGAAAGCAACATGCATAATAAGCATAAAAAATTTCAGCTCATGTACAATTTCTAGTAACATAATCAATTCAACACTATTAAACTCAATAAGGTAGCATGCATAAGGTCATGCATGCCTACACCCCCCAACCTGAAATTCACATTGTCCTCAATGTGTGCTAATCATGTAAATAAGCAGAAGGGTGGTGGCTGAAATTTCATATATGACAGAAAAATAGGAAATTGAAATAAGAGCGAGGCCACCTGACAGAATATCTGAAATCTTGCACAAAGCTCTCCATTGTAGCCGAATTTCACAAGCAAGGAAGACGGAAGTTCAAGCATCCTAAAAGCATAAAATAGCAAACAAAAGCAAATGAGAATGAAAGCAAACAAACTAAAACAAACTAACCTAATCAAAAAGGGAAATTATAGATAGTAGAACGATCATCCCCTGTCTACGAGGGAAATGGTTTGCTCCTCAGGGTCCGCTTTCTCTGGAATCTATTTCAAACGCTGTCCATTAACCGTAAATAACCTCCCCTCCTTTGGGTCTTCAACTTCCACAGCCCCATTCTCAAATATTCTGCTAACAGTGAAGGGGCATGTCCATCGTGATCTCAGCTTTCCAGGATGAAGATGCAGGCGTGCGTCATACAGATAAGCTTGTTTTCCGACTTTAAACGTCTTTCGCAGGATCTTCTTGTCATGGTAGGCTTTTGTCTTTGCCTTGAAGATCCTAGAACTCTCATAAGCATCATTTCTGAGTTCCTCTAGCTCAGACAGTTGGAGTTTCCGTTCCTGACCTGCAGCATCCAAAGTAAAATTTAGTGACTTAATAGCCCAATATACCTTATGTTCTAATTCGACTGGAAGATGGCATGGTTTTCCATAAACAAGGCGAAACGGCGACATCCCCAGGGTAGTCTTGTAGGCAGTGTGATATGCCCACAACGCATCTGATAGCCTCAAGGACCAGTCCTTTCGGTTGGGGCTCACTGTCTTCTCCAGGATTTGCTTTATCTCTCTATTGGCTAATTCAGCTTGGCCATTCGTCTGTGGATGATAAGCAGTGGAAATCTTATGTGTAACTCCATACCTGCGCATCAAAGCCTCAAAAGAGCGGTTCCAAAAATGGGATCCTTGGTCACTAATAATGACCCTAGGAGTACCAAATCTAGACAAAACAAGCTCTTTTAGAAACTTGATTCATAATCAGGGACACAACGGCGCATAATCTGGTCAGGACAATACTTAAACAGACAAGGATCATCCCAATAAAATTTCTTTACCGCAACAAAAATCTACGCTTATCCTGCGCACTCCAAAAGGAAGGGATCTCACCTGTCGCTAAGTAATTAACAATGTGCGCATACCAGGGCAGCCGTGCAACTGAAAAGAGTTGCTCATCAGGGAAGTCATCCATAATTGGTGGCTCATTTTCCGCTATATCCACCATCAACCTTGATAGGTGATCAGCGACAACATTCTCCACGGGAAAACAGGGATTGATCGAGCACCTAAGAACAAAAGCAAAACAAACCAAAAACAAAAGCAAACATGCATGCACACAATATAAAAATAACTCAAGCATTCTCAAGCTTACAAGAAAGCAAATTGAGCAAACTAAACTACTATATCTAAGACATGGATTTTTAACCGCGCCCTTGGCGGTCGTGCCCTAGCACGATGATATGCAAAATCAGTAAGTGCGATAACCTGAAAGTTTAACCTTTGTAGTATCACAAAGGGAAATTTACCATGTAAATCCAAGTGGCATATGACAAGTGAGAGAACTACCTTTTGCATTCTAACACCAATAAACAAGGTAGCTGGATCGCTCAAATAGAAATATGTATCATCATTATGCTCAAGTGTCAATGACTCATTCAATGACCTATCAATAATGCCATCATGCTCGTGGTCAAGGATGGTAAGATCACAAAATCTGAAATAAATCCGTCGAAGTTTAAAAATATCTATCAAGGTCATGTTCTTCTGGACTATCCAAGGAGATGAAATAAACACTGGAAAGATACCTCGCGGCTTAGAAGCAATGACTTGAAGTTCAGCTGATGGAGGTTCGACGAATACCTGGTCCTGGTGGTCTTGGAAGTCATCTAGATCTTCCTCGTTGCTGGCCGGCCCGTACTGGAGTACTTCGTGTTCTTCCAACCGATGTGTCCATCCGAGTTCGTGCACGCTAAATGATGTGATTACCTCGCATAGTTGGCGTGCTTTCTCCTCGTCCTTCATAAGTAACTGCAGAAGGAAAGAGTCAAAATTAGGCTTTGTTTTAGCCTCCTTAAGTAAGTCCAAGATCTCTGTCATAGAAAGTTGAGCAGAAACATGTACATTTTCAGCATCAGAAGCATGAACATGTGCATTACTAACATTGGAATCATGAGCATAGGCATAGTGAATGTTAGTATCATGAACATGCGTAAGAGCGCTAAAATCATGTACATATGCATCACACATACTAGAATCAATAGCTTGTGCATCAATAGGACTAGAATTTTGAACATGCACACTAGCACTACAGTCATGAGCATATGCATCATCAACATGAACATCTTGAGCATGTGCACCATAAGCATTAAAATCATGGATGTATGCATCAGAAGCACTAAAGTCATTGACACATGCATCATACGTGTTAGGCTCATCAACATCATGGGAAGTAGCAACATAAGTATCATGCACATAATCATCATAAGCACTAGGATAAGAGTAGAAAGGCTCATTGGGTTGCAGATAGCTGTTGGACGTTAAGGTGACATTGGGATGCTTGTAGGGTTTGGCATCGATATGACCACGATAATCATCCCAACGCTCCGGAATCGTCTGTGTAAGATTTGTCTCAACAAGCTCATTCAAGTGCTTCAGAGCTTCATCTGGATCAATCTGCAAAAACTCACCCCTGCATCTTGTTTCAAGAATTTGACGTTCATGCTCAGTTAATCCATAATAAAAATAGCTAACTAAACGCCAATTAGGATAACCATGTTGAGGGCATGAAGCTATTAAACTAATAAATCGCTGCCATGCATCACATAATGTCTCATCATTCTTCTGTGCAAAGGATGAAATCTTTCTTTTCAATGCGTTAATCATATAAGTAGTAAGATACTCATTGACAGAAACATGACTCGTTCTATTCTCCAATCTCAATTCGTATATACTTTTCTTACGAACTGTTGTTTGAGACATTCCATCTCTCGACTTCATAGAACATGATCTCAAATAGTCTTAATATAATTCATTTTCCATCTTTTCTTTTGTTTTTTAGTTTTTTTTTGTGTCAGTTTTTTTTTAGCAAGTAAAAATAAAACGAAAAATCAAAATAAAACTAAAAAGAAAATAAAGAAAACTAAGGAAAAAGAAATAAAAATCCAAAGAAAAGGAAAAAAAATTACCGCCTTCGATAATTTTTGAATGTCTTCAATCATCATGATCTGATGATTCTGGCGCTTTTCTGAACCGTCTCCCCGGCAACGGCGCCAATTTTTTATGTCGCTCAAATGTGTCACGCACAGCGGTCGCGGTGCAGTACAGCATAAGAGAGGTCGAATCCCACAGAGAGACAAGCAGAAAAGATCCAGAAATACAAATAATAATATATTGAAGACAATCAAGAAAGCTAACTAAACTAAATTAGATCAAATGATTAATGATAACGTAATGTTAACTAAAGATATCAGGCTTTTGATAAGGCTAGGCTTCAAGAATCACGTCACTCGGATTTAGGTTCTTCTCTTCTCAATGGTTCATATGGTACTCAGTTAAGGGATTCACATCCCAATCGCCTTAACCGGAAGATATAGAATTATGAATCTGATAAAATATAAATGTCTCTTCCTATGATTGGTTCTTCCTTTTTATAGTTCTAACTTCATCCAACCAAACCTAAGAATACACGATACCGGCTGTCACTACAGGCAACGCGCAGCAAAAGTTCATCGGGACATAGCCCTAACTCTAACCGGATCCCTAAGAATACACAATACCAACTCTCACAATCGGCAATGCATAGCAAAGATCTCACGGGATAGAGCCCCAACCTTGTCTTACCAGATCCCTAAGAATATACAATACCAGCTGTCACTACGGGCAATGTATAGCAAAGGTCTCGCAAGACTCGGTAGGAGAATCAAAAGAGAAGACTATGGGATTATAAGATCATGAAAGAAGCATGACTGGGTTCATAATATTAATCATCCACATAGAAATCTATAATCTGAAAATAATATTTAAGGATCCAATACATAGAAAAGAGTTTAACAATAAAGCTTAAAATCTATGAACCATTGTTGGAGAAGAAGCCCTAATCCTCGCTAGATCATCCGTCCGCCATGCCCGTGGATTACTCGGCCATGGATGGAGATGTGTTCATCTTCTTCCTTGGGAAAACGTCCAGAAAGAGCCTCCAAAAACGTCCAAGAAGTCCCCTTTGAGTAACCCTAAGTTTCATATTTATAGGGTCCAAGAATTAGCAAACTCGGGTTAAGTTTAAACCCGTTAAACACCCGCGGACGATGCCACGGTCGATGCCACGGTCGACCGTGAACTGTGCAAAATGTTTGGAAAAGCGACGGTCGATCATTGCATCGACCCTGAGGAGTGTTTTCTTCGACAGAGGCTGACGGTCGATGCCACGGTCGATGCAACGGTCGACCGTGAGCATCTGACGGTCGACCGTGATGATTTTCGGGCTCCACGGTCGATCCTGAGGGTTTGACGGTCGACCGGGAGGAGTTTACAGTCGACCGTGCGGATTTCGGGCGCGACGGTCGACCGTCACTATTCACTCAGCACTGCGCACTGGTACGAAAAATGTTGTAACTTCCTCTAGGAAACTTGGAATCACGAACCGTAAAATTTTCCAGAATCTAAACTTCAAGAGCTTTCTAACCATATATGGCACATTATCTGGTTCTTAATCATCATGTACAGGTTCATCTTCCAAGTCGACCCATATAATCTTTTCAGCTTCTTTCAGCTCCAATTTCCTGTATTTTCCAAGCAACTATGTGAAGTAACATATACTATAAAAATAGTGCTAAAGAAGTTGATTAAGGGTGAAGATATAGCAATTGAGATGGTTTTAAGGTTGTTCAGAGTGCACTTTCATGCACTCATCAGCGCCTCTCAGCTGATTAAACAAATCATCGATCCGTAGCAAGGGATATTTGTTCTTCACAGTCATCCTGTTCAGCTTTCGGTAATCAATGCACATCCGTAGGGATCCATCCTTCTTCTTTACAAAAAGTGCAGGCACTCCTCAGGGTGACACACTCGGCCGAATGAATCCTCGCTTCAACAAATCATCCAGTTGGCCCCTAAGTTCTCACAGCTCTACTGGTGCCATCCTGAATGGCGGTAGAGAGATCGGTGCAGTGTATGGTAGGAGCTCTACCTCAAATTCTATCTCTCTACGAGGTGGCAATACCTGCAACTCATCAGGGAAAACATCGAGAAACTCGCACACGACTTTGGGCAAGCTGATATCTTGAGTCCCATCAGACTCGGACAAACTGAGGCTCGCCAACAAGGCAGTCAGCTGGCACCCACACCTAATCTCAGCAAAATTTGTGGGCTTGGCTATTTGTCTGTCCCCAACGAAGCTGAAGCAATCACCCTTAGGAGTACAAGCCATGACTCTACACCAGTTGCAGTCAATCAGCGCTCGGTAGGATCCCAGCCAATCCATACCAAGGATGACGTCAAACCCCGTCATCACAAGGACACACAAGTCCACCTCCAGTCGAATATCCCCAAGCTCTAACTTGCATCCCCGACATACCGAATCAACCCGGGCGCCACTCCCGACAGATGTCCCCACAAGAATCACCGTCTCTAAAGATACTGGTTTTAACCCCAGAAGTCGCACACAATAGGCCAAAATGAAAGAATGTGACGTGCCAGAATCGACAAGAACTGAGACAAGGGCACCAAAAAGCAAAATGGTACCTCGAATAACTGATGGCTCTGTTGGGGTCGCAGTCTCTGGCAATGCAAACACTTTGCCCTGTCGGACTCCCTGACCTCCACTGCCCTGCGCACTGGGGGCTTATTCCCTTGTGCGGTCTCTGGGCCGATGCAACCGATGTCTATGCAAAAGGCTATCCCCCCTTAAGAAAAAGGACAAAACCTCTTGATGTGTCTGGGATGTTGGCACCCATAATACACAAGAGGTCCACTATCAGCTCTTCTCTTCAGACCCATGCCCATCTGTGACTACCGACTGTCATCCCCCTGCTGGGATTGTTGTTACTGGTACTGCTACGCCTGCTGCTATACCGGGTGTAGTGGCCTCTGTTTCTTCCCAAATCTCCTCCTGAAGGGCCCCTTGGATGGCCCTGCATTGGACTCAACCACCATTGGCGTTGCCGCTCCCTGAACTCTACTACCGTGGCAGTCCCCTAGGGTCTTCTCAGTGGCGCGCGCGCTGTCTAGCACCGCAGCATAGGTGGTCAGACAACGCAAGGCCACTTGCATTCGGATATCCTCCCGAAGACCTTGCTCGAAGCGGCTCACCCTATCCGCCTCCAGAGCCACCATCACCGGAGCATACTTGGACATATGAGTAAACCGGCTGGCATACTCTGACACACTGCTACTGCCTTGAACTAGAGCCACAAACTCCTGCACCTGCACCATCCTCTCAGTCCTCGAAAAGTACTCTCCAAGGAAGAGACCACAAAACTGATCCCAGGAGAGGGTCCTCTCGTCTCTACTAACGTGGTCCATGCTCCACCAGTCCGCCGCTCGCCCCGTCAACAAATACGACGCTAGGTGGACTCTACTAGTGTAAGCAGCATAGTTGAGAACTGTGAAGCTCTTGACCACTTTCGCCAACCAGTACTCAGCTGCCACCGCTCCCTCTACGCCATCAAACCTCGAGGGGTTAAGCTTCAAGAACTCTGTGAGCTCTTGAGCTGCCCTCGACACTGAGTCAGCTACTGGGGCCACAACCTTTGGTGCCCTCGGCAATGGCTAGCAACCGACTCCGCCATCTCTGGCTCACTCTCGTCAGGGGACTTATCGGGGGACTCGTTTGAGGCCTCAGTAGTATGGCCCACCTTCGTCTCTCGTAGAATATCATCCAGTCCCCGGGTGCGGGGCCCACCCCTACCTGAGCCGCTAGCGGCGCGAGAACCACCTCCACGAAGTCTGGGAGTCATCTGCAGAGAGTGATTAGTTATATCTAGGGTTATCCAAAAACAGAACAAACAAACATAGCACAAGTCAACAACCAAAAATGCAAGGATGCATCTAAGGACTCAATCTAGCCCACCTATAAACCTATGCTATCAACCATCCTATCTCACCCTAGGACCTACAGCCTAGGCTATGATACCAACATATCACGCCCCGCCCCAATTAAATACAAAATATCCCAAAGATTACTCAAAAATTCAGCATGACCCTTGGGCACAGGCACGTGATATCACAATTACAACCTGTCAATAGATACAAAGTCACACATCCTATGACATTTCATCCAATATTTACAATGAAAATCACAATTATGGGGACACTATCACCCCATTTCATTCATTTACACATTTCACATACATATGAGTGTATAATCTTCCAATTACAACATAATCAGGTTACGAGACTACAATATAAAAATTCTTCAAAATTTTCAACATATACAAAGCGTCAAATACACAAATTGAGAGTTAAGGTAGAGTACACAATAAATTTGGGATACAACCCACATCACTTCACCTACTACAAATCTAGATCTCAATCAATAAACACAAAATGACGCCTGGTCACTGCTGACCACCTCCCTGGGGTGTACTGGCCTCAGGCCTACCTCCTGCACAACAAAAACCCAAGGAAAAATGAGCTCGAAAGGCCAATAGGAGTCACCTGATGACATTCTAGAACACTGGTGTACACCAACCTATCCTAGTATACTGACCCTAGTATGGTCTGGCTAGTCTAGATAAGTCTTACATGCACAGACGTCGCATCCGACTGTCAACGCTCGCCCATACCCCTATAGACTCTATACCAGTCTTAGTATACTAGTATAGGGACAACATCCTACACACCCACCTATCCTAGTTTACTGATCCTAGTATGGTCTGGCTAGTCTGGATAAGTCTTACATGCATAGACATCGCGTTCAACCATCAACACTCGTCCAGATCCCTATAGACTCTATACCGGCCTCAATATACTAGTATAGATCCAACATCCTCAATAATACATCCTCAATAATACATCTTCAATAACAAATCCTCAAGTCAAGTCAAAGTCCTCGATCGACATACGGAGATCAAAATCCATCCATCAAGTCATCGACATAGCCCCTACACTGTGACTAGTTTAGATACAGGACCTGACTAGACCCAACCACAATCTCTATCCTAAGACAAGCCTGGCATTCCTAGCATGTATACACAAACCAAATAACATAATAATAAACAAATATAGTAATTCATAAGTTCTTATAAATGCATACAATACAGGAATAGCATAACATAACATTCCATAACACAATTAAGCAAGTAGAGGGCTAAGCTAGCCCAACAGATCATAAAATAGCATGCAACCATCATCACAAAGGTATAGCTATACAACATGGCATACAACACAACATTGCATCACATATAAACATAACACATCAATCCTAGCAGGAGGTAACTCCTACCTCAAAAGGACAGTCAACGTGCGATCCCTAAGCCCGGGGGTCAACATCGCGCTCCGAACTTTGATGGCAGCTTACCCGATCGCCTAAAGTACAAGAACAAGGAAAGCGGTCAGGTAGAGCTCCAAATGTAGTTGAAACCATTAGAAACAGGTAGCGCTCGGAAAACCGGTCAAAACGACGTGAAAATCAACGAAATCGGATGTCAGCACTCCGCACGCTAGGGCGCACGCGACGACTCCGCCCACGGGTAGACAAGCCCCCCTCCCTCGCGTTTTCGATGTGGCATCGCTACTCGACCGCGCTGCGGATACAACTTGCCGCACCTGCGACAGAATCTGCCGCACCGACGGCGCGTCTGCGACGACCCAACCCCGGTGACACGCACCCTTCTGCGAAGAACGACCGTCGGAGCCTCGCTAGAGGTCCACTAAACCCGGGCTTAACCGCCGAACAGCTACCACGGAGAAGAGGAGGGCTTGCTTGCTGCCCCAAGCACCGGATCCCGAGGAAGACCAACGGCCACGGCCAGAGGAAGGCCTGCCGAATCTTCCCTGGAATCCATGGCAGGGGGGAGAAACAAGCTTCCCCCGACATGGGAAAATGCCCTAACAGGGCTCGAAGAGATGCCTCAAACCACGGGGGTCATCTTCCGAGGAGAAGCGAAGTAGGAAAACATCATGAGACATTCTCCCAATTGTGAACGGCTCAAGCATGCTCCAAAGTTGGGCGAGTTTATGACGTAGGAAACCGATCTCCACTCGTCCGCCAAGGAATCAGCCAAAGAGGGCGAACTGCAAATATTTAGAGCCGGCTTCCACTTCCACATCGTCAAGGTCCACAACATCCGTCGCCCGCTTCACGAGTCCTATAAGATCACACTCAAGACCACAAGGTGCTTACTCATTCCCCGGACAACACAAGCCTAGGAAGACTGACCAGTGTCAGCAGGGGACGGGGTAGGGGACACGCCCTCTGGAGATTCACAAGCTAGAGAGATGTCCTTCAAGGAAGCTCCAGGAAGCCGAGGGAAGTCTGTCTCAGAAACAATGGGAGGCCGGGGGTCACCCCCCCAGGCCGTTCATTGCTCTCTCACACTTCAAGTGTTCCAAGGCCAAGTCTATCGGGGGGACGAAGGAGTTGATAGTGGGGGCGGCGGGGGTCCAGGGAATCTCCGCCAACAATGAACTCCCCCCCCCCCCAAGAACCGTGCCAGTGTTAGTTAGCTCGATCTTCATTTTGATAAGGGTTGTAAGCAGTGGAGGTTGAGTTTATGCCACACCTAACAATATATCCTCTCTAGATAAATTAGATGTATGAGATGCAAGGTGCAATCTGACATAACTAGAAAGTGTTGGCATAAAAACCATATAGATCTACATACATCAATCATGTAGATCTAAAACTTTATGTGATTAAAACATACCTGACATCGCTAAATCCTTCTTGAGTGTGCGGAAGCTTTGATCTTCGACAGTCCCTCTTTGATGTTCTTCTATTCTTCATATCTGATCTCAGATATTGGGGTTCTTGGTTTCCGCTCCCTGACTATTTTTTATGTGTGGTAGATGGGGAACCCTAAAACCGTACATAACCGAGAGGGGAAACAGATAGATAATCCTAACCCATCAAGGAATATCTCCTGTTAAGGTATGTAAATATATGGGTTATTACAATCCAACTGGCATACCAATTCAAATCAGAATTTGAATTGATCTTGAACTCTTAAACCTTATGAATCACTTAAATTTGATTTGCTGTGAATGTGTCCACATTATGTGGACAGATTGGATCAAGTCCAACGGAAAGGCCATAGAGTAATCAGTAGTCTTCTTTATTCGATACTACATATCGACCTTTTAATTAATTCAACCTTTCCAACTATTATATGTTCCAAAACAACTGAAGGTTTTATTAAAGCGCATTATTTTCGCTTTGGCACTTGCTCTGTTTGGAATACCGGAGCACAACCACAATTAACGTTCCAGTATACTATGAAATTAAGTATACTAAAATACCTTGCATCTTTTACTGAGATAATTAGGCTGATGGATTTAAGAGAGAGAAAAATCCAATTTGAGCTCAGCCAACTAAGAATAAAACACATAGAATACTACTTACACAAAGGGCTGAGAAAATTATCACTATGTAGTATATACCATTTGTGTGCTATATATTTCCAGCTCGTGCATACAAAATACGGAATTCTCTGAACGTATCTAATTTGTAAGAGTAATTAATAAAGAAGGCAAACAAAGAATACGTATCGTATCTTCCTGAACTGGAAAACAATAGATACAATAGATGCGAGTGCTGTATCAGAGGGCACGTAACTCCAGAAGAAATTGGCACTATTTCAAAGCCCTTCCATGGTTGCGCCGTCCCCGCTGTAGTCTCGCCTGAAGGACATGCCTTCTGGGGTTTATCGAAGCATGGCCACGTTTACTCGGGGCAGAAGGCGGAATGCGACCCCTTGCTAGAACATGGAAAGCCTTCGCAACCTCGACGTCCACCGTCGAAGGCTCTGGAGCACTAGCTTTGGCCAGACGAAGGATAGCCGCCGCCGGGGGTTCCGGCCTGGCCTGAGAGAGCTGTAAGGCCAGCAGCAGGAAGAGCAGGAGCCATAGTTTGAACTGGAACCAAGAAGTAGTGGCCATGGAGATCGAAGAAGGTGGCAGTTGTAGTCTAGCGCTCAAACCTATGAAGCAGTGTGGCTACGGCTCTAGTTGTAGACTTGTAGGTTAGGAGGAGGATCTATGCTATATATAATCTCTTTCAATGAGATAACTTAGTTTAGTCCATATTGCACTCTGAAATTACTGTATGTTCCTTGTGGAAAACAATGAAACACTCACACAACTACACGAGTAAATCCTTATATTCCACAAAGAAGATAGATTCCATGGGAAACATCGAATAGAGAAATGAGTCATATAAACCACTTACCATGTAAATACCTTACTTCTAACATGTTCATTCCTTGAGAAGAAGAATGCCTAGCCTCTGGCTGAATTTAATGAACATGTATTCACACAAGGAAATCCCACTATGCTCCTATAAAGCTAAAATCTACCAAAAAATTAACTCTGATGGAAATCTTGTAAGTAAAGATTAGATACCATCTTGGGCTTTTGGTTAAAACCCTTTAAACTAGGGGCCCATGGGGCTGGCTTTCCACCTTCAGAAGTGTCATCCAATGGATAGGACGGCTGAAAAGGAGAAGGATTTCCGCGGTGGAATACTTGACTTTGGAGGAGTACTCGGATTTGTTTCACAGGTTGGCAACTATATAACGTGTGTGCTTTGACGAATCCCAAAAGTGGCCGACGTGCATGGAGACACGCCGGTGGGGGCCGGCCGGGATGGTCAGCTAGCTGCATGTGATATCCCTATCCTCTCTAGATATGATATACAAATGGACTTTTAGAGTTAAGGCGGGCTTGTCTCCTTTGTGTTCCCATGATCTCATTCTCACGTGTCTGTGCGTGTTTAATTTGCAAGAAGAGAGCTCAGAGTAGTACGTGGACTGCACTCAATTCTCACAGCTTTACACTCATAAATGCATGCAACATGAAGTCCGGATCATCTAAGTTGTTCTTGAACGATCGACAATGAGCACTTATAATACTGTGTTGAAAGAGATATGAATGCATGTGTTTTTCGTTGAAGAATTGCAGGTCATGGACGGTGTTGTTCCTCCATGTTGTGGGGACGTGCCAGCTTTAGTGGTAATCTTTTTGAAACAAGCTAGGGATGTTGCGAAAGAGATGGCTGTCTGTTAAACAGTGGAGAAATGGAAACAGGTCTGGAATTGGAAAATGGATTATTGATTCTTTACGTACGTACTGAGATGTTTCATCAACAACCATGGAGACTAGCTACCTAGCTAGTTGCTTCTACATGGAAGCTGGTAGGGATTCTTCTAGGTAGTCTTAGTTGGAAAGAGATAAGTTGGCATTTCGTCAAATAAGGCGGTTAACCAGTCCAGTTCTTGGAAGTTCTTTTAGGAGAATTTGAGTCCTCTCACTGCCCACCATCCATCCTTTCACGTACCTAACTAGCTAGGAATGCATGGCTAATTTGTTTTCCTTTTGTCCTTTTTATTATTATTAGTTGAGCCGGAGGGTGGGGGTTATATCATACTAACCAAAAATTTCATGCCATCATCGCTA
>OY986968.1:21293028-21330553 GCA_963920575.1 Narthecium ossifragum
AGATGGGAAGTATCATGGAAAATGAGAATAATGGTTGATGAACTATCTTATAACTACTCCTATGAGTGATAGATCTACTCTATGAGTGATAAAATTATGCTAGAACTACTCCTATGAGTGATAGATCTACTCATATGATTGGAATTATGGTAACACTACTCCTAGAAATAAAGAACTGGTTGCAGGAATTTTAAATGAATAAAAGCTTTATTGCTCAATTTAAAAGGGTACATGGTAAATAGATCTAAGTCTACTGATACATGCTAAAAGAGAAATAAAGTGGGTTTTGCTCTTGATTTCGGGAGAGAGCTTCCTTCTGCATCTTCATGGCTTTATATAAAGTTTCTAGCAACCATCTTAGAACCACCCGAACCACCCACTACGCTGCAACTGTCAGAACTGCTTTGAAAGTTGAAACCACCAGAACTGCATAACTGGTCTAAACTGTTCTGGAACTGCTCTGAACATGAAAGTTGTAGATCTTCATATTATCTTTCCAACGGTACCCGAAACGTCCAATTTGGACATCAGATGAGAAAGTTATGGCTAAACCAATTAGACTGCATTAATAGCTAATATGGCTGATTAGCCAAATATAGACGATGGGAATTTGGCCGATGGGAATTTGGACGATGACATCGGCCATTCTTTGGATGATGACATTTAGAAATTCGGCCATTTAATTACTATTTTGCCACTAGGCACTTTGACTACCAGTTTGACACACTATCAGAAACTCCAACATGTTCAATTTTTTTAAACTCAATTCGAACGGAGGTGTCAAATTCTATCAGAAATCGAGGATAATTGGATTCAATAATGGATAATTGAATAAACTTTATGTAAAGAGACTAATTAAATCTAAATTGCTATAAATAAGTAAAGAAAACTAATAAAACAGTAAAAGAAAATTGATAAATTAATGGCACAAAATAAATGAAATCCATAGTATTTTTTATGCTATCTTAGTTAGTTTGCTTTGTGAAGGACCTTTTATATTACTTGCACATGTATGTGTCATACATATGCTCTCTCCGTATCTGTTCATTTCCCTCCATCAGACTAGGTCATACCATTCACTTTAAGCCGTTTGGTCGGGGATAGTTTATTTCGGATTATGGGATTTTGGGATAAAAAAGAAAGATTTGTCAATAAGGTCTAAAAAAAAATATGATACGGTTTAGACACCTGAATAACTTTCCTTCAGTCATTTACTACATTCCTTTATTCAAAAGACCAAAATTCCCCTCGATGACCTCCCACCACCTTCCACAACCCCCTCCCCTCAACCTTCATTCCGACAGCCTTCATTCCATGACCTTCACGACCTCGTCTCCGATGCAACCAACGAAGCCGCCTTCATTCCATGACCCAGTCATTTCGACGAAGCCACCTTCATTCCCAACTTTCCATGACCTCCGATGAAGCCGCCTCCGAACTCGCCTCCGACGCAGCCTCCTCCGACCACCTCCTCCGACGAAGCCACCCCGATCTCCTCAAACCCATGATCCGGCCTCCCCCTACCCCTCCGACCACTTTCCGACAGTTTCTCGGCGAGATCTAGCAGCCCATGGCCGACGCCTGGCCTCCTCAAGACCCACCGAAGAACCACCCTAGATCCGCCTCATCCGCCAGCCATCGGCACAATCCAACCCACGGGCAACCCACGGCCACGACCTCGCCGGAGCTCACTCCATGCTCCACCGTTGCACGCTTCTTCCCTGTCGCCTCCAGTGCCCCCCACGAGCCCTCCTCCATCAACCACGGCGAGCCCCGACGTGTGCGGCAGTAGAAAAATGGAGAAATGAGGAAATAAAAGTGAAAATAAAGCGAATATTGGAAAAAAAAAAACAATTTTGGAAAAAAAAACCAAAATTCGGATAAAATAAGTGAAATATAGGAAAAAATAGGGAAATTTTTCACAAACTATTTTCCACCAAAGTTACTTTCTACAAATTACTTTCCAATAAAGTTACTTTTCACAAATAATATGTGGAAAAATCAGCTAAAATAATTTTTCACAAAATATGATAAGTCACTTTCCACGGTACTAATATCTAGAATATGGAAAATAACTTGTAATAATTATTGAGTTACTTTTCATTAGTTTAGTTTAGTTACTTTCCACCTAATTGGCAGTTACTTCTCAGTTAGATGGTAGTTACTTTCCATCTAGATGGTAGTTACTTTCCATCTAGATGGTAGTTACTTTCCATCTAACTGGTAGTTACTTTTCATCTAACTGGTAGTTACTTTCCAGTTAGATGGTAGTTACTTTCCATAGTTAAATGCGGAAAGTAACTAAAATGATAGATGATAGTTACTTTTTAATTAGATGATAGTTACTTTCCATCTAACCGGTAGTTAATTTTCATAGTTACTTTCTATTAGTTGCAATCACTAGTTACTTTCCATTAATTACAATCACTAATTACTTTCCATCGTGGCACATATCGAGAACTCAAGTTATTTTTCACAAATCATGATAAGTTACTTTCCACAGTACTAATATCTAAAATATGAAAATAACTTGTAATAATTATGAAAAGTAATTTACTTTCAATTAGTTTAGTTTAATTACTTTTCATCGCCCTCGAAGCTTCTCTACTATTCCTACGAGGTGGCGAACACCACGCAGGCATAAGCCCACATCCAAGCTCAATGACCCTGGTTGTGTTGTGCGTCTCTCCTTCCAACAACCATTACTTCCAGTAGTTCCAATGTGCAAACTCCATTTGAAATAGAGAGAGACACAAAGAGAACACATGGCGTTGATGGCAAGCGAGCTCTCCTTCCAACAGTCGCCTCATAGCTTGCTAGCTCTTCTTCGCCCCCTCCGACCTCCTCGTCGTCTCCAAGGATCGTTGCTCCAGATCCTCGCCGAGAAGAGTATCAAAGCCCTCACCTTCTACATCCTCCTCATCGCCATCCACCTCTCCCACCTCCCCTCCACCTCTCTCCACCGCCCCCTGGACCTGGCTCCAGCTCCTACTCCCGAGCCGGCCTCGTCTCGTCCTACTCCTCCCCCCTTGAGATGAGTCGTGAGCAGAGGAGGCGATCGGATCGCTAGATCTGGCCAGAGATAAAGGAGGAGAGGTCGTGAGGGTAAGGGGGTTTCAGATTCGGTGATGGAGGACCTCGGGGAGGCCATTGGCGGTGGTCTGGGGTGGTGACAGCGCCGGTCCGGGTGAGGGGTGGAGCTCGTGACGGGTTCAGGAGACGGGGAGGTCACAGGGGGTTTGCGAGGGGTTTTTGACAGTAATGGGCGAGGTCGGAGCGGCTGTGAGGTCGTGGTTAGAGGAGGTTGTTTTGCTCGGGGTTGGGTGACTTGCCAGAGGTGAGGAAGAAGGAGGGGTTTAGGGAGGTGATTAGCGTAGGAAACCGCAACCTTGACCTCCTCCTCCGGCACCCCTCCGGCGGGATAGTGGACGAGCTCAATTTAGGAGGGTATTTTGGTCATTAAAAAAGTACATCTAACCATAACGGTATCTTAGACTAATAAAGGCCTTAAGAAAAATGTATTCAAACTTCAGGGCAAATATTTCCTTACTAGGGGATTAAACGTCAATTATCTATAAAAAAATTGGGATAAATCGGTAATGATTATTAGGGATGGGAATAAGCATTTGGACTAAAAGGTGGAATAGGAATAAATATAGTTTACGTTTTTGCTTATATTTTTAATTTTATGAGTATTGAGGTTTTCAGTTATATTTTTTATTATAATTTTCAATGGTAAATAATCAATTAGTTTCATGTAGCTTCAAAAAAAACTTTTATTTAGTCCCTCACATTTAAAAACGGCATATTGAATCCCTTGATTTCAATATCGTGTTTTATGTGGGCCTCCAGCCCATACGTCGTCATGGATCTGACGGCAAACAGGGTCCCATGTCCGTTGCATCGTGACCCCCTAATAGGAGACCAATCCATGTGGCCATGTGTGACATTCGCCTTCTTCTTTCTCGCCGCCAGCATCCTCCTATTTCTCCTCCTCCCCCGTCATCCTCCGCCACCGACCCCACCTCTTCTCCACCTCCACTTTTCCAGCCCTCCCGGACAACCTCCCATTCCAAGACGGCATCTCTTCTTTTCCACCGACGGGTCGGAGCGAGAAGGGGCAGAAGCTAATAGTGGTGGTGTTGGTCCTCCTGGACAGCCTCTCCGACTCTTTTGATCCCTCCACCATCTCCTAGCACTGGACACTCTGAGGCCTCTTCTTCTCTGCCACCATCTTCCACTGCTCCTTATCCATCTTCTGTTTCCTCAGTTTCAACATCATCGACTCCAATGTATTCTCCCAATCTTGGTCTCGATGCTTCCGCGTTTCATCTCCTTATTCACCCATCTTCACCATACTCCTCTATTTCATCTCCTCCTTATTCACCCATCTAATCCCCTGCCTCATCTCCATTCCATCATGCATACCCTCCTAGATGATCCTCCGTGGACTAACGGGTGTTAACGGGTTAACCGCACATTACCCTGTTTGTCGTCATATTCATGACGGTGTATCGGCTGAAGACTCAGATAAAACCCGATTTTTAAATCAATGGACTTAATATGCCATTTTTAAATGTGATTGATTATGTAAAAGCTTTTTTGAAACTACAAGATAGTAATCGATTATTTACCTTAATTTTCAATGTGTAGATGCATCGATGTTTGTGTCCCAAATATATTATAATATATAATATAATATAACATATAATATATTAAATAATACAAAATCTATCTTACAAGATCAACTTACGGTTATCTTCTTTGTCCTACAACAATCAAGAACCAAATACTTCTAGGAGATATGTGTGTTAATGATCGCGCGGGAGAAACTTTAGGAGATGCCCGATTAAAGCCTAGATATGTGGTGGGGGTATTTAAGTAAAGTTACCCAGCCCGGTTAGAATTTACCCCATCGTTAGGTTACTTAACCTGATGGAAGTACACGGAAGGGTATTTTTTAGATTATTTGAACTTTTCAGGGGTATATATGAAAATATGAAGAATATAAGGGTAAATACGTATTTTGAAAGTTTATTGGGGATATATATGTAAATAACCCAATAGTATTATATACTATACTATAATATATTGTATTATAGTATATATATATATATATATATATATATATATATATATATATATATATTATAATATGTAATAATTGTATACATTTAGAGTATATTATATTAATATGTATAATCTATCTTACAAGATCAACTTACGGTTATCTTCTTTGTCCTACTGTCAATTTTGGTCCTACGTGGCTTAAACCTAAGCTCCCGTGAGATTGCGGTTATCGTGGGTGCGAGTGATATGCCATGCGATAATACTATTGGGTTATTTACATATATATATATCCTCAAAAAACTTTTGAAATACATATTTACTCCTATATTCTTCATATTTTCATATACACCCCTGAAAAGTTCAAATAATCTCAAAAATACCCTTCCGTGTACTTCCATCAGGTTAAGTAACCTAACCATGGGGTAAATTCTAACCGGGCTGGGTAACTTTACTTAAATACCCCTACCACATATCTAGGCTTTAATCGGGCATCTCCTAAAGTTTCTCCCACGCGATCATTAACACACATATCTCCTAAGTTTTCATATGTTCCTACCAAATAAACACAGTGATCACCCCCTACTAGGGCTTCCTCCGCGCCCATCGATCGGCTTCACCGACATCGATACTTGTCGATCGGCTTCACCGCGCCCATCGATCGTTGCACCCATTCACCTCTCTTAGGGTTTTCTACGGCTTGCCTGACCTAAATTGGGAGAGCTATGGATGATGATCTTGCTGATATGTACGTTATCAAGGGACCATTGCAAGAGGGATGCAACCCTCGAGTCCAAGATATAAGGTATGTTGCAGTTTTGTTCTATGCATGGGTTGAGTACATTGCAAGAGTGATGTTTTTTTGACGGATGTGATGTTTTTTGAGTATGTTTTTTGGATGAGCACATTGCATTAGTTGAATACTTCATCACTTAGTTCTATGCATTGCAAGAGGGAAAGTTATGGATGATGATGTTATGGAATATCCCCTTGCTGGCTTGTATGTTAGCCCACAGAAACCATTGCAAGAGGGATCTATCCCTCGAGTCAAAGAAATCAGATATGTTGCAGTTTTGTTCTATGCATATTTTGTTGAATAAATTCGCTGAATGTACTGCATATGTTTTATGTAGCAAGTTTGTTTGTTTTCGAAATTGGTTGAATTGCATTGGGGTTCAGAATGCGAGAGTTATTCACTATACAATGACAGTTACTAATAATGGTGTTCAGATTGTTCATGTTATATCTCAATGCATAGACAATTGAACATGCTTTGAATGATCATTGATCCTACCTTATTTTTCTCTGTTATTAGAGTGGCCCAAGCTTCATCAGAAGCAATGATGGAAATCAAATTATATCATTCTGGATTTTGAAAAAGTCAGGCCAAGTCTGGTACGATGCAATATGAGTGTGGTAAGTCAAAGACAATAAAGGTGCATCCAAGTCGATCTACATTTGAGGAGCTAAAGGGAGATATAACAGCTATCTGTTCATGGACCTTTGGCGCCCAGTTGCACATGTCATACCTTCTACCAGGAAGCAATCCAAGGTATTATCATCAAATTCACAATGATGAAGACTACAAAGGAATGATTCAGCTTCATGAGATTTACTCGAAGAAGGTTGTGGAATTGTATGTAGAGACTGGCCAAGCAAGTGATTTGTATAGCAGTGCAAGGGCTACAGCTAGTGCCACTGTAGAGGCCATGGTAGATGTCAGTGTGGGTGCTACCTCAGAGGCCAGGGTAGGTGTTACTTCAGAGGCTACTGCAGAGGCTACTTCAGAGGGTACAGCAGAGGGTAAAGCAGAGGGTACAATAGAGGCAAGTACAGGGGTAACAGCAAATGCTAGTGCACAAAGTGAAGGAAATGATAAATCAGTTGGTCAAGCACATGGCAAAGCTAAGGGCAAGGCTATAGCAGAAGTAAGGGAAGAATGCAGTGCAGAAGGAAAAATTGGTGCTAAGGCAAAGGCTAAGTCAAGGGCTACAGTGACTGAGTTTGCAAGCTTCTTTAGTGACTGTTATGCATCAGGGGAAGCTTATGTAGATGATTTTGAAGAAGACTGTGAAGAAAACCTGAACTTTAGGCCTGGGCATCCTAATGCAAACCCATTGATTAAGGATCCAGATGGCACCCAAGATGAGGCAGACTATGTTCCTGATGATAGTGACTACCACCCATGCAGTGACAGTGAGGAAGATGAAGATGATGTGCATATGTCTGAGGATAACATTGATTATGTGCCTAAGTATGAAGGGGTCATGGCCAATGTTGATTTGGAAGATCCCAATTTAAACGTGGGTTCTAAGTTCAAAGATGTAGACCAACTCAGGTTTGCACTTAGGCAGCATTCCATCAAGCATAACTATGAGTTCTTTATCAAGAAGAGTGACAAGAGCAGGGTGACTGTCAGATGCAGAGACCTTGACGGCATCTGGAGGATTCATGCATCAAGACTTTATAATGGGAAGACATTTGAGGTCAAGACAGTGAGGGGTGATCACACACGTTTTGGCCGCAATGCAGCTGGAGGGGACATGGCAACTTCAGCATGGATTTCAAATAAGATTACCCAGTTGATGGCAGATAATCCAAAGGTGAGACCTAGGGACATAAGGAAGCTCATGTGGGATAAGTATCAAGTCAGAGTCTCATACATGAAGTGTTGGAGGGGCAAAGAGCTTGCATATGAACAGGTACATGGTAAAATAGATGATTCTTTCAATGATGTTCCTAGTTTGAGAGAGGAACTGCTTGTGAGAAACCCTGGAAGTGTGATTGAGTATACAGAGGGCCCAGATCATACCTTTGATAGATTCTTCTGTTGTTTCAAGGCATGCATGGATGGGTTCATTGCAGGATGCAGGCCTTTTTTGGGTGTTGACTCAACCCATCTGAAGGGTAGGTATCTGATAGGACATGAAAAGTGTCACGGCTTAACGCGCCCGATCAAAATTACAAATTTATAATCAAACTCCTGACTAACTACCTTTGGGGGTAGCTAGCGGTGAGTTCGAG
The DNA here is from genome assembly GCA_963920575.1 of Narthecium ossifragum. Taxonomy (NCBI): domain Eukaryota; kingdom Viridiplantae; phylum Streptophyta; class Magnoliopsida; order Dioscoreales; family Nartheciaceae; genus Narthecium; species Narthecium ossifragum. The sequence continues at coordinate 21,301,120 of OY986968.1, forward strand.
TCGAATCCACATGGAATGCGTATCGAAACAATTAAACTACTTACCTCAATCTAAGTATTCCTACAAGGATAATAAAAGAGATGGTTTTGGGTTTTAGGATATGATAGCTAAGAAAGCATGTAAATGATTCAATGGATAGAAAGAGGTCCTAGGGAATCCCGATCCGAATTAGGCTCAATCGTAGTTTTCTAATGGATCAAGATGCTCAATCCTATCGAGACATTACAATATCGACTACCTTCTGGCTAACAAAGGTCGTCGCTAATGATTAACTGGTTAAAGACTATCCGTCGCACTAGGTGTATGCTAGAAAGTCGACGATCGAAGGATTAGCTTCGATCATCGCCAATGAGAGGTCGGGTTAGGATCATCTCGTCGCAAGGAATTGGGTTGTATGGAATATGGTAATGGATCGAGGTGGTTCTAGCATCTCGAATCCAAAAAACTACAAAAGATAAGATAGATGCTAAGTTAGATGTGGATTGGAGTGGTTCTAGCACAACCAAGTCCCTACCCTAGAGCCAAGACTCCCTTCAACACAAGTGGCCATGGTTCTAGCACAACCTACTCATTGGGGAATATCAACAAACACCTATTGGGCACAAGGTTCTAGCTTATGCATACCAAAGAATTCATCCATCCAACATTAGAATCCAACTACAAAGATGAGAAAGTAAGCATAGATCCAAACAACTATTGTCTCAATAGGGATTACAACATCCAAATCCAAAGAAAACTACAAATAAAATCTAAAACATCATGGTATTCCACTAGGTAAATAGATTACCTACTCATCTTCGATGGAGAAGCCATGGAGAAGAGATGGATCCTCCTCTTCTTCATCAATCTCCTCTCTCTTGGATGAGAACTCCCGTCCTTGTCCAAGGGGGTTGCCCCTTTCCTTAGCCTCTTCTTGTCCAAAAGAATCCCCCAATAAGAGCCCAAAGTTTGGTATTTATAGCCCTCAAGCTTCTCCCCTTCGGATTACATCTGGGCCCTTCATTTTGCTTAACTGGCAATGAAAGATTGATCTTCTAGGCGTGAAGATCGATCTTTTCATCCCGTATGGTTGGTTGCGCCCGAGAAAGATCGATCTTCTATAGCGAGAAGATCGATCTTTTGAATTATTACTCTCTGTCATCTCTGCTACAGTACAAAGATCGATCTTCTTAGGTGAATAAGATCGATCTTCTTTCCTGCGTATTATCTCTTTTGCCACTCAGCACTGCGCATTGGTACGAAAAATGCCATAACTTCATTTAGGAATCTCGGAATCATGAACCGTAAAATTCTCCAGAAACTAGACTTCCAGAGCTTTCCAATCATATATGGCACATTATCTGGTTCTTCCTGATAAGGTACAGTTTAATCTTTGAAGTTGACCCATGTACCTAAATGTACTCGAATAGGCTCGTTTACGCTCCAACGTTGATCTAACTTCTGTTGAGAGCTCTTGTACCTAAAACACCATGAAGATTATTAGAAATACCTTACTCGAAGACTAATAAAGGTAAATTAAGAGGTTAATTTGTGTACTTTTCATGTCTCATCAGTATCTGGGTCAGCTAATGGCAGCTACAGCTTTGGATGGTAACAATGGGTTGCTTCCAGTTGCTTTTGTTGTGGTTGAGTCTGAGTGTGGGAATGCATGGAGGTGGTTCTTTGAGATGTTTGTTAGTCGCTATGGATGGTAGGATTGATGACTTGACAACCATCTCTGATCAAGACAAAGGCATAAAAGAAGCTATGCAAGTGGTCCTACCTGATGCAGAACACAGGATATGTATGAGGCACTATTACAAGAATTTCCGGAAGGTATTTCCAGGAGATACCTTTGAGACTGCTGTGTGGAATGCTGCTAGGGCATTCACAGAACATGAGTTTGTTGCTGCCATAGCAGAGGTCCTAGGGAACTCAAATGGAGAAGATGTTGTTGCTCATTTGAGGGACATTAATAGTACATGGTCAAGGCACACCTTCAAGGATACTAGTAAGAATATCTACATATGTAACAACCTGTCAAAGTCATTTAATTCCAGGGTATCTGTTACATGTATATATTATCTTATCTTGTTCATGTGGTATAGCATACCATATATGTATATGCACTATTCATATCTTGATCAATACACAGAGATACATTTTTCCACTCCTCTATCATGGTATCAGACGTCCGGGGTTTTTCTCTCTCTTAGATCCGGCGCCGGCGCCAGCGGCGTGCTCTACCCCTCCCCATCACATCGTCGTCGCAGCCTCTCCCTCGGTCCACTGCGCCATCTACGGTCATCTCCCTCAACCCCGACCAACCTCCACGGAGTCTCCTCGGGTGAAGCCGCTGTATCTCCAGCGCCTCCTCTCCATCCCGTCGCCATCTCCTATCTTCCTCTCTCCCGAGGTCACCGGAAAGCCTTCCTCCTCGCCGATCGACGAGCTCTGCCGGCCAACTCGCGTCATCCCCTCATCGACGGCCGTTCCCTTCTTTTTCGTGGCTGCTAGTCCCCCCTCTTCTTCCTCTTCCTGTTGCACGTGGATGGAGGCGTCGGACGATTCCCGGCGGCCTCTTTCCTTCTCCCCCGTGCCCGCACGCGACCCATCTCCTCACCCCCGCTCGTGACCGCGCCGGCCAACCCCCCCACCCCTCCCCTTTTCTCCGGAGCTTCTTCGCCACCATCGCCGGCCTTCGCGTCCTCTCCAGCTCCACCTCCTCTCTATGCTTCCTCTCTTCTCCGGCAACCTTTCCATCGCCTTCCCTCCCCTGTGCATCTCTCCCTGCGTGGTTGCTTGCCTGCATGCCAAGTGTTCGACGCTGGGCTGCACTGACTTGTGTGCCCAGCCAGTGCCCAGTGCGTGCGCAGCACCGCGCCCAGTGACTAGCGCACCCGCCCCACGACTCTATCGCACATAGAGCAGCCCTCCTCCACCGCACATTGCTGCTCCTTCGTCTACCACCATGGCGAAGGACCTCCTTCCACATTCCACTGACTTCTTGCTCGTATCTTCCAGCGATTGGCCTACTTGGTCTGCGACTGTTCGGATTGAGCTTCGTGGTCGCGGCCTCCTAGCTCATCTTGAAGGACCTCCTCCGCCATCCACTACTCCGACACCGTCAGCGGCCTCCATTACATCTGCGGCGCTGACTGCACCTGCTACTCCATCACTTTATCAGATTTGGTCTGAGCGCGACTTGCGGGTCTGTGCCTATCTCAGTAGTTCTGTGGATCGCTCCCTCCATCCTGCTCTTGCTGAGCTTCCTACAGCTGCAGCTATCTGGTCACGTCTCACTCGCCAGTTTGTTCAGTAGAGTAGTGCTCATGAGTATCAGTTGTACTCTCAGTTACATTCCGCGCGGCAGGGCGATCGGACTGTGCAACAATTTTATTATCTCATGAGTGATTTCTGGCGTGCATTGGATGCTCTTGATCCTCCACCAGACTCTACTGTCCCCCAAAGCTATCTTGCTACCATTCATGTTGCTCATGAGCGTCGTAGGATCTTTCAGTTTCTGATGGCTCTTCGTTCAGAGTTTGCCTCTGTCACTGGTCAGTTGACTCATCGTGATCCGATGCCTAGTTTTGAGTCTGTCATTGCTGAGCTCACTGCTGAGGAGACTCGATTGTTGATGGTTGCTGCTCATCAGTCGCCTCCTTCCTTGGGATTCGAGGGTGTTCTTGCTGCTACCTCCTCATCGCGCCCCTCGATCGGTCGTCCTCGACACATCTGTTCTCATTGCCATAAGATGGGTCACCTAAAGGATTCCTGTTGGGTTCTCTATCCTGAGAAACGACAAGGTCCTCCAGGCCGAGGGCGACCAGTTCGCGCTACAGCAGCTGCGGTTCCATCGGAGAGTGCTCTTCCTTCTCTTACACAGACGTCTCTACATAGTCTCCAGCAGCAGATCGACCGACTCCTTCAGCAGTCATCCTCTTCTGCTTCCTCTACTTCTGCCGACTCTGCTGCTATGGCTGCTACCCCTGGTATTCTCGATCTTATATGGGCTTTTGACTCTGGTGCTTCTTCTCATATGACATATGATATTTCTATTCTATCTTCATGTGTTCTTGTTGAGCATTCTCCTACCATACACACTGCCGACGGACATCGTTTAGATGTTTTACACTCTGGCACTCTCTCTAGTGGTCCCATTATCCTCCCTCATGTTCTTCATGTTCCTATGTTGCATATGAATCTTGCTTCCGTTAGTCGTATTTGTAATCTTGGCTACATTGTTACTTTTTGCTCTTCTTCTTGTCGTGTGCAGGATCCACTTACAGGCCTGGAGATTGGAGCTGGTCGTAGGGTTGGTAGCCTTTACCATTTGCAGCGACTCTCACTACCTATCTCACCCCCTGCTTCCTCATCGCTTACTGCCCTCACTGCCTCTTCGCTTTTGTTACGAGCTCAACCATCACTGAATCCGGCCAGACCAGATCCACGCCCAAACCCAAGCATGGGCGGACCCATGGTCAAGGCTAGATGGGACCCACGTCCCTTGAGGTGGCTTAGCCAAGCCGGCCTTAGCTAGTTACTAACTTAGTTAGTTCTTAATTGCTTTCCAAGTTGATTTCCTAGTTTGAGTCCAGTTTATGCTTTGTTTTATTAGTTCCTATTTTGAGTCCAGTTTGTTAGGAAGTTTGAGTTATGATTGAGTCTTAGTAGGAAAGTATGGTTACTTGCTGATTAAAGCAAGGTAGTTCTCTAGTTGAAGTAGGACTCTCTTGAGGCCTCTATAAAAGGACCTCCATAGCTTGTATTAGGTTTTATGCATTGAAGAATAAAGTTAGTAGTTAAAGTAGGATATCTTAGGAGTAGCTCTAAATTAATATTCCACCCCCACCAGCCCCTCCCACGTTTCTCTCTCTTGCTGGCCTTCTCCACCCGCCGGCTACCACCATCACCACCGCCGTCCACCGCTCCAATCCCGGCGTCCTCCTTGGCCGCCGCCCCTCTTCTTCCACCTCTCTTGGCGTGGATCTCCAAGAGTAACCAGCCAACCACAAGAGGATCTGCAAGGTAACCTCTTCTCTACCGTCTCCTAACCCCAGTCTTCATCTTCCTCGTCGAATACCTAGGGTCCTTCTCCTAAAACCCTAAAGGTATTTCTCGACCTAGCCATAGATTTGGCTAAGGAAGAACTGAGACCAGGGAAGAGACCAGGTACCCGTGCCTACGAGAAGGCTCGGCGTAACAGCTTTCTTTTGCTGATCTCTGGCATCGTCGGCTTGGTCATCTGTCAGAGGAGCGCCTTCATTGACTTTTTCGGTCAGGTCTTTTGGGTTCTAGTACCAGTACCTCTCTCTCCTTTTGTTCTGGCTGCAAACTTGCTAAATTTGTAGCTCATCCCTTTCCTCTGCGTACTACTCAATCTTGTACTCCTTTTGCTTTAGTACATTCTGATATTTGGGGCCCAGCACCTGTCTCTTCTATGTGTGGCTATTTTTATTATATCAGCTTTATAAATGATTATTCTCGTTTCACCTGGGTTTACCTTATGCGTCACCGCTCTGAGCTTCCTCAAATTTATCAGCACTTCACTGCTATGGTTCAAACCCAGTTTCACCAGCGTATTTAGGTTTTCCGCTCTGACTGTGCTCGTGAGTACACCTCTTCTCATATGCGATCTATCTTCCAGTCTCATGGGACGGTTTTCCAACAGTCTTGTCCCTACACCCATGAGCAAAATGGCATAGCTGAGCGTAAGCATTGACATATACTGGAGACTACTCGAGCCCTTATCCTCTCTTCTCAGGTTCCTCGTATTTTCTGGGCTGAGGCACTTCTTACTTCCGTTCATCTTATTAATCTCATGCCCTCTCCTCTTCTTTCGGGTGTCTCTCCTTATGAGCGTCTTTATTCCAGTCCCCCCGACTACCGTCCCCTCCGAGTCTTTGGTTGTACGTGCTTTGTGTTGGTTCCTCCTCACGAGCGGACCAAATTATCTGCCCGGTCGGTCCGTTGTGTTCTACTAGGCCTTAGCTCTGAACATAAGGGATATCGTTATTATGATCCTGTGACACGGCGTCTTCGCATTTCTCTCCATGTATTTTTTCTTGATGATGTTCCTTATTATTCCTCTTCCTCGCAGGATCTCACTTTTCTTCAGCCTTTATCTGTCTTGCCTTCAGTATCTACCTCCACTCCCTATCCTATTCCATCCTATCTGTTAGTCCCATTGACCCCTACCCCCACCCCCCCTACGACCAGTGACACTTCCTCTGCTGTGGATCACCTGCCCTCTCCACTGGTTGCCTCTTCTCCGTCATCTACTACCATCTCTACACCTCCTCCTCGGTATCCTCGGTGAGTTCACCACCCTCCCAGCAGATATGGTTGGTCATCTGTTGCCCCATATTCTCCTGAGTTCCATGCCTTTCTATCCGCCATTCATCTTGATCAGGAGCCCAGATCTTATCAGGAGGCAGCCCAGCTTCCACAATGGCAGGAGGCTATGGCAGAGGAGCTTAGCGCTTTCGCTCAGACTCACACCTGGGATCTTATTCCTTTTCCTCCTGGTATTGAGCCTGTTAGCTGCAAATGGGTCTTCAAGGTCAAGCGGCGACCTGATGGCTCCATTGAGCGGCATAAGGCCCCATTAGTTGCTCGTGGTTTTACTCAGGAGTATGGCATTGATTATGAGGAGACCTTTGCTCCTGTTACTCAGATGACCACTGTTCGTACTCTCCTTGTAGTTGCTGCCGCTCGACACTGGCCTCTTCTTCAGATGGATGTGTAGAATGCATTTCTTCACTGAGATCTCTCAGAGGTTGTTTACATGCATCCACCTCCTGGTATCTCTGCTCCTATTGGTCATACTTGTCGTCTTCGGCGTGTCATCTATGGACTCAAACAGGCTCCTCGTGCCTGGTTTGAGCGTTTTCGCAATTCTATCACAGAGGCCGGTTTTGTTCAGAGTCCTCAAGACCATTCTCTGTTTGTGCGGTCCTCATCGCAGGGGCGAGCGATTCTCCTCCTTTATGTTGATGATATGATTATCACTGGAGATGACTCTGCTGCTATTGCCTCTCTTCAGGCTCACCTTCGGAGTCAGTTTCAGATGAAGGATTTAGGTTCTCTATGCTACTTTTTGGGACTGGAGATTGCTCAGGGCGAACGTGGGATCTTACTTTCTCAGCAGCGCTACATATCTGACATCCTTAGTCGAGCAGCTATCTCGGATGTTCGCATTGTAGACACTCCTCTTGAGCTCCATGTTCGCCTTCGTCCCACTGATGGTGAGCCTCTTTCGGATCCCACGCGCTACAGACAACTAGTTGGGCAGCTTGTTTACCTGTGTATCACCAGACCAGATATCTCTCATGCTGTTAGCATTGTGAGTCAGTTTGTCGCCGCACCACGCTCTACTCACTATGCTGCTCTTCTTCGGATACTTCGTTATCTTTGTGGTACCACCACTCGGTCTCTTCTTATGCCCTCCAGCTCTGATCCCATACTTCGTGCTTATTCTGATGCGGATTGGGCCGGTGATCCTACGACTAGACGGTCGACTACTGGCTTTTGTATCTTTCTTGGAGACGCTCTTGTTTCTTGGCGGAGTAAGAAACAAGATGTTGTCTCTCTTTCCAGTACTGAGGCTGAGTATCGTGCCATGTCTACCACTACAAAGGAGATCGTTCATCTTCGGCGACTCCTTTGTGACCTTGGTATCTCTTCCTCAGGACCTACTTCCCTATACTGCGATAACCGCAGTGCTATGCAGATTGCCAGCAATCCTGTATTTCATGAGTGGACGAAGCATATAGAGCTCGATTGTCACTTTGTTCGTCAGACTGGCACCATTCTCCTCCCCCATGTGTCTTCTGCCGGACAGATTGCCGACTTCTTTACGAAGTCCCATCCTACTCCTAGATTTAGACATCTTGTGGGCAAACTCTCGGTGTTTGATCCACCTTGAGTTTGAGGGGGGGTGTTACATGTATATATTATCTTATCTTGTTCCTGTGGTATAGCATACCATATATGTATATGAACTATTCATATCTTGATCAATACACAGAGATACATTTTTCCACTCCTCTATCAGTATTAAATGAGAGATTTCTGCCATGTGTTGGGTTGGTGGACATGTTGAGGGGGAAGGTCATGACAAAAATGGATTTGCGAAGGAGGCTGTCAAGTAGGTGGAAGGGAAATTTGGTTCCTAATGCCAGGAAGTATGTAACTGATTTGTCAAGGAATTTAGGAGGTTACTCAGTAGTTATGGCAAGTGAATCCAAAGCTGATGTGACATCTCCTTATGATAGGAATGAGGTTGACCTTGAAAATCATACATGCAGTTGTAGAAGATGGCAGCTGTCAGGCATGCCTTGTTTTCATGCTGCAGCAGTAATAGGTCAAGCAAGGAACCCAAATTGGGAAAGTTTTGTCCACGAATACTTCAGCTTGCAAAGTTATATATAAGTAACTATACAATATCCATGATTAAATAACCAAACTTTGACCTGCAGCTATATGGTGTGATACAGGTACAGGGCAGCTTATGAAAGGTTCATCAGTACACTACCAAATAAAGATCAGTGGAAAAAGATTGATCTTGGCTATACCTTGCTTCCACCCCATACAAAGAGGCCTAGAGGTAGGCCAAAGAAGAAGCGTATCCGAGGGGCAGATGAGAGGACAAAGAGTAAAAGACTACATAGGTGCTCAAGATGCAAGAAGTGGGGCCACCAACAGAACACCTGCAAGGAACCTTTAGTTGGAAGAGTTGAAGAAGATGGTGTAGGGTCTCGAAGTCAGGGGTAAACACTTAGCTTTTGATGGATTTTTTATGTACCAGTTGAATGAATATGTTAACAGTTATGGATATGTTAACAATTCATGCAGGGGTGCATCTGGGACTGAGATTGGTAGTGGACATGCTGGAGCCAGGGGTGGTAGAGGTAGAGGGAGAGGCAGAGTCGGAGTCGGAGGAAGAGGAAGAGGTGGACCTTGGGGTGGGGGGGATAGTGCTGGTGTGGCCATAGGGAGTTCTGATGCTAGGGGTGGCAGGGAAAGAGGAAGAGGAAGAGGAAGAGGAAGAGGAAGAGGTGGGAGAAGGCCAACAAATTCTGATGTAGGGCAGATGTACTATAGGTAAGTACTTAGTATAGTAATTGACAGTTTACTAGTGCTTGTGAGTTTGACAATAAAATCTGAAACTTTGGCTACATAATTGACATAGTCAGCCTGCAATGACCCCTCATGGGCTGGGGATAGGCCATTATACACCTGATGACACAGCTCCCCGAGCCACGAGAGTTAAAGCTGCAGTCAAAAGAGGAGGAGGGCAAGGTAGGGGCACAAGAGGAGGTAAAGGCATGGACACAGGAGCAGGATGAGGCCTGGCTGGAGGCACACAGTAGCTGGCCTAGATTCTTGAAACTATGTATTGACAAGTACTTGGAATTTTTTGAATCAATATTCTATGTATTGACACAGTTACAATTATGTATTTATGTTGGAACAGCTATCTGTGTTGTCAGTGGATGGATATTTCTGTTGGAACAGTATGGACGGAAATTTGTATTGTATTGTCACTGAAATTTGTATAGCAGTTTTGTGCTATATTTGTCTTCAATATCCATGATTAAATTTTGGAACACAGTCCTTGGTTGATGCTTGTTTTTGCTTAGAAAGGTTAGGTGGACCCTGGTTCGGTAGTCCTGTGCTTGGGCTTATGGCTCAGCCCAAGGTTTCCGTTTTGGGCAAGGGAGATCGATCTCCATGGGGGTGAAGATCGATCTCTCTGTGCCTAGTTGTCGCCGTTCTGGGCGAGGAAGATCGATCTCCATGTCCATGAAGATCGATCTCCCTGTGCCTGGAAGTCTCTGTCGGTGGCTTTTGAAGGACGGCCGCCGCGGTGGCCGTCGCTTCCCCTGTCAGGGGAGGGAAGACTTTCCCTCCCCTCCCCCAGCTTTTCCCCGCTTTAGCCGGCTTTCCCCCGGCCTTACCCGCCCCTTTCCCCCTTCCTTTCATCTTCTTCTTCTCTTCTTCTTCCTCGCAGCTCTGCTTTCCCCTGTTCCGGCTGAGAGCTTTCGCTCGCCGTTCTTCCTCCTCCGACCACCACTCCGGGAGCTTGAAGGCTCGTTGGGTTCGTGGCAAGGCGAGGAAGGTCCTGGGGTAGGACTTGTGGATCGAAGCTGCGTTGAAGAGGTAGGGTTCTTCTTCTAAAACTCCGGCTGTTTGAGGGTTTTAAATCCGGTTTTGATTTCTTGTTAGATCTCCTTGTGGAGTTATTCTTTCCCGGTTTTGAAGCCATGAGTAGCTTCGTGGCACTGAGATCTACCATCCCACCTAGTTTGGTGAGGTATGGTGGCGGTTTCCAGAGGTGTTCCTCGCCGTCCGGCCGCCGGCCCGACCCAGGGTCCAGATCGATCTCATGGAATGAGATCGATCTTGGTCGGGGTGGCCCAGCCCGCCCGAGCGAGAGCGATCTCCCTGGGAGGGAGATCGATCTCTTGGCGACTGGTGCCTGTGCGGTTTGCTTCTGACGTCACCTACGAGATCGATCTTCATATGGGTGGAGATCGATCTCGCGGGGGTGACCTGGACTGGTGCTCCTCGCCTCGAGGAAGATCGATCTCACTGCTATTGGAGTTCGATCTCCTTCAGTGCAGGGAGGGTTTTACTTGCTTTAAATGCTGTTTTGCCCGCTGGGCTTCGCATGCAAGTGATTTTTACGGTTTTGCCCTCGGGGCTTGTCCTGTTATGGATCATGCATGAATGCTTACCGCTTTGTGGTTGAACCGAGAGAGTGATGTCTCTCGGGTTGTATAGAATAAATGGGCTGACAGTATGCCCTTACCGCTTTGTGGTGAACCGGGGGAGTCATGACCCTCGGGAGTGTTTAGTACAAATGGGCCGAAGGTGTGCCCTTGCTGTGTTGGTTGTTTACAGCTTTATCATATCTATCCTGCCCTGTTTTCCTGTGCATTAGGCATGCTAGGGTAGGTTGGGTGGGTGTTGGCTCTGCTGCTTGGAGTACCGAGTGATGGTAGTCTTAACTTCGGTTGTTCCGCCAAGTGCGGAGATCCCGCATGGAGAAGGGGGTCCTACGGGTTGCGTCGTGTCCACCCTGCGTCAGGGAATGCCGGAGTTGCCCACCCCTGAGCAGTGGCGTTATCGAAGATACGCACCTAGGACAGGAACCCTTCGGGTTATTGATGGGATTGTGGGATCCTTGGCAAGCCTCGGTACTTGGCATAAGAGTGTGTCCGGTTGCTTTACCCTTGTTTGTGGGAGTTGTAGAGTAGGACCCTGCTGAGATGTTGCTCATGCCTACCTGGACTGTGTTTGTTGCAGGTGCAGGTGGCCGCTCTGTCCCAGTGTTACCCCCTCGGTCGTCTCGAGGCAGCGCTCCGGATCCTGATCATGTCTGAGGGTCAGGATGGGTTCGTCTGTGCGTTCGCGGAGACCCCGGTGGGTGTTGTGGTTTCTTTTTGGGGAATGTGATCCCTTGTAGCTGTTGTACTAAACCCTGTTAACTTTTATTGTTGGTTTGTAATAAATGTTAATAGTTGTTTAGTTAGCTTGCTTTCGCTCTTTCTCTGTGCCGTCCAGCTGTTTCCGCCAGCTGGGCTTTAGTCTCAACTGTTTCCGCCAGTTGAGGCTGTAGTTGTAGGGTTCCCCCCCTCACGCCCCCGGCCCGGTTGCGCTCTGCGGGTCGGGGTGCGACAGGTTCCCTCTAACCTATTGGTCTCTCTAGCAATTCATCAAACACCCCTCAATTTAAAAACAACAATTTATAAAGAAGCCACGAACCCAAGATTACAAAACTCAAGTGTTTAATATACATATCCTCGGAGAGGGGAAGATCCAAATACAACATTTACTCCCGTATGAGGCTAACTAAGAAAGGGTTTAAAGCTGTAAAGATCGCCACCTCTCAAACTCCGCCTGGTGCCGCCGCACCGCCGACCAACTGCCCGGTAGGGGCCACCGAAGATGAGCTAACGCCTGCACCTGCAAAACACAGCCCGAGTAGGAGTGAGCAACTAAGCTCAGCAGCGAAAGTACACTACGACACACAGAAGGAAGAGGGAAACGCAACAGTGTCGTCCTCAAGTAAGACCTGGGTGTATACAGAGGCCCCATAACCCCACCACGTGTCCCTGAGGCCCACGATCATGGTCTTCCAGCAAAACTGGTCACATGTCAGGTCACACTCAGTAAGCAGGAAACAACACTGTTGGCTCACAAGCAGGGAACGACACTGCATGCGGGAAATGGCACCGTTGAGAAGGCAGCCCCTCTACTCAAGAGTCAACACAGTGGGACACCGGCTACACCTCAGCATCCGACTTGAGGTGGACACGACCTCTACAATCATCAAGCAACAGGTGTACCAGTCATCTAAGCCTATGATCGAATTTGACTAGACACCACAATTCAAACCGGGTCCAAACTACCCAACCCCAGTCTTAGGGCTAAATTTGAGCTTCCAGCCTCGGGACGGCGACCCACAGATTGCCCACGCCCTAACCATGCAACTAAATGCACAACAGAGATGCATGCAATGAACATATGTACAAAAGCAGTTAAGCATGCAGCAGGATGTGATGATAGCATAACAAGGTCTAGGCTCGGCACACTGCCGGCCCAGGGTGGTGAACGAATATTTACGATCTGGGACTGCTGCTATTTACGATCTGGGACTGCTGCACTGGTGCACCACCAACTGCCAGCCAGTCCACCGACAACCTGCATCGGGAAGCAGCCCCACAAACAACAGAGACAAGCCACGCAGGTAAAAGCCCTCGGCGCATGCCGGCATGCAAGGCTATGGAAAGCGGTAGGGCCACTCGCCCGCTAATTCTAAACATCCCAGGAGTCATCACTCCCCTGGTTCACCACTGCCCCTAATATAGGGCTAGCATGCTTAAGAGTATGTATCGTATACAAAGCCCCGCGGGCAAAACTACCAAAATCCCTCTCTGTCGTCAAGGGATTCCAAGTAACAGAGAGCCTTCCCTTCCTGTCGAGCCAAAGAAGATCGATCCTTCCTCCCAGGAATATCGATCTTTCTCGTGACAGAGGGCATCCCTCCATATCGTGCCAAGAATGATCGATCCTTCCTCCCAGGAAGATCGATCATCCTCACAATAGAGGATATCCTCCTTGCCGCGCCAAGGAAGATAGATCCTTCCTCCCAGGAAGATCGATCCTCATCGTGACAAAGAGGATCCCATGCTACCCAAGGCACAAGGATCGATCATCCTCACCCGATGATCGATCATGCTCGGGTTCAGCATGACCAACAAAGATCGATCTTGTTGGGTTCTCCGGCAAACCTCCGGCGAGAAATACCGTCGGAAAACTCTACCAAATCCCGCAAAACCTTGGGATCTGGTAGTACGAAGGACCACAAGTCCAAAACCGGTGAAAATACTACAAACTAATAAGTATTCATCAAGATCTAAGCAAAACAAACTTCAATCAAACTCAAACTCACAAAACCGGAAAAGAAACATAGGTAGGATCCCTACCTAGGAAAAAGCTGCTTCAATCCCAGCTGCTAAGCCTTGGATCGTCCCAAATCTCCTCAAAAATCCGGCAGTTCTAAGCTCAAGAACATGGATTTTAAAAGGGATTCAAGGAAGAGGGTTACGTCGGTTTTATAGACAAACGAACCGACCTATGAAAGATCGATCGTTCCAAGAGGAAGGATCGATCCTTCATGACGATCACACCTTGAATTTCTGGCATCAAAAGATCAATTTTCTAGCAAGCAAAGATCGATCTTCTAGTAGGGAAAGATCGATCCCTTAGGTGCAGAAAGCTAGACTTGGGCTAAACCTCAAGCCCAAGCCTGGATTTTTCAATCCCGGGTCCACCTAACCTTTCTAATCAAACACTAACACAAACATGGTCAGTGTGTGTACACGCGGGTGTGAAACAAACCAACAAGGTGCAATTTACCAAATTGCCCTTGCGGTCTTCAACGAGCCACAGGAGTAGAGGGGCAGGTCCTCACATCTCCCCTCCCTCATCTCCATTTCCGTGAGCCGGATAGTACCCTGAGTCATTCCTCCCAACCATACCTCTTACGTTGCCGAAAAACCAACGTCCAACATTGCCGCCAAATTTGTCGCCTGAAGCCGCTAAACCCCGTCGTCTAGTTGCGCAGCGCCATCTCTATTTCTCCTCCATTTCCTCCCAACATCACCAACCCGTCTTCTGAGTTCCGTCGGCTTCACCGTCCCTCAAACCCACCACCGTTCCTCCTCCAGATCCGCCGCCACCGACATCGGAATCACCGATCAGACCTCGGGGATCGATTCCCCAGGTCATCACGACCCTACCGGTGCCAGTCTCGACCTCCAGCGACCGTCTTCCACCATCGATCCATCATCAACGTTTCTTAGCCATCCGATCAAGCATCCAGCTTGATCTCATCGTCCGTTCAATCCTAATCATGATCCAGACGTCCGATTGCCCAGATCTTTGACCTAGTAGTGTAAATAGTTGAGTAATTTTACATGGTGGGCAGGGACATTTTAGTGAAATTTCCTGCTTTGGTCAGGTTGTAATCATGGTTAAACCATGGTTAAGTTAGTTAGACTGACGAAGGGGCATATTAATTAATCATTTTCTCATGTTTTGACGGGTACATGTGTAAGCTCAAACTATTCATGGGTATATTTGATATTTAATAAGTTTTTAGGGATTGATAAGTAAAAATCCCATGTATATAATAGGTGGGTCCCATGTGCCACCTGGCACTGATAGCCACCACCTCCCACTACTCCCCGCTCTCTCTCTCCTAATCACCCGGTAACCCTCTCTCTCACCCTCTCCCTCTCTCCCCCTTCGTTACGTGTGCATCATATGTATATGACTCAGATGTCCCGTCATAACTCAAATGTCACGTCATAAAACATTCCCTTTTAAAGATAAATATACGTATATTAGTTATGTCATAAACATGTATGTATGTGCGTATATATATATATATGTATGTGCATACATTCAGATATATATGTATATTAGGTGGGCCCCGTGCCACCTGTCACGGTTAACCACCCACCCCAACACACAAACCCTCTATTTCTCTCTAATAACCAATCTTGCCTCGCATCAAAAATTGATTATGATGTGACATATGACTCAGCATGACTCACAAAATAATATTTTATATAATAGATATTCACATTCGTGTATGTGGGTCACATCCTCCTTATTGTGTTTTTGTTTTCCAGCTACGGGAACGCAGCAGTATCGCCTTCTGGCTCAAAACTAGCTAGCTTAGCTAGCAAGTCATTAGCCGCCCAAACAGAGCTGAGGACCGAGATTACATGAAACGACATCAAATCTATCGATGGTCAGAGAGACATGCATGCAAGAGTTTGAAGATGGAATTAAATATAGCGCCGGCGATCGACTAGTAGACGACCGAGCAAGACTTAGGACGGACACGCGTTGCGGAAGAGCCGGCCACATCATCGCTCGCTGTTACACTCTCATCAGTTCCTAGCTATAAAAGCCCCCAGATCCTAAGCTCAATTAACCTCCAACCAAGTCATCATTCGTGTACCCACGCCTCACTAGTCTCTCAATCTCTCGTCTCTACGCCTTCGTTTCCGGCATCCATGGCTTCTTCGCATGCAAACAGAGCAGCCCTTCTTGTCTTGGCTGCTCACTAGTCTCTCAATCTCTCGTCTGGAAGCCAGGATGCTTTTGAGAGAGGACCCTATGGCTTCGTCTGCAAATGTCCCCGGTGCAACGTTGCTGGTGCCGCCGCCGCCAACAAAAGAGAGTGCCGAGCTGCTTGCCGCCGTGGTTGGAAGGAGGGCTGTCAGTTCTCGTGCTGCAAGAAACCACATCCGGTTTCTTCAATCAGTTCCGAGTCCGGGAGCTGGGAACTAGATTTATTGGGAGATTCACATTCATACGTACCTTCTCTTCTTGTGGGTGTTATTATCAGCTTAGGAAATTTTTATAGGTCATGTCTCGTATCCCCGTTATATCTTTGTTTGGATTCCAATATTCATTCTTTTAGGGTCCGTTTGGCATCTCCGGATCCCGGCGGATCCGCGGGATCCGGTGGATGGGCGGATCCCATTTTGGATATCGCACAGATCCCGCGCGAATCCTGGAAAATGGGATCCGCCCAAGGGCAGATCCCATTTTCGGCGTCTGCTCGATTCGAGCGGACACCGGGGGCGGAATCTCCCATGGCGGGATCCGCGGTATCCAAACGAACCCTTAGCAAATTTATTCATTTGTAACGTACGCACTGCAAGCATGCATTAGTACTGTAGGCAAAGAGAGAGAGACCCAAGAAATAGGTACTGTATTCCAATACTTGTATGATGAAAAAAGATTTGTATATACTGTACATGGCTTACGTGGCCATGTATTATTACTTATATGGAGTTTTCATTATGTGGTTCTGAAATGCTAGAAAGAAGCCAAAGTTTTCATTATTCAAGGTTTATTTCCTCCCCTAGAATTTAGGGATTAGTCAAATGGTCTGTTATTAGATACCAGTTTGTCATTTAGTACCCTATACAATACCTTAAGTATTTTAGTACCAATATGAGTGATGTAAGACTAAAATACCCCCAACCACCTGCATTTCCTAATTTTAGCCGCGTGGTCCGCCCATTTCATCATTTCCCAAAACTTTCAAACTCTAATTAAATGTCGCGCCCCCCAGCGTCTCCCCAAACCCCACCCCTTCTGATTACCGACGCCCACTGTCTCTGCCATCATCGTCCAAGCAACCAGCCCTAAAGTTCACCAGAGCGATCAACTGTCGCCCGTTTCCTTATCGCCGGCGATTTTGAAGGCATTTTTTTCCGACGAACGACGTCCGTATTTGGAGGTCACTTTCCAACGACGGAGACCCTTCAGAAACAAGTTCTTCAACAAAATGGTGAAAGGGTACACTTATTTATGATTTATTCCAGTTAAAGAGTAGATTGCAATAACTAGTAGAGGCTATTTGCATATCTCTGGTAGTTTCTTTTCGATTTTTATCCATGTTTTATGGTTGGGGGTATCTAGGTTTTCAAATCACACCTATTTGAAGATAGTCAGGTAGTTGGAATCTTGTTTTAGGGAAAATCAATTTCCTCTATTATTACTTCAAATTTCATTACGTAATGGAAAGTATCCACCAGAGAGGGTAGAAAGTAACCACCGGGTAGTTACTCTTTATTGGGTAGTTACTTTCCATTACAACTTGTTTTTTGCCAGTAGTTATTTCATGATGTTAGTTACTCTTGATTAAATTGTAGTCACTCTCCAAATAACCGGTAGTAACTTTCCATTTGAAGTAGCTTACACTACCAATATTTTGATGCTTTTTGTTGTTACTCGTCTTGAACATATTATTAAATGCATTTGAAGTAACTTTCAATTTGGTAGACACTTTCCATTTGTAGTTAGTTTTCAACTGTAATTGAATTGTACATGAAGTTAGTTGTCTTAAACATATTATTAATTGTGTTTGAAGTCACTTTCTATTTGGTAGTCACTATCCATTCGAAGTTAATTTTCAACTGTAATTGAATTGTACATGAACTTAGTTGTCCTTATAGTATTACTAAATGCATTTGAAGTTACTTTCAATTTGGTAGTCACTTTCTGCATAAAGTGCTAGATACTTACCATTATGATGTAATTACTTTCCATTTTTTTGTTAGTTATTTCATAGTGAATGGTGGTAACTTTCCATTACGATGTAATTGAATTGTACATGAACTTAGTTGTCCTTATCGTATTATTAAATGCATTCGAAGTTACGTTCAATTTGGTAGTCACTTTCTGGATAAAGTGCTAGATACTTACCATTATGATGTAATTACTTTTCATTTTGTTGTTAGTTATTTCATAGTAATTGGTAGTAACTTTCCATTACGATGTAATTGAATTGTACATGAAGTTAGTTGTCCTTATCGTATTATTAAATGCATATGAAGATACTTTCTATTTGGTAGACACTTTTTGGATAAAGTGCTAGATACTTTCCATTATGATGTAATTATTTTCCATTTTGTTGTTAGTTATTTCATAGTAATTGGTAGTAACTTTCCATTGCGATGTGATTGAATTGTACATGAAGTTAGTTGTCCTTATTGTATTAATAAATGCATTTGAAGATACTTTCTGTTTTGTAGACACTTTCTGGATATGGATAAAGTGCTAGATACTTTCCATTATGATGTAATTACTTTCCATTTTGTTGTTAGTTATTTTATAGTAAATGCATTTGAAGTTACATTTCCACTTCTATTTCTTACAATGTTTCCATTCATTTGTTTGCTGCAGAAATATAATAAAGAAAGCAGTGAAAAGTAAGACTAAGACTAGCTTTATGCAATATAGATCAACAATCTGCGCCCTAATCAAGCTAATGCAAACATTGAAGCCAGAATTCAGAGATGAACACTGACAAGTGTTGCATAAAACACCATTCTACACGCTAGTCAGTGCAGTATATGAAGGCAAGCTGACCAATACTAATACAAACAAAGCATGATGATGACATATTGGCTTTGATCAAGCAGTACAATGAGAGAAGAAATTCATTCAAGATAGGGTCCAAGTACTGCCAGCTTAGAAGTTCAGATGTTAAACACATCTTTGGCCTGGAGCATGGATCCCAGAAGCTGGATGTAAATAAATCAAGTACCCACCAGAAGAATCCTAAGTTGTTCAATAGGATTTTCTCAAATACAAAGGTCATTACAATGGCTGCACTGAAGGATAAAATACACAGAATATTCCCGAAGAAAAGAGCTGCAAATGTTCTGGATAGTATAAAACTGTTGTCAATTTACATAATTGAATCAATTTTTTTCTGAACAACTACACGCAAAATAACAAGGGCATATGTAGAATATGTTGATCTTGACAACATGAAGAGATTTGATTGGTCGAGTGAGATATTGAAAAATCTCATGGAGTCCTTGGATAAAAACTGTAAGGACCCTGGGAAGGTGACTGGCTGCACCGTCTTGTTACCAGTAAGATTCTTTCTACTTCGAAAGTCACTTTCCATTAGTATTTACATTCCAATTAATATTGCTATGTATTGCTGGTGAGTCAATTCAAAGATTTGAGTCTGCACTCTTGGGCAAAAATAATCTCCCTAACTTCGTTATCAATTTGAAGTTACTTTTCATATGTAGTTACTTTCCGTTACAACTTGTTTTTTGCCAGTAGTTATTTAATTATGTTAGTTACTCTTTATTTAATTGTGGTCACTTTCTGGATATATGGTAGTAACTTTCCATTTGAAGTAACTTAACCCTGGCAATATTTTGATGCTTTAAGTTGTTAATTGTCTTTAACATATTATTATTTAAATTTGAATTTACTTTCTAATTGGTAGAAACTTTCCACTTGTAGTTAGTTTTCAACTGTAATTAAATTGTACATGAAGTTACTTTTCAATTGAAGTTATTCCTATTTGGTAGTTACTTTCTGAGTGATATTCACTTTCTAGATAAAGTGGTAGTCACTGTTAATTAGAAGTAGCTTAACACTGACAATTTAATGTACTATATGTTATTAGTTCTATCTGAAATATTCTAAATTTCATAATTTTAGCTCTTAGATAATTATAAATTGAAGTTACTATTACAGTTGGAGTTTCTTTGTTCTCAAATCATTTACCACTGTATCTGCAGTATTGGTTCTGCGAGCATTCTTCACTTATTGAACAAGCACAAAACAAATCCATGGAGTTGATCGCTTACAAACGTCGTCGTTAAAACATGGTCAACTCAATCAAATATTAAATTTATAATCCTTATTCAATCACTACACTACTAAGTAGGAATAGCGGTGAAGTCGGGAGTCGATCCACAGGGAAAACGTTGGAAACTGAAATCAATTCTCGAAACCCTAAAACTAAGGAAAAGAATCAAAGATACAATAGAGTTATCTAAACTAATAAATAAAAGAGATAAATGGTTGATCAATTTGAATCAATGGAGTAGTTACTTAGGAATTACTCAATCCGCCCTAGTTTCATTATTAGTCTTCTCTAGTTATCATCTTGTTCCCTTCTCTCAATATTATGGATCATATGGCTACAAGCTCACATGAATCCCTAAAAGAAAGTTAATATTCACAACGGCATAACCTATCTTTGCTTGGTATAGATTGTCTTTGGTCCTACGATTACATTAAATTATACTACTCCTAATGACCATGGCACAACCTATCTTCGCGTAGCATAGCTTATCTCAAAGGCAAACCAATAACTTCATGAAAACCATCTCATAAATCTCTACAATCAATCACAGAAATCATGTAGGACTGAAAGTACATCAACAGAACTATGTTCCTTCAACTCTATTAACAATAAAACCATATTCATGAGATCATGCATCGAGAAGTTTACAAGAATCAAACTAAAGAAAAACCAAACTTACACAAGGGTTTCATGAATAATCCTAAGTACAATAATTAGCAACTCATCTTTTGGATGAAAGCCATCGGGTTGGAATAAGAAGCTGTCACCATCCGCATCCTCCCCGTCTTCTTTTTCCTTCACCAAAGATTGTCAAAAAGATAAGAAATTCGGCTGGAATAACCCCTTTATATAATAGAAACCCTTAATCTCGGAATTAGGAGTTATGGTTGAACTTAAACTGTAATTTCCCTAAATTCCGGGTTGATGACGTCATCGGAGTGATCCATCGGACTCACATCTGATCCATCGCTCCAGTCGGTTTGACTGAGTCATTAACTGCCACGTCATTAATTCATTTAAGCTTTTATCAAATTTCAGCTTTTATGAAACCAACTTTGCTTCAAACCTGGCGCCAATCTATCTGGAATGTCACAAAGTCTTCAACAAAAAAGTTGTAGCTCTTGAAGTATTCTTTCATGTCACAGAATTTCAAAATATTTTGAGTTTTGTACAATATCTGGTGATTTATTTCCAAATAGTCGCTGAAGAAGTCTGTTTGCAGAATTTTGTGATTTTTGGCCGAATTTCTTGTATTTCTTCTCAAATCATACTTAAACCTGAAATCAAACAATAGAATATCAAATACACCTACTCCAGGCCTAACAAAGGTAATTTAAGTGGTTTAATTATGAATCATTAGTGACTTATCAAGTGCCACTATGTGTGAAGTGGAACATTTTTAATGCTGGCAAGAACCTGATCACCTTCGACCTTTCAACAATACCTAGCGAAAAAATAAAAGCATCAGAATTGCAGCCTACATCAGAGGAAAAAAAAGTGTATAGTACTGATTGTGATGATTATGAAGCTGTGGAAGAGGAAGATATTGATGAAGACGAAGAAGATGGGGGATGAGGATGAACAATATGAAGAGGAAACTGTTGATGAAGACCAAAGTGATGAAAATGATGAATTCAGTGGAGATGGTATGAAGGCTAGTATCAGTAAGCAGGTACCAGACAAAGGGATAGAAAATAGTGAAGACAGTGATGAGGAGAGTGACTCTAATGAGGATGTAAGTGGGGATGATGATGTTTGTTCTGACGAAGAAGCACCTACTGCAACACCATTAGCTCATGAAATCAACTTAACCAATGTACGTACATACCCTATAGTTTAAACCTACTTCTAGTTGATATTACTTTCATGTTTATTTCGTGGTTACTTTCCAATAAATCTGGTGGTTCTTTCCATTTACAAAGTAGTTACTCTAGTCATTTCTGTTAGTGACTTCCTAATAAGTTGGTATTTAATTTCCTCATATCTTGTAGTTGCTCTCCTCCTAGATGGTAGTTAATTTCTATTTATCTGCTAGTTACTTTCCTCTTTATTTGGCTGTTAATTTACAGTTTGATTGGTAGTTACTTACCATTTAGTTGGTAGTTACTTTCCATCTTAATTTCTATTTACTTCCCATTTGTATGGTAGTTACTTTCCATATTTGATTGTAGTTTCCATCCATTTGTCTGGTAGTTAATTAGTTGGTAGTTACTTTCTATTTGCATGCTAGTTACTTACCAGCTGCTAGTTGCTTTGCATTAGTTTCCTGATTGTTATTTGAACTTACTTCTCCATTCTCCTTTAAGGTTGGGCTCTTTGAAGAACAACCAAACATGATATCCAGTAATCAGATAAATACTGAAATCATTACCGAACTGGGATCCAAGATCTTCTTCTTTCAAAGGGAGATAGAAGCTTCAAATGCACAAAGGGAAGCAGTAATGAAGAACAACATGGAGATGACAGTTGCTTATTCAAAGCTAAACGAAGGTTTGTTGGTACTACGTGCCAACAATGAAGAACTGAAAAGGGACAAAGAGAGAATTCTAGAAGAGAACAAATCTCTGAAAAGAGCGGTTGCCGAATTAACATCGATGAATGAAGGCTTGGTCAGAGCCAAGGCACACCTAGATAATGAAATCAAGCTGATCTCCCCCTGCTATCAACAAGGTGTCAATCCACGGTGATAGCTTGGCTCTAATGAAACAACTTGAAGATGAAAAAAAGAAGGTTAAGGAGATGGACAGTGAGGTCAAAAGACTAAAAATCAAGGGTAATGACCTAACTGAAAGGATGTCGGTGATGCATGTAGAGAACCGAGATCTAATTTTGGATAAAAAGGAGATGGAGACAGAGATCATGAAATTGCGGGAGCAAATTGGTCATCATCTGAAAGAGCGTGAAGAAATACTAGAAGAAGCTGAAGTCCATCATATTACACAAGAAATTGCAATGGATAAAAGTATGGAAAGCCTTGCCATTGTCTAGTATCAAAACTCAATGGTACAAGGAATAAAGGATAAGAAGAGAAAGAAAGCAATAGATGAAGATTATCAGTACAACACACCTTCAGTTCTGAAAAAGGGGAAGAAAGTTGTCGATGACATGCCAACATACAAATTATTAATCGAACTAGAAGATGAAGACAATGAGGTACTAGAATGTACACCAAAGAAGGTAAGTCAAGGTGGAAGGCAACATGAGCTAGAGCGAAAACAAAAATATAGATGTGGAAAATATCTAAGTGACAACGTCTACAACAAACTAAAGACACTGCTTGCTGAAGGAGGATTGGAGTAAGTATTCTCCCTATTATTTTATGTTGAATCTGCATCATTGAATCAAACGGGTTGTCTATAAACTAACAAACCCAAATCTCTGTTTTCAATGAAGGGTAAATGTTTGTAGAAACACCAATGATACTGAGCATGTTGAGAAATAACTACGTCTCAATACAGGTATGTATTAAGTTACTAAAATGAAAAGTAACTACCACATACTAAGATGACACGTGGATAGCAACTACCATATTCAAGTAACTTTCCATTTTATTCACTATTCACATCTGGTTGTAAATTTTCATATACAGTAGTTACTTTTGACAAAATGATTGCCAAATTAAACATGTTCCACATACTAAAATGGAAAGTAAGTACCGGTTTCTAACCTAACAGCTTGGAAGTAACTACCATATGGAAGTTACTTTTCATTTTAGTCTCCTTTCACATCTCGAATATAGCTCTCACATATTGTAGTTACTTTTGACATAATGAATGTGAAATTTAACATGTGGTACATACTAAATTGCAAAGTAACTACCAGATACTTATCTAACAGCTGGAAAGTAACTACAATTACTTGTCACATTTGGTAAGTCCTTTTGAATAATTGTAGTTACTTTTGTCAAAAATGATTGGTAAAATAATATTCGGCTAGCTAGTTAATTTTTGACAATGACATGCTAGTTTCTACTCCACTGGTAGTCACTTTACATATAACTGGTAGTTACTTTCCTCTAAACGGTGGTTACTTTTCAACTATACAAGTTGACTACATGTTATATTAACTGGTAGTTACTTTTCACATATTGAAGTTGACTACAAATGGAGTAAAAGCAATTAATTATGCAGATTGTAGACGCATATGCCAAGGCATTGGATGCGGAGCCTGGATTCGATTGGAAAACATGCTTCATAGAAGGATGTTGTTGGCAGGGGCGAACCCATTCACAAACCAGGGGGGCCCTGGGCCCCCCCCCCCTGAATTTCTTTTTTTACTTTAACCCTCGTGGGCCCCGTGCCCCCACACCCCCCACTCAAGTGTCACTGGCCCCCCCTGAGGCCCTACACCCTAACCCTTCCTCCCTGGGCCCCCCCTTAGTAGAGAGGCTGGGTCCGCCCCTGGTTGTTGGGTATGTGAGATCCATAACATGCATCATAACATTATGCATCATACTATAGAGAATTCTATGTTTACAATCACTTACATTGTTTATTCTTTCATCCATAGAGCATGCTTGTTCTCAATTACAACGAAGACATAGCAACTCGGGTTTTTGACAACATTTTAAATGCCATACTGGATGGCAAGAAATATGTTGTCTTCTCAATCCTATCTACAGGCCACAAAACTGAAGACAAAAGGCCTTTCCATTGGCCTCTCTTGGTATATGACATTTAGGCGGAGAAATGGACTTTCTACAACTCACTGAGACCAAGAGGAAGAGGAAGAAAAGATGCATTTAAAAAGGATGCCAAGCAAATGGTAATGCTAATAGCTCTCTATACAAATACAATATCAACGATTACACTCATGAAAAGCTTTATGTTCTACTACATATAAATCAATATCTAACAGTTGTCTCTTTATTTTCACCACAGATAGAAATCATTGAAGATGAATGCATAAACGGATCTTAGCCAACATAAGTCATTAGAAGGCCTATTCTTACCTACCAGAATACTCCCCAGTAGGCCCCTGACTCGTAAGAAATGCGTCACCAACAGCAACTTTGAAAGAGACTACAGTCATTTTTGAATATTACATCTTTAGCATTCAACAATAATGACAATCTAACGTACGATATTAATTCTTTATACATGAATGACTGCTCCATGTATGTGTGCTACTTCATGCAGGAAGTAGCCTTACATCACCGAGCCCCAAGGCTAATTAAAGAAGAAGAAATGAATGAATTCAAGGCCAAGCTGATAGAGAAATTAGTGATGTACAATTGAAACATGTCTTGTAAAGTGACTGATGTATTTCATTCAATTACATAGCTGCAAAAATGCATGGTGTCCAAGTAGATCCCCAATATTTGCAGTTTCATATTTTGAATATACATCAGTCAATGTTTGTATTTGAAAAGTGACCACCATGTCAATGAATGAAATTTCAATGTAAATTCGGATTTAACACCCCAATAGGTACACATTCAAATTATTCATGTAATATCAGGCCACTTGTGTATTACGGAAAGTAACTACCAATAAATCTCATGTAGACAATTTCTTTTGGAAGTGCAGGTGTGCATTACGTAAGAAAAATGAAAAGTTACTACTTATTAACTTAGCAGTGCTTCATGAGATTAGCTTCTGTAAAGTAACTTCCAGCTACCCCTATAAAACTGAAAAGTAACTACCATTTACTAAAAGGTAACTTCCAGCTACCCTTTAATATTGAAAAGTAACTACCAGTTATAAATTGATGAAGGCTACTGAAAAGTAACTACCAGTTATAAATTGATGAAGGCTACTGGAAAGTAACTACCAGTTAGCAAAGATATCCATTGAATAATTTGCTCAAAAGTAACCACAAGGGCACCTACAAAACAAAAAAGTAACTGCCAGATACACGAATATCATTTGTCATAAACTAACTACCAGAAACAATATGGTAGTCACTTTCCATATTGCAAAAATGAAAATGAATGTCAACAAACCACTAATTTAGGGGTTCTTTACATGACTTCCTATTATGATGACCATCACGGCCACAACGACCGCATAAGATGCTTCTAACAATTTCTCCTTTGGATCTGATCCTCTTCTTCTTCGGCCTTCCAGGTGGCCTCCGAGATAAAGGAGGCAGAACAACATCATCACTAGGCGCATGATCTGGCTTGCCCATCGTCGGAACCGGATAAAGTGGATAAGAGTAACTCTTAGCATAACATGACGTGTCGAAATAATCATCCACAAAGGAGCTCAGTTCTTTCCTTGTCATCATGATGCAAGCCATCACATGCGAGCAAGGGATCCCATTAATCTGCCATTGACAACATGAGCATGTTCTATTACCAATATCAACACAAACCGATGGGACGGAGTAAACCTCAAATAGCGTGCGAGTCGAGTTGTTCACAATCCAACACCTCCCTTCATTAAATGCTACTTTCAACTTCCGATCGATTACAGGGCAAATCTGAGACATGAAACTCTTGCACTTCTCACTACTATATGCATTTACAAACTAATTGTCAACTAAGAATTCTCAAAACACATTTTTCTCTGTAGAGTAACATATAAAAAAGAAACAATTGGAAAGAAATTAATGCAATTTAAAATGCTTTCAAGACACTGAATTGTAAGCGTCAATTACAGCTTTGACATGAAAAGTAACCACCGAAATATATTGTTTTACCAGCCAGCTGCTGCATCAATTTAATCCTAATCACATCAACCAATTTTGTGATAGGTAGGGTCCTTTCTTCAAGAATCCACGTGGTGAATGATTCTGCTGCATTTGAGCACATCAACCCATATCTATTTCCCTGAAAATAAGCATTGGCATATTTCTCAGGTGACAAATTCTGCAAGAAATTCGCCACAATATTCTTTCCATCATTCAAGAGTTCTTCAACTTTCAAATCAAATAGTTCAACGGTAGGAGCGTAAGCACAAGCAGCAAATCTATTAACCATTGTCTCCTTAAACACTCCATGGAAACTTCTCCTACTGAAACAACTCCTAAATTTTGCTTTAAGTGATACAAGCAAAAAACATGATGACATCTGGGAAAAACCTCTGGTATCGTTTTCAAAAGGCCAAAGTTCCTATCCGAGATGAATGTAATAATACGATAGGTAGGAAGAATCGCTTTAAGATGAACAAGAAACCATGACCAATTTTCCTCGTTCTCTGAATCCACAATTGCAAAAGCAAGGGGAAACAAACCTGCAAAATGATCATAAAAAAATACATAGTTGAACTTGGAAAGTAAAAAGCATATAAAGTGCCCACCAGTGAAAAGTAACTATCATTTAAAAGTTACTACCATTTAAAAGTTACTACCAATGAAGAGCAACTGCGAGTGCATATTAACATTCATATAAAGTACCTACTAGTGAAAAGTAACTACCAGTTTAGATAGCTACAAGTGCAAGGTAACATTGATGTAGAGTCTGAACAAACGAAAAGTAACCACCATTGAAAAGTAACTACCAATGCATATTAACATTCATATAACGTATCTACAATTGAAAAGTAACTACTAATGAAATGTAAGATTCATATAAAGTACATACCATTAAAAAGCAACTACCACTGAAAAGTGACTTCCAATGAAAAGCAACATTCACATAAAGTTCATAACAATGAAAAGTAAATGCAAGTTACATGTAACATTGATGTAGAAAGTAACTACAAATGAAGTGTAAGATTTATGTGGAAACTAACTAGAAGTGAAAAGTGACATTTGATGAGTGCATGAAAGTGCACTCTAAATACCCTTATAACCATCTCAATTGCTAGATTATTATCTTTAATCAACATCTTTATTCCTATTATTATATCTATATGTTGCTTCACATGGTTGTTTTGAAAATGCAGGAAAAAGGAGAAAAGAAGTTGAAAAAAGTGCATGCATCAAATTTAAAGATTAATCTGTACCTGCTCATAAAGAATCAGATTATGGCCCATATATGGTTGGAAAGCTCTTGAATTCTAGATTCTGGACAATTTTACGGTTCGTGATTCCGAGTTTCCTAGATGAAGTTACGGCAATTTTAGTACCAATGGCGCAGTCTGAATGGCAGCACAGTAAATAAGCTGGAAGTCCGAGCGATCCTCCGATCGATCGGACTACGCAGAAACGTGACAGAACCTATTTTTTTTGGCTGAACGAAGTCCGATCGAACTCTCCATCCCTCCTAAGGGGTCCGATCGATCCGACACCAATGGTCCGATCGATCGGACTCGGGAAAAGTCAAAAACAGCTGATTTTTACTCAACCGATCGATCCAACACTCATAGTCCGATCGATCAGACTTGGGAATTAAAGGTTGACAGAACGTATGCTTTTTAGAGGAGCAGAGTTCGATCGATCCGTCCATCGATCGGACTCAACAATACCCAGAGAAGATGGATTTTTACGCATCTGATCGATCCATCGCTTATAGTTCGATCGATCGGGCTCGGGCGAAGCCAGGAATTGATGTTTTTAATGAGACGGATCGATCCAACACCTAAAGTCTGATCGATCCTACGTTTCCAGTGAATTAAATCAACGGTTTTGATTTAACCCGAGTTTAGGCCTATAAATATGATACTTAGGGTTATCAAAAGGGACTTTTGGGGGAGGACTTTTTGACAGCGTTTGGAGGCGAGGAGAAGGGTTCCAGGCTTAGTTTTCTTTTCTTATTTCTTCTTTATTTCTTCATTAGTTTTGTTGCCCTCATGGTGAACATGAGTGGCTAGTTTCTTTTCTAAGGTACCGATGTAGCCCTAACTGAATCATTCTATGTTATTGGATCATGATTATTTTATCAGTTTATTTTCCTTGTTTCATTCATTATT
Source organism: Narthecium ossifragum (assembly GCA_963920575.1). Classification (NCBI taxonomy): domain Eukaryota; kingdom Viridiplantae; phylum Streptophyta; class Magnoliopsida; order Dioscoreales; family Nartheciaceae; genus Narthecium; species Narthecium ossifragum. The sequence goes on from OY986968.1 coordinate 21,329,620, forward strand.
ATAACTGAGATCTTAAATACCTTTATCTGGCCAATAAAAGTATTATAGATTGTTTTATGTGAGATTGGGCGAGGGTTCATTCCCTAATCTTGCAGGATCTATGAATGAATGAGTTTATGTCGAGGCCGGGTTCAAGCTAAGAGTATTCTTGGTTCATAATTGTTCTTCAGAGCTTAATGGATTCTTGATTAACACTTAGTTATGGGTTCATTAGCTAGGGTTAATTGAGGATACTTGGTGAAGACCGCGGCCGAACGGATCATCATACCGGAAGAACGAGCCCTTTGAATTAAACTGAGATCTTGATTGATTCAATGCATAGAATGAGGATGTTATGGTGAAATCGGAACCTTAGTATCCATCCATCATATTTCTATCGTTTTTTTATTTCGTTATTAGGTCATCTATTTTCGAGACTTCATATTTCTTCTTTTCTCTTCCATATTTTCTTTCTTTTCTGTTCTTTAGCATTTTACTCTATTAATCTCTACAAATCTCTGTGGGTACGATACTCGTCTTGCTACTATACTGATTGCACCGATTCGTATACTTGCGAGATATAAAATTTATTCATCAACATTTATGTGCATAGTTAATTAATGCCAAAAACACAGACATAAAAATCTGCAAGAACATTAGCAAATTCTAACCTTCATTTCCATCTTTCCCCGTGACAGACAGCAGTTGTCCCTTAAATTTGCCCTTGAGGTGTGCCCCATCTAGACAAAGCAATGGCCGACAAACATTGAAACCTTCAATACACCCATTCATGGCCACAAACAACGTCCTAAACCGAAAAGTTTCATCATTGACCTCTACGACAAAGTGATAGCCTGGGTTTGCGTCCACTACAGCATGAGCATACCAATTTAACATCTCAAATGAAGCCTTGTAACCACCCAAAACAGTCTTCCTCTCTTTTTCGACACCTTTC
>OY986968.1:21330753-21403753 GCA_963920575.1 Narthecium ossifragum
GGGAGGTTGACATAAAAGAGTGACCACATATAGATTACTACTTCGATTCATTTTCAGATAGTTGTTTATTTGAGAATGATGTTCCTGATGGGGAGAGCATCTTCAACAGTCGCGATTATACAGCCGAATTTACCACAAATCAAGTTAGTTATTATCGTTATTTTATATTAAGACTGGATAATGTTACACTTATACTTACACGTATACATCCTCGTTATATTTTTTTTATATAGATATTTGAAAGTAGAGAAGATATGAGAAATTGAGCGAAAATAATTGGTGTGGAGAATGATATTGTGGTGGTTATTAAAAATTCTGCTAAATTAAAATGCGACAAGCTGCCAAAGTGCCATCTTATGTTTGAAAGAGGAGAAAAGTACAAACCGCCATGAAATCTAGTTGATTGGTAATCCTTAAAAAAAATACTGGAACTAAAAAATATAAATGCCCATTTTAGCTGCGAGATATACCAATACCTCCAGATGGTGTGATGTGGGATTTAAAGGTTATCTGTGGTTTTCATAACCACAAATCAACAGAATATATTGATGGCCATGAGTACCAGTGTAGGTTGAAACCAATGAAAAAATGATTTGTGCTCGATATGGCCAACAACACCGCAACTCATGAAATTCTTAGTGGTTTGAAGGAAAGAGAGCCGTCAAACACTACGGGGATCAAAAGCATTTACAATGTCATTTTCACAAACAAATTTGCCAAACGGGGCGGTCTAAATTCTGTTCGGTATGTCTTGGAGCAATTAATTAAGAAAGAAAACCTCCATAATTATCATACAAATCCAGACACAAATGAAATCACATATATTCTTTGGGTTCATCCAACAAGTCTAAAGCTGTCTGTCAACTTTCCATCCGTATTAATCATTGATGCCACATACAAGACCAATGAGTATCGGATACCACTATTGGAGGTTGTGGATATCACATCCACAATGCGAACTTACACACTTATATTCGCATATCTTAATAATGAGGGGGCAGAGCAACTGACATGGGCATTATGTACCTTAAAGAAGTGGATGGTTGAAAAGGAGGCATCATTGCCATCGGTGTTTGTTTCAGATCGGGATTTGACGCTAATTAATGCCATTGAAACATGTTTTCCCATGGCACATTACATCCTCTATATTTGGCACATAAATCAGTACATAATGAAGAAATGCACCCCTAAGCTTGGTCTGGAGTGGAAACGCCTTTATGCATCATGACACTCGCTCATTAATTCATCGACATAATGGTCATACCAGTATAAGTGGGAAGTCATGCGCAAGGAGTATCGACGATTCAAGGGTGTCCTAGAATACCTTTGGGAGACATGGTTACATCCTTACAAAGAGCGGTTTGTTTCAGCATGGTTGGATACATATATGCACCTCGGAAGCAATTCAAGTCAAAGGTATAACCACTTTATAGCTTTACTATTTCAATTATGTTCATTATTATACTATTTCAATTCTGTTCATTGTTGTACTATTTCAATTATGCTCATTATTAAAACACAATGCATTTTTTATTACAGAGCGGAGTCTGCATATGCGAGGCTGAAGTTATATTTGGGAGATACCATGTCATCTCTGCAAACATCTTTTGAAAAAATACACAAGATGTTGAGAATTCAGTTCGGGGATATTAAGAAGTCATTCGAGAGATCTTTCAACATTTCACACCATTAACATTTACATGATAACATTTTCAATCAAATAAGGTGTCGGATTTCATTAGAGGCAATGGAGTTAATTTCTGGTCAGCTGAAATGTGCTGAGAAAGCATCTCACCAGCTAGCCGGCAGTTGCAACTGTTCAATCAAAATAGTATACGGATCACCATGTGAGCATCATCTTTCACATTACTGTTACTTTTCCATTCCAATTCCGCTACAGAATATCGACAATCATTGGAGGAGGTTGTCTATACACGTACATGGGTTTAATGACGAGAGAGCACAACCCAACATGACATCCCACGTTGTTGAGATATTAGATGGGATGAATCCACATATGCGAGAGCATATGATAGACAGATTTTTTGATATGGCAGATCCATCTCAAAGTACAATTCGAACCCCTTTGTACAACACGAAACATAAGGGTCGACTTAAAGGCATAGATGAGTAAAATAGATGTCGTATACCTTCTTTTGCATATGCATCCACTTCAGAATCTAGCGTCATTCAACCGACTGCAACATCTCAAGGGAGAGGGAGACGTGGGAGGGGGTCGGGAGTTCGTCAAACTCAAATGACCCATGATCACTCTCCAGTTTCGCCCATCCGTGATACCTATATTGAGAAATTACATGTGTCTTTGCAGCGTTATATTTCCCACACTGTTGACGTTCAACCTAACGGGCATTGTGGATTCAGGGCGATAGCCGCACTAATTGGGTGTGGTGAAATAGGTTGGTCTCCAAGTACGATTCGAGCTTATGAAAGAGATTCAACAAAATAAAAATATATATGATCAGCTTTATCCAGATCGGAATTTGGTAGCTAATCTATTATTCTAACTGAATTGGTTCGAGCCGTGAGCACCAGAGATTTATTGGATGGACTCTATGTCTTTGGGAGTTGTCATCGCATCAAGGTACAACCTTGTACTGCATACATTTATTTTGAATGTTATGAGTTATTTTACTCACTTGTCATTAAGTACTCCTCCAGTTCTAGACCAAGAGCGTCGAGAAATGGCTCCATTGCTCATATTGGCAATCACTTCGTGCAAGTTTTCTTACACCCTGATTACCCTATCCCACCCATTCCAACGTTGTGGTGGCAACATTTATCGTATGAAGCTAAAGGATGGGCCGCTCGTAATACGACACGTGTTCATTTGTGATACGAAGTAATAGGTACAACACCAAGCGCATCGGGAGCAGAATTTGGAGTCAATATTGATTAGAATTTGTATTTTTATATTTTTGTCTATCTCTTTTCTGTGTATCGTCACATGTACTGTGAGGCCCGCTGGGTCTACCGGGGCGACAAGATGTCTGCGCCTGGAGGACGGGGCTGAGTCGGGTAGCCGGGTAAGCAATCCCACAACGCCTGGGTATGGTCCGGGGTTCGATATAAGTATATAGTAACCCCTTAACAGATACAACGCGTTTTAAAGCCATGATGGCAATGAACCGCAAAAAAACTCCAGTGTTAAGCGTGCTTGGGCTGGAGTAGGTTTGGGAGGGGTGACCTCCTGGGAAGTCCGATCGATCGGGCAATCCCACAACGCCTGGGTATGGTCCGGGGTTCGATATAAGTATATAGTAACCCCTTAATAGACACAACGCGTTTCAAAGCCGTGATGGCAGTGATCCGTCAGAAAAACTCCAGTGTTAAGCGTGCTTGGGCTGGAGTAGGTTTGGGAGGGGTGACCTCCCGGGAAGTCCGATCGATCGGTGGGTTTATCGATCGATCGGCTGCGGTGAGCCAAAAGCGGACAATATTGTGTCGGGTGGGGCCCTCGGGTGGATCCTGGTCGGACCGGGAGCTCGCGGGTCGGGGCCCAGTGGAGGGACGGGGCGTTACATGTACTCTTCCATGAATATGGCTAAATCAATATTGGCTTATGAGTCTTTTCACAAAACACAATGCATTTTTTAATTGTTAGTATTTTTGTTATTTTCATATATATACTTTTTATTTTGATCCATATTTTTATACTTTTTAAATTTTCTACAAATAATGACTCCCAAAATCTACAACTAAAAAATAAACAAAAGATTACAAACATATAATAAAAAAAACTGTTTAACTAAAAAGAAAAATAAAACTGATAAAAAAAAAGAAATAAAATTGATTAAAAAAATGAATAAAGAAAACTGATTAAAAAACAAAACTACTGAGAAGAAAAGAAACAAAATTAAGAAAAAACAATACAAAATTGAAGAAAATGAAAAAGAAAACGGAAGGAAGGAGGGGAAAAGAAAGGGGAGGGGGGAGGGGATTTGGGGGCCAGCGGCGGACCCTGGATTTGAAGTCCGCCCGGGCTGCCTTACTTGATTCCACAAAATTTAATAACAATAAAAGCTATTGTTTTGACAAAACACAAATTCCATTAAGGTTTCAAATAGTCTAACATTGACAAAGAAATATCCTCATTTTGGTATAATAAATTATGAACAAATGCAATAGCAAATGCAGGTATAGCCAATAGTCTAAAGATGAGCAAAATTAACAACTCAACCAATTTGATGACATAAATACAAGGAACTTGTCATAAGGTTAGGAACAAGCAATGCAACATTATAATAGCTAAATAGGCTATGAAAAATCCAAAGCAGATGTACATTTTGAAATACGAGATCATGATCATATTGCAGCCTAAACTTCCAAAAAACTTACTCTAGTAACTAGATGGCATTATTCTTCAATTTTCATCTCCACATGTAAAGCTGGCAATGTTCATTCTGTGACATCGATGTGGATGGGTAAAGTCATGTTCATGCCATTGTTTCCTGAGATGTGATGTCTACTGGAATAGAAGAAACCGAGAAAGGATGCTTCCTGACTTTGATCAGTCAGCTATGTAACTGAGAAAGGATGTAAGACAAATAAGTCAAATTTTCAAATGAAAAATTTATTTGAATATAGATAACAATCCAAGGCATAGTATACAAACATAAGAACTTGTGAATAAATTAAAAAGCATAAGCTTACACTAGCGAAGTTGTGTCGAACGGTTCTTTTGATCATAAAATTCGTCAATTATCTCATCAATATCAATATCTTGAGCAATCTCTTTTTCGATATAGATAACCATAGAATCTTTCAAAAAATCCTCATCCATTTTATTGCGAATAACAGTCTTAACTAGCTTCATAGTCGAAAATGCTCGCTCTGTAGTGGTTGTGGAAACAGGTAGAGTTAACAAAAGACGAATTAACCTATCAATCATATTGTAGTGTTGTGCCTTGTTTGTCTCCACAAGTTGTCAACATAATTCGAAAACGGTGGATAAATTCTAAAACTTTGCATGACAAAGTACATCGATCTTATAATGTTGCATCTCAAATAACGCATGTCTTGTTCAGTAAATCAGCAGGATAAAACTTCTCGGCTAAACTGCAAATGTGATCAATGTTGAACAATTTGAAATTGTCCTTGGGCTTCAAAGCATAGCTTAGCGTGAGAAGTTCCACTGCATTGTCGTTGAATCTAGTGTTCAGTTCTTCCAATTGAAAATCAATTGCAACATTAAATATGTCATAATGATAATGATGTTGGACTGAGATGTGATCATTTTGTTGAGAAGAACGACTAGTTTATAACGAGCACTCATGTCAGGCATATCAATGTCATATTGTCCACAAACAAATATGACATGAGTAAAGAGAATATTGAAACCATCATCTCTCAAAGTTTGAAGCAATGCTTTTGTAGTCGAGACTAGATCCATATCATTTAAAATGTCAATTGATTTTTGTTGCAAGGCCCGACAAAGCAAATCTGTAATCCCCATAATCTTATTCATTAAGTGCAAGATAAATAAGAAATCAAAAGACCTCCTCACCATCAAAGAACCCGCAACTTCTCCACGTATAGAGTTAGGGGAGCCCACATCCATAATACTTTGAAGCACAGTAATTATTACACCATACGTATCGACTAAGCTGCAAATAGAACCAAAGTGAGAGCCCCACCGGGTGGTTCCAGCTCGTTGAAATGAGCCAATCTGATTAAGCCCTCTACCAGTCTCACGTTCCCCACTAGCCACCGAACAAGCAATCTTAATGCCTTGAGCTTTCTGTAACTCTATATGACCCTTTGAAGAAGCAATAACAAGATTCACAATAGGAGTGAGCTTTGAAAAGAAAAGCCAAATTGAGTGCTCCTTCTCAGCGGCTCCAACTAATCTATACAATAACACAATCCCAAAAAACTACGTTTTTCCTATATGGAATCAATTCCACCATTAAAACACAAGAATCAAGCCACCATTTTTCAAGAATAATTAAAAATCACTAAATAATCTAATAGAGAAATAGGAAGAAATTACCTCTTTTCGATGAAGATGAAGAAGAGCTTGAATCTCCCTCTATCCCTTACATGGAATTGATGGAAGAGATGAAATTGTGAGTATTTGATCTCCGAAATTTTCAGGGAAGAAACAATTTCAGAATTAGATGGAGAAAAGCAGAACAATTTGGGATTTAGATAGAGAAAAGGAGAAGATAGAGAGAAGAAAAATGATTCTCTCTCTCTCTCTCTCTCTCTCTCTCTCTCTCTCTCTCTCTCTCTCTCTCTCTCTGTTTTCTGATTTTAGGGTTCAGGTGGGGCCGGTGGGCTTGCTCAAAGCTCAAGTAAGTAACCCTTTGTGGGCTTGGTCTTTGGGCTGGACATTTTTTATTTTTTTCTAACCGGGCTAAACCAAATATCCTTAAGTAGCCCTTAAAAGGCTTTCTTGTGGGTTGCCTGGGCTACAGCCCGGTGCAGCCTACACTTAGGTCCGCCCCTGCCGGGGGCATAAGGGGGATGGAGTTGGTGTGTCATGTCATGGGGGGTGCGAGAAGCACCTCTCCATCACCAATCCGACGACAGGTCAACAATCTCCCCTGTCTTCCTCCTCCAGGTGACCGCTCCTCATCGGCCGATATCCACGACGTAGCATTGGGTGTGCTACCATGCTCACGCAGTTCGATGTCCTTCCTCCCTCCTCGAAAACTGTGCTTGCCCTTTCTCACCACTTGCCAGCCATCGTCTATCGCCACCCTGTTGGTCGCCGGCGTCTTCACAACCAAGGTTCCATATTCTACCTCACCAGGTATGCCTTCAACACTATATTTGGCTTCCCCACCCACTTCTTCCGCATTGCTCACCCCCACCTTGGGCCCCTCCTTCCTTCCCAACCTCCTGGGTCACCCCTCCTTTCCCTACACCCCCACCCTCCTTTCCCACTTCCCTTCCCTCGTCCATCTCCGGCCTCATCCTCTTTCTCCAGAAGCAGGCCACCTCCCGGTGTCCCATGCAAGCACATACACCGCAGATGGTGATGTTCTCATAAAAAAAAAAGGCATACCGCAGTCCAGCACTCCGATTAACATTGATACCTCTTCTGATGGGTTTTAACATCAATCTACACACAAGCTCGAGTAAACCTCCCCCTCACAGCATCATGCGTGGAAAGGTTCACATCAATAGGAACACTGTCACGCCTTACTCAGAAAACCCATCCGAATCGGGACGTTAATCAACTAAACCTAATTTTAAAATCGAACAGCGAGAGCATCCCCTATAAATTTCACTTTAAATCCTGGTGCACAGTTATAATATTCACAACTAATTTAAACTATCTATCATCAAGTAAAAATACAATAACTAACTGTTACAAAATTCAATTAACATTTAAATGAAACAACGATGATACCAGTACAACAATCTCTATCAATTTACATCAATTTGGAGTATAAATGCATTTCTCCTTGAAGTTACAATTTATATAATCGATTTGAAATACATATATAATTAAAGTTGTATATAAATTGAATTGAAATAAGTTGATGATGATTCTTCGATCTCACGCACCACGAGGGGAAGGACCACCTCCGACGTCGTAACTACCTGGCGAGGGAACCGCGCTTGTATCCGCAAACGCAGTTCGGGTAAGAGTCACCATAAAGCCTAGTAGGGTTCTACTCTAAGACTCACTCAATGAAGGTAAAACTGCAACCATGTCAACTTTCATCAAGTCTAAAGTATGCCAAGAGGCTAACCCTAGTCCCATCGATTCCCCGATGGCTCCTGTCCAAGTCCCACCCTCACCCAACAACAAGGGAAAGACAAGATCGCGAGCTCTTGTCCAGGTTCCACCATGCCCGGTCTCAATACCACCATCACTTTTGGGTACATAAGTCAGAGACATCGACATCCATGTCTAGCATTTGAAACGGAAGTCGACACGACCTCTACACCTCAATCAATAGAGTATGTGTAGCCAAGTAGACAACAACCTCGATAACATAAGGATTTCAATAATACAATCACACCCTAAACCTTACTACCCATTCTCGGTCCTAGAGCTAGATCCGAGCTATCCGAACTCTCGAATCGGTGAAACCCCTATTCGCCCACGTCCTAGCCTTATGCTCCTAATGTAATCAAATACATGCAATGCTCATGCACACATTAATAGATCAGGATATGAAATAATAGAAGTGGAGGTCGCGGTCTTTAGAGAGGATGGAAATGGGAGGTCAACACCGATTAGAGAAGAGGGAAAGGGAGGTCGTGATCACCAGATCTGGGATCTACCTCGTCGGATCAGGCCTCCGAGGAAGAGGGAAGGAGAGAGGGGAAAGGATCGCAAACGGGTGAGTGTCAAATCTGAGGGGGAAGGAGGCTCCGAGGCTCGAGAGAGGTGAGGGAAGTCCAAGGAGAAGAAGGTGGTGGGCGGCAATGCTGGCGATGAAGCTCTGTAGAAGGGAGAGGCCGCGCGCGGTCGCGAGCGGGGGAGAAGAAAGGGGAGAGACCATGCACAGGCACAAGGAGAAGAGAAGGGAGAGAGCGAAAGAAGGGGTATTGCCACTTAAGTGGCTAAGAGCATCTCCAACCGGGCTGCAAAACTCAAATTTGCAGCCCGGTTCCGCTCCAATCGGGCGGCAAATCCAGCTGCATTTATGCAGCTCCTCCCCAAGGCTGCATATATGCAGCCGGTGAGTATGAGCTGCATATATGCAGCAATCATATTTAATAACATTTATAATACCTAAACTATCCTTTCTACTCTTCTCATTTAACTCTAAATTACTAACATATCCTATAGCTAAAGTACTTTAATTACAATAATTTGTGTAACTTTAAAATTACTGATTTATTTAGAATATATAATATATCATTGGAAAACTCTTGTCGATCCCTACAAAACAAGACTAATATTGAATACTTTTTAATTATTATTTATCTAATTGTATATAAATTATTTTTTTACTGTTTTTTTTCATCATTGAGTTTTTAAATTATATATTAGTACGTGGGTGTTTAATAAAATTAATTCTAATCATAATTACATTATCTAAAGTTATTTGTGCAGAATACTAAAATGAAGACGAATCTTACACACTAAACATTGAGAATTTTAATTTAATATGCATTAAGACGTGAAAACATTGAATATAGATAAAAACGTTACATCTCTTCATTGCCATGTCGTTCCCATAAATGTTCAATCAGTGCATTCCGAAGTGCAAAATGTGCTTCTTTGTCCTTGATCTTTTTATGTCGATTAAGAAACTAGCGAAATCGTTCGGATTCACTTGCCTCCATCTCATCAGCATGCTGAGTACGTGGCGGAGTAGAAATGACATCACTTTCATCTTCATCTCGTTCATCTTCGACAATCATATTATGCATTATAACACAAGCAGTCATGATATCATGTAACACACGTTTATCCCAGAAACGTGCTGGACCCTTAACAATTGCAAATCTTGATTGAAGAACTCCGAATGCCCGCTCCACATCTTTCCGGCATGCTTCTTGCATCATTGCGAAATATTGTTTTTTTTTATCTTGTGACTGAGAAATGGTTTGAACAAGTGTCGACCATTTCGGGTATATGCCATCGGCTAAATAATAACCAATGTCATAATTTTTTCCTTGAATTGTGTAATGAGCAGGAGGGGTAATACCTTCTGTTAAGTTGGCGAACAAATGAGACGACTGTAGTACATTAATATCATTGTTTGAGCCTGGTAAGCCGAAGTATACATGCCATATCCATAAGTCATATGATGCTACTGCCTCAAGAATAATAGTTGGCCCTCCATGACGCCCTGAATATTGCCCTGCCCATGCCGTTGGACAATTCTTCCATTGCCAATGCATGCAATCTAGACTTCCCAACATTCCTGGAAACCCTCGTTCTTTGCCTTTCTGTAACAATCTTGCAACATCATTTGCATTGGGATACCTCAAATATTCATCTTTGTACACCTCTACAATTGCCCTGCAAAATCTCTTCAAACATTGGATTACAGTTGACTCACCAATCCGAATATATTCGTCGGTACTATCAGCTGATGTTCCATATGCCAACATACGAAATGCTGCTGTAATTTTTTGTAAAGCAGATAATCCAAGCTTACCAATACCATCTTTCTTTTGAACGAAGAAGTTGTCGTGCTCTTGTACTGCAGTGACAATACGGAGGAATAGATTCCTTCGCATTCGAAACCTTCTACGAAATAGATTATCCCCATATGTGGGGTTATCAGAGAAGTAATCATTCCATAGCCTTGTATTAGCTTCGACCCTCCCGCGGTTGATCACCACATGACCAGGTACTGAACCTCTGCGTCTTGGTTGCTCATCATCTTCAAGTTGATAAGCAATTTTGGCCTTGTTGGAGGTATAAATATGAGCCAAGATTTCATCCTCTTTCGCCCACTCAGTTGTTTCTTCCTCCCACTCTTGAAAATATTTAGAAAATAATTCATCATCAGAAGAGGATGAAGATGGTAAATGTGATGACCCAGCTCCATAATTCATTTTTGGAGAGAGGGAGAGAGAGAACTTAGGTAGTGGCAGATCTTGATTTCACTCAAGTGCAAACTGTTGTTTTTATAGAAATATGAGATAGCTACCGATACAAACATTGGATTCTTATCTTCAAAATCTTATCAACATATCTCTTCTATCATCAATCAAATCCTATCAGGAAATCAGAGGCTTTGTCTTTATCCGCAACATTGGATTCTTATCTTCAAAATCTTATCAACATATCTCTTCTATCATCAATCAAATCCTATCAGGAAATCAGATGCTTTGTCTTTATCCGCAACATTGGATTCTTATCTTCAAAATCTTATCAACGTATCTCTTCTATCATCAATCAAATCCTATCAGGAAATCAGAGGCTTTGTCTTTATCCGCAACATTGGATTCTTATCTTCAAAATCCTATCCACATATCTCTTCTATCATCAATCAAATCTTATCAGGAAATCAGAGGCTTTGTCTTTACCAGGAACACTAGATTCTTATCTTCAAAATCCTATCCACATATCTCAATCGAATCCTATAAGTATTGCTACATGCTCTTTCAATTGCACACCAACGTTCCCTTCACATCTCTTTCTCCTTCACATCTCTTTCATTTTCCTTCATGACTTCTACTCGTGGAAAATCATTCTTACCGAAAGAAGATCAAGCCTTATGTTATGCATGGCTTGAGGTCACTCAAGACCCAGTTATGGGTGCCAATCAAAAAAAAGACAAGCTGTGGGAAAGAATTTCGACCTTGTTTCACAATACAAGGCCTAGTTCTTGCGAAGGACGTAGAACCCCGAAATCTCTATCATGCCGCATGCAAATGATTATCAATAAGATCAACAAATTTCGAGGATGTATTCGACAAATAGAGCGCCGTAACCCGAGCGGTGCTTCTGACCTCGATATTGTAAGTATTTAAATTATATTTCTAATATTCTTGTATATTATGTTGTATCTTATTACACTTACCATCATTTTTTTTAGCTCAATGATGCGAAAATGTTGTACCAAGAAGATCCACAGGAGACAAAAGGATTTCAATTTGAACATGTTTGGTCGATTTTGAAGGATGCGGAAAAGTGGGTAGATACAAGTGTCGAGTCTACAATTGCTTCGAAATCACCAAATATTGGTATGTCTGAAGATTTTGATTTTAACTCTCCCACTCGTCGAAAATCTATAGACTTAAATGCAGACGACGTTGTAATTTACCCTACCACTGCTGATGAACAATCGCCGATCTCTGATCCAAATAGTCGACCTACTGGAAGGAAGAAAGAAAAGGCAAAGAGGAGACAAGTAAGTGGTAGAAGTTATGATGTTGAAGCCATAACTCAAGAAAATGAGGAAATCCTAAAGATTTTAAAAAGAGGTCAAGAACAACGAGAAAATGACAGATCATCTATGCATCAACTTATGATGTTGAAGGCTGAAAATGATAGGAAAAAGTTAGAACTTCGGAGTGCTCAACAAGATAACGAAATCATGTTAATAAATTTGGATAGTATCACTGATACTTCGGAACGTGAATATTTTCGGCAGAAAAAAACAAGTAATTTTGAATAGAACCATAAGACAACCACAATGTGGAGGATCTTTAGCACTCGGAGGAGTTGAGTACGGAGGAAGTCAGCACAGAGGTACTGGCTACGAAGGTGGTCAGTACGGAGGAGACCAGTATGGAGGAAGCCAATACGGAGGGAGCCAATATGGAGGAAGCCAGTACGGAGAAAGCCAGTACGGGGGAGCTGGGTATGGAGGAGGTCAGCACGGAGGAAGTGCACGTGGGAGTGGCGGTGAATTCGGCGATGACCTGTCAGAATATTAGTATTTTTATTTCATGTACTCTTTTTTATTATTAATTGTTGAAATGTAATGTTTTCTGTATTTTAGTTAATTATGTAATTTTTTTCTATATTTTCTGTAATTTTGTAATGTTTTTATATATGATAATTAATTATATAATATATTCTGTATTTTATGCACTTTTTTATTATTAATTATCTTGACTTGAAAATATTAAACAAAGAGGGAATCTTTTTTTTTGGAGGCCTTCGGTTGGAGTGCAATGACTGCATTGCTCCATATTTGGAGCAAACAGTGCCAACGCTGGCTGCATTTATGCAGCCAGCGTTGGAGATGCTCTAAGCCAGTCTAGTCGAGTCAGTTTAATCGGATTGAGTCCGATTTGACCCAAATTGTGATATCTCGTCACAATCTCGCTCGGATCTGTTGATCACGAACGCTCCTACTGTGTTTATTCAATCACAAACATCAGTCTAAGGCCGAGTGTGCACTACACGGGTGTGAAACCAATCAACAAGGTGTAATTTACCAAATTTCCCTTGGGGTTCAAAAACAGCGATGCGATCAACCGATCGGAAACGAAGATCAACCGAGCCAAACCAACCAAACCATACCCTCGACCTAACATGATCGGACCAAGTTAAAGGTACATGTCCTCACAAACACCAACCTTGGCCACAATCTCAATGACGGGTTCTTCATCAAAACATTCAATTGGCAAATTTGGCATGCGAACCCACACCCTCGCTGTATCAAAGTCCGCCGCCTTAGGGCAGAAGTTCTCCCCCCAAGGATAAGGGATAGCGATAGGTTATTGACAATCCATGGACCTTTAGATGAGGCGAACACTATACCCTCTTCCTGAAAGAATTTGAAGACATTTTTGTTCGCCATATCAGTAATATGAAACTTCCTCTCCACACCCCAAACTCTAGGTGGTTGGAGCTTCACCGTCTCCAATGAGTCTCTACCCCCCATGAACCGGCCAGAAACAGAGAACTCCAAATTTTTTGCAACAATGTTCCATGAGCTCGTCACTTAGGAACACTTCTTCAATCTCAGGGAGCTCATCGCACGCCATCGCAGCCGGAGTAGCGAGTGTGACAAAGGGACAACAACCTGAGCATAGGAGAAGCCACCAGCTTTCCTTCTCTCCCCATCCATCATTCACAACTAATGCTGACAGCTTCCCAGAGTGGAGGCCAGCACAAGCCACCATCGCCAGGCGACAGTTAGGGCGGCCGCCGGCGGTGCTCTATCTCTCCCTCTACAACCTTTGCCTCTTAATTTCTCAGTTTGTTTCTTTCTCATGTTGGATGAGATAACAGTTTTTTCCGTACGTATCACACTGTAGCTGAAGACATACTGTAGCTGAGGGCATGCAAGGTAATCTGGATATTGTTCATCTGTGTGGTTGTAAAAGGTTTGTGATGTACGAGGCCGAAGTCCAGCTAGGTAGGCTCCTCCTCGTCCAAAGCAATGGAAAACATGTGATATAAAGGGGATATCAGGGATAAGTTTCATCGTCATAAGAAGAAGGTACATATAAAAGAAATAAAGACTTAACCAATGTAGAAGGAAAAGTAAAGCTTCTTCAACTCAATACTTTAGGTATGAACGCTGGAGAATATGAGCATGAAAATGAACTCTTTGGAAGCTGTGCTTTATCATAAAAGGATCATGAAAGTTATAAAAAAAACACACACATGGCCTGTCTCAGGTTGGGTTGGTGAAGAAGCTGTTGTATGGAGACCAATACTAATCAAATTCCAGGCATGAATTCCTTGCATATGGCTGGCTTAATTTGTTAAACTGTGCTGTTTTGTTGTAGGAGACTAAGGATGATAATTAGCTAGTTTCTTAAACTAATCCAGTTTCTGGTCGGATGACGATAAAGTGTGATGGAATGTAAAAAAATGTCGCCGAATATTTGCCGCTCTTCCTTCTTCTTAATTTTTTCTTAAATATTAGAAATTGGAGTTGTCTCTCCGGTTTCTGGGTCACATGCTTCACAACCACTGTTTTCACTTCCTTAACAATATCAAACACTAATTAAAATGTGAAAACTACTTTATGATGAGTGATTTAGAGAAGATTGAGAACGTCCGCTACAATCAAACAGCCCCTATAGGAAAGTGAGACTTCTTATAAATTGGATATCACATTTTAGTGTTGGGTTATTTGCCACTTCAGTGTTCGGTCAAGTTAGAAAGTAAAAATTAGAAAGTGGACTTGTGTGAA
The DNA here is from genome assembly GCA_963920575.1 of Narthecium ossifragum. Lineage (NCBI taxonomy): Eukaryota > Viridiplantae > Streptophyta > Magnoliopsida > Dioscoreales > Nartheciaceae > Narthecium > Narthecium ossifragum. Next base: position 21,345,300 of record OY986968.1, read on the forward strand.
GCACGTGATCAATTAATGTAGAGAAGTAAGTCTCATTTTCTAATATGTTGGGAGAAAAAAATTATATTATGGTAGATGAAGAATGAGGGTCCCCACTTTCCATCACATTTCAAAGAGTCTTTCCTTCGATTAGGTCAGTCACCACCTCGATTACTGTCTCTCACGATTACATCTCTCTGCTCTCCTGCAACCAAATAGCCCAAACTCACTGTCGATCACATCTCTCTACTCTGTTGGGCTTTTTCCTCCACATGAGAGTCTGTGGTGGCGCAAGGAAGCGGAGACAATCATGGTGCAATGTGGAGAATTCGTCAAGATGGAATTCTGACGGTTTTGGGCTCTGTTTGCATATTGGATCGATCCAAGATCATAGTGAATCGATCCAATCAGAAGCTGAATCGATCCAAGACACTGTAGACAGGAAATTGGACGGTTTAGATTTAATCCGATCCTAAACTATTTTGTGCCTATAAATAGGGGTTTTCTAGGTCTTTTTATGGGCTTCTAGGGTTTCCTTTGTTCTTAGAGAGGTGTGAAAGTAGGCAACCCAAGAGAGAAATCTCTTTGTCTCTGCTAGGGTTTGGGCTTTATAATCTCTCCCTTATAGTGAAGATTTCCTCTGTTGCCCGTGGTTTTTCCCTTCCACTTGTTGCTAGTAGGTTTTTCCCGTAAATCCTTGCCTCCACTATTTTCCCCTTTATTTGTGGTTTGGTTGTTGCTATCTCTTCCGCTGCGACATCGACATCCCGTCATTATCTGACGCATCTCCGGCATCGTCGGGACCACCGCGGAATCCCCAACAAGTGGTACCAGAGCCAAGTTCCGAGATTAGAGGGATTCGAATCTCTGATCAAGATTCTAAGTCCCTGATCAAGATCTGAAGCATCTAGGTCGGATTCTGACAAAAGCGAGATGGACGCCAACGTTGGACGGATGATTGTACTGAACGGGAACAACTGGAACCTATGGAAGACAAAGATGAAGGATCTTTTATTCTGCAATGATTTCTAAAAGCCTCTGCATGGAATAGAAAAGAAGCCTAAAGAGATGGAGGAAGGAGAATGGAACAAGCTTGACAGGAAGGCCTTGACAACTATCCGACAGTGTTTGGAAGACTGCGTCTACCACCACGTGTCGACGATGACAACAACCAAAGATCTTTGGGAGAAGCTTCACGAGCTTTACGAGAGAAAGTCTGTTGGAAACAGAACTTTCTTGATCCGACGGCTCGTGAATCTGAAGTACCATGATGGAGGATCGATAGCCGAGCACCTGAATGAGTTCCAGAGCATCGTCAATCAACTTGCTACCATGAAGATGGTGTTGGATGACGACCTGAAGGCATCTCTCATGCTCAGTTCTTTGCCATATTCTTGGGAGAGCCTGGTAGTCTCACTCAGCAATTCAGCGCCTGATGAAGCAGTGTCTCTGAGCCAAGTTACAGGCTGTCTGCTGAACGAAGAGACCAGACGGAAAGCTGCTTGAGCAAGGTAGATAGATTCAGAGTCTGCAATGGTAATGAACCAAAGGAGAAGGAAAAGCGTCACCTGCTACTACTATGGCAAAGTAGGCCATGTCAAGAAGCAGTGCAGGAAGTATAAGGAAGTCAGAGATGGCAAGGCTGATTGTCGCGCCCCGACCCGCGAAAGCCCAATCGGGCCGGGCGACGCGAACTGGAACCTAACCAACGCGGAAAAAGAACGACGAGGGTTCCCTCTAACCTATTGGTCTCCCTAGCAGTTCACCAAAAAGCACCCTCAAGAAAAATACAATATTATATTCAAGCCTCGAACCACAGATTTAAAACTCAGAGTATTTAAAATATACAAATCCTCGGAGAGGGGAATATTTAAAGTACAATATCACTCCCGTAGGAGACTAACTAACATAAGGGTAAAAGCAGTAAACGATCACCACCTCTCAAAGTCGACCAGGCGCCGCCGCACCGCCGACCAACTGCCCGGTAGGGGCCACAGAAGAGGAACTGACGCCTGCACCTGCAAAACACAGCCCCGGGTAGGTGTGAGCACTAAGCTCAGTAAGGATCTACACTACGCCACACAGAAGGAAGAGGGAAACACAACAGTGTCGCCCTCAAGCCAGACTCGAGTGAGCTACAATGGTCCCATTACCATTCACCGGTGATCTCTAAGCATATCCAACCATGGTCACCCCAACGGACTGGGCCCATCCTGGATACGCCTAGTGTCGCAGGGTTCCAGCTGTGGTCACCCAACTCGCCATGGGCCCACATTGATGCCCCTACTGGCAGGAACGGACACTGCCCAAAGAATAAGACCCGTCACCGGTGGCATCCTCAACACCTGACTTGAGGCCGACACGACCTCTACAATCATCAAGCAATAAGTGTACCAGTCATCTAAGCCTATCATCGAATCGACTGGACACCACAATTCAACCGGGTCCTAACAGCCCAACCCCGGTCCTAGGGCTAAGTCCGAGCTTCCAGCCTCGGGACGGCGACCCAAGGATCACCCACGCCCTAACCAATGCAACTAATGCACACAACAACAATGCATGCTATGACATACACAGATAATAGGAAAGGCATGCAACAGTATGTCAAGCATCATATAAGTCTACTGGATCGCTGCAGCGGTACCACCAACCGCTGTCAGCCGATCCGCAGCGGGTCCCGGCATTACGACGGTACCGCGACCGTCAACCACGGACTCCTGTAACGGGAAGCAACCCCGAAAACGATGATGAACAAAACACAATATAATATTATATTCTGAAAATATAATATTATATTCAAAAACACCCAAAGCCTCTACTTAGGGGCTAATTGATCCCGTCGATCCGACGCCCAAACGACGTCGGATTCAAGATCCAACTTAGCCACCAGTAGGTGTATAAAGCATGATCAATATATCCAAAATTCATCATCATCCAACGGTTGGATTAACGGGAAAATGCTAATCAAAATCGTTAATCAAACTAACTTACCCATTAATTGCTGCAACGCAGCCCTTCAGCAAACAATTCATAAGAAATCGTACATAAATCGGAAAAATACGAAACAGGATGGAATGGAAAGCTAACGAGTAGTTATACAACTCTTATGTTTATGAAAAGCCAAGATCATGTACTCACCGGCCGGAAAACTCGCCGCAAGCCGGCTGTTTCTCAAGAACAGCAGAAAACCAGAAATCCGAGACTAATCTTACATAAAACCTACTCAAATCACAACTGATTAACATGAAACTTAAATCAGTTATTCTAAAAGGTATAAGGAACCCAAGAAAGCAAGGATCAACAAGATCCAACGGCTAGATCTCAAGAAAACCCGAAAAGAACACAGTAGGTATAACCCTACCTAGCTGCGCTTTTCTCGGCTGATTCCCCGCGATTTGATCGCCAACAAGCTGCCAAACCACACCAGGAGCCTTCCTCTCGTTGTCACGAATCCAACGAGCCAAAGAACACCCAATTTGGTGGCCGGAGGAGGAAAAACGGAGGGAAAGAAGCTCGCCGGCGGTAAAGGGAAGAAACAGAGCACCGCGGGAAAGAGAGAAGGAGGGAAGAAGAAGAGAAGGAGAAGGAGGAAGAGGAGGGGAAGAAAAGAGAGGAAAGGGGGAGGGGAAAGCCGGAAAAGAGGGGAAAAAGCTGGGGGAAAAGGGAGGGGAAGACTTCCCTCCCTGACAGGGGAGAGCGACGGCCGACGACCGTCCTCGCGAAAGAGAAAACCCACCGACTCGAGCATGATCGATCTCCAAGGCATGTGAGATCGATCTCCTGCAATCGAGATCGATCTCCTTGAAATCCAGATCGATCTTCTTTGCAAAAAGGGCCAGATCGATCTCCCTAGCCATCCAGATCGATCTCCTTTACTCAGAAAGGCAAACTTGGGCTAAAACACAAGCCCAAGCTCAGATCTTCCGATCTCGGGTTCACCTAGCCATTCTAAACAAACACGAACACAAGCAAGGCCAGTGTGTGCACACGCGGGTGTGAAACAAACCAACAAGGCACAATTTACGAAATTGCCCTTGTGGTCCAAGAAACAATACGATCCACCGAATCGCGCGCTCGACGCGAGGCAAACCAACGAGCCACGGGCCTGACCCAGCCGGTCGACCCTGGAGTAGAGGGACGGGTCCTCACACTGATGATGGTGAAGATGAGAGCACCGTGATCATCACACTAGACATAGATGTCATGCGACGAGGGAGCGTCCGTGCTAGGAGCACAGGGAGGTGTATCCACTCGATCGAAGCGACCGAGGATATCTGAGTCACAAGCCTGGGATGTCCTGTGACTTGAAGGCAAGAAAGCAACCGAGAAGATCAAGACTTGATGGCTGCATCCAAGTTTGGTGGACAGTTCTCGATGATGGTGATTTGAATCCGATGGGAGATCCGGAGTTCGATGGCAGATCCGAGGTTGATGGTGTTATCCAACTTCGACGGCGACATAAAAGCGGCTAGCTGGCAGCACTGGAGGTGGCATGACGGCGACGCTATCCGAATTCGATGGCGTATCCAAGTTTGACGGAGTTTCCGAGCTTGATGGAGTATCCAAGTTCGACGGCTTATCCTCATGTGTCAGAAGGGGGAGTTTGTTGGGTTTTTTTCCTCCACATGAGAGTCGGCGGCGGCGCGAGGAAGCGGAGACAATCATGGTGCAATGTGGAGAATTCACCAAGATGGAATTCTGATAGTTTTGGGCTCTGTTTGCATCTTGAATCGATCCAAGATCACAGTGGATCTATCCAAACCCACAGTGGATCGATCCATACCTTGTTTCCATATCCGTGTTTTCTTGTCTTTCGAAGTGGATCGATCCAAGCCCAGTCTGGATCGATCCAAGCCCAGTCTGGATTGATCCAAACCCAGTCTGGATCGATCCAAGACACTGTGGACGGGAAATTAGACGGTTCAGATCTAATTAGATTCTAAACTGTTTGGTGTCTATAAATAGGGGTTTTTCTTAGGTCTTCTTATGGGCTTCTAGGGTTTTCTTTGTTCTTGGAGAGGTGTGAGAGTAGGCAACCCTAGAGAGAGATCTTTTTGTCTCTGCTAGGGTTTGGGCTTTGTAATCTCTCCCTCATAGTGAAAATTTCCTCTGCTACTCGTGGTTTTTCCCTTCCAGTTGTTGCTAGTAGGTTTTCCACGTAAATTCTTGTCTCCACTATTTTTCCCTTTGTTTGTGATTTGATTGTTGTTATATCTTCCACTACGACATCGACATCCCGTCGTTATCTTACGCATCTCCGGTATCGTCAGGACCACCACGGAATCCTCAACATACTCTCCTGCAACCAAATAGCCCCTACCATCCGCCAGCTCTCTCAGTCTACTCGAGACACTGATCTACTCTGCTCATCGTAATACTGATGTATGTAGTATATACATTCATCCTTTACCATCAGTGCTCTCTAAGTCTACTCCTCAAACAACAACATCTTCATGTAACTCAAGATAGGCATGGTAAAGTAAGAAAGGAAATAATTGTGACATGAGCAGCGCTGCCGAAGGCATATACCGGAGATTGGAAGAACGCATACGTGATATCGAAATGAAGATGAGCACAAGGAAGAATAAAATAATTGTTATAACGACAACTACTTGACTTCGAAACTCAAATTAGACCGGGAAGTCTTATTTAATTTGTATTCTTTCACGTGTACGTTATCCTACATTTTAGAATATTATTGAGAAATATCACTGGACTAATTAAGTTCATTTAAATTGCATATTTAAGTTGAGGTCATTATCAACCTTGATCGGAAGACAAATTAATCAAACATGAAAATTAATCCTTCACTGATGAAGAATACAAAACTAAACTTTAGTTCTTAAGTTGACTTATAACAAATCTAAGACAAAATCAAAAATTTTCTTTTCCGGTTCTTTTTATATTTTCTGTTATTTTCAGTGATAACTAGTTGCAATCAAGCGTGTTCTAAGAACCTGCCAACAATTAAATAACAAAACTTAGACCAAATGGTTAACAGAATTCTGGCTTCCTGGAAATCCACCTTGAATTATTCAAATTAATTCCTCTTGTTTTCTGATAATAAGATAAGCAAATCGATAACTTGGTCAACGACAATGAGACTTATATAGACCGGTGATTTTGATATGATCGATCCTATATTGACCCCGTTTTTAAGGAGGTCAACCCATATATATATACTAGTACTCACCTGTGTCCTGACACAGTTTTTAGTTATTACTAATATAAAATTTTAACAAACTCCTTGTAGTTTGTCTGGTTAGACGGCTGTGTTGATCCGTAGGTGGTCAGGGTTCGAAGGTTGGTCGTAGCTTTTTGTTCACTGTCACCATAAAACATAGCTAATAAAATATAAAAATATTATAAGTCTAACTTAGGGTATATAAAATAATATATAAGTCTTAGTATAAGATAATATTAATAGAACTTAGGTTGATAAGATAATATTAATAGAACTTAGGTTGATAAGATAATATTAATAGAACTTAGGTTAATTTGAATTAATACATGTTTATATAAAGGAAACTTAAGGAATATATATAAAGAAACTTAGGGGATATGAATTAATGCAAATTTAACCGTTATTGCTCCTTATAAGGTTGATTTATTTATGGAAGACTTGATCTTCATGGAGATCCAACCTTGAATTATTCAAATTAATTCCTCTCATTTTCTGATAATAAGATAAGCAAATCGAAGACCGCGATAACTTGGTCAATGATGACCGAGACTTAGGGACCGTTTGGATCAAGGATAAGGATGCATAAATCTAATTTATGCATCCAAAAACTTTATCCATAATCTTATATAACTATTTTTAATATTTACATAACTTTTATTTTATTTATTGTACAAACTTATTCTATTCTCAATCCAAACGGCCCTTATATAGACCGTTGATTTTGATATGATCCACCCTATATTGACCCCGTTTTTAAGGAGGTCAACCCATATATATATATATATATATATATATATATATATATATATATATATATATATATATATTTATGGAAGACTTAATCTTCATGGAGAGCTCCTTTAAAAGGATAAGTATTAGGGTTCTTAGTTTGAACACTATATTTCCACTTTTCACACATAAGTCTAAAAAAGTTCTTTCAGTACCATTGAAACTTTAGAAAGAAGGTTCTTGGAAAGCCACTGCTTCCTTAATTCTTTCAGCTGTTCTTAATTAGATGTTTCAAGGAAGGTGTCTTCTTAAAAGCATTAGTCAAACAATTATGCCTAATCTTGTCCAGCTTAGAAGCTAGCTGTTTTTAATTCCCACAACTTTTTGTCAAGATTATCAGATGTAATTAACAACATGGTTTAATCCTTTTGCCATTATGCTAGGAAAATTTTAAAAGAAAAAAATATTATAATTCAAAAAATTATAATTTTACAAATTTCAGTTTTTGTATAAATAAATATGTAATATCCCCCAAAAAGAAAAAAGGAAAACCAAAAATTACAAGAATATCTTATCCGCACATGTTGGTTCGTTACCACTTGCCAAAGCCAGCCCAACTTGAAGTTACTTTAATTAGACGGATATACCGATAAAATATCTCCGTTTCCACGAGTGACTAACGGTGCCCAATCTATCCATCAATCAATTATCCACAAAATCCCATCTTATCCATTTTATTTGTGTCTATTACTGGCATATATATTTGTCAGCAAAGACGTGGATAAGGTCCTCCCCCTTTTATACCGTCCACCAATAGTTCTATCTAGCGATCTCTCTTTTAGAGTCTCTTTCTACCCACGTCCCCATCGCATAAAGCCCCCCGTCCTGATCATATCTCCACCGTCCAATCTATGGATCCCTCTCCTCGCGGACTAAACCAGCGGCTGAGATCTCCCAGTCTGGCGATCTCTCCCCATCTCGACAGTATAACGCCGAGCTCGACCGAAACACCCCAAAATGCCCTCGCTAGGATGGGAAATTACGATTAAACCAAGCCCACGTCACCCGGTCGACCTTCCTCTCCGGTCAATCGACGACCGGCCTGTCTCTGGAGTGGGCCAACCTCGAGCTGTTTGCCACCGGAGACCCGCGGCGGGGCCCACTCCGGTTGGGAACGTGCTGCAAACACAGCCGTCGATTCCAGGGATCGCCAGGCGTGGCGCCATGCCAGGACGACAAGCGTCCAGAGGGACGGCGGGCCCGGCTCGCGGGGAGCGCGTGATGGGCGACTGCGTGACGCCAGCTGGCATGTGAGGGGGGCGTCGGCTGGCCGACCTTATCCTGTTTACATTCCTTTATTTCCCATTTCTTTTCGCAATAAATGGAAATACCAGATAAAAATATACATATATATAGAGTTCCCATTCTATTGTTTTGTTTCACTTCCACTAATAAATCGGTTCCCAATATTTTTTTTTCCATTTCGATTCCATTTCTTGGAAATTTCCAGATTGTTCCATTTAGAGACGATTCCGGAGAAGATCATCGATCAAAGGTGCGAATCCTCTCTCCGATCTCAAAATCCCCATTGATCTCGTGTTTTTGCCCCAATTTCGGTTCTGAATCCAGTACCTTCTTGAATTCGATAGAGAAGTGTTCTAGGGTTTTGTGTATCCGATTAGATCGACTGGCAAGATGATGTCAAGATCGTATACAAACCTCATGGATCTGGCGTCGGGGAACTTCCCGGCGATGGGGGGTAATGGGGGGAAAGGAGGGATGAGGCGGATGCCGAGGGTGATGACTGTGCCGGGGACGCTGACGGAGCTCGACGACGAGGACCGGAGCGTGACGTCGGACGTCCCGTCCTCGATCGCCCAGGACAGGATCATCATCGTGGCAAACCAGCTCCCCGTGAAGGCCAAGCGCCGCCCTGATGGCCGAGGGTGGAGTTTCTCGTGGGACGAGGAGTCCCTCCTCCTGCAGCTCAAGGACGGCCTCCCTGAAGACATGGAGGTTCTTTACGTGGGATCTCTCCGCGTCGAGGTCGACCCGTCCGAGCAGGACGACGTCTCCCAGGCCCTCCTCGATCGCTTCAAGTGCGTCCCCGCCTTTCTACCAACGGAGATCCTCGAGAAGTTCTACCATGGTTTCTGTAAGTCTCACCTCTGGCCGCTGTTCCACTATATGCTTCCTATCTCCGCGGGACCCTCCCTATCCTATGGCCGCCGGTTCGATAGGCCTCTCTGGGAGTCTTACGTCAGCGCGAACCGTATCTTCTCCCAGCGCATCATTGAGGTCTTGAATCCGGAAGACGACTATGTTTGGATCCACGATTACCATTTGATGGCGCTGCCTTCGTTTCTAAGGAGGAGGTTTAACCGGTTGAGGATTGGATTCTTCCTACATTCGCCTTTCCCATCGTCGGAGATCTACCGGACTCTCCCAGTACGCGAGGAGATCTTGCGATCGCTGCTGAATTGTGACCTCATTGGTTTTCATACCTTTGACTACGCCCGGCACTTCTTGTCGTGTTGCTCCCGCATGCTCGGACTCGAGTATCAGTCGAGGAGGGGGTATATTGGCCTTGATTACTTTGGTCGCACCATTGGAATCAAAATCTTGCCAGTCGGAATCCACATGGGCCAGCTCGAGGCCGCGCTTGCTCTTCCGGATCGGGAATGGCGGGTGGCCGAGCTTAGGAGACAGTTCGAGGGGAAGACTGTGCTCTTAGGTGTTGATGATATGGATGTGTTCAAAGGGATTAATCTCAAGCTTCTGGCCTTTGAGCAGATGTTGAAAGTTCACCACAAGTGGCAGGGTAGGGCTGTTCTTGTTCAGGTTGTAAATCCAGCGAGGGGTCGGTTGAAGGACCTCGAGGACATAAATGCTGAGATACAGGCTAGCTGCACAAGGATCAACGATGAGTTTGGCAGCTCAGATTACAGCCCTGTTGTGATCATTGATCGGCCTGTGTCATTCAGTGAGAGGATCGCATACTACACTATTGCAGAGTGTGTAGTTGTGACTGCTGTGAGGGATGGCATGAACCTGACTCCATATGAGTACATTGTCTGTAGGCAGGGGGCGTCAGGGTCTGAAGCGGCTGACCTGAGAAAAAGCATGCTGGTTATTTCCGAGTTCATAGGATGTTCGCCCTCCCTAAGTGGTGCGATAAGAATCAACCCATGGAACATTGACACGACAGGTGAGGCGATGAACGAGGCTATCTCAATGTCTGAGTCAGAGAAGCAGCTGCGGCATGAGAAGCACTACAGATACATCAATACCCATGACGTGGCTTACTGGTCCAGGAGCTTTATGCAGGACATGGAGCGAACTTGTAAGGACCATTTCAAGAGGAGATGCTGGGGAGTTGGGTTGGGATTTGGATTCAGAGTGGTGGCACTTGATCCTAATTTCAGAAAGCTTAACATTGAGATGATTGTCTCAGCATATAAGAGGGCCTGTAGGAGGGCGATATTCTTAGACTATGATGGAACATTAATACCTCAAACATTAATCAACAAGACCCCAAATTCAGAGATTATCTCCATTATGAACACCCTCTCTATGAATGATGATAATGTAGTCTTCATTGTCAGTGGGAGAGCAAAAGGCCTGCTACAGAAGTGGTTTTCACCATGTGAGAAACTTGGGATTGCAGCAGAGCATGGGTACTTCTTGAGGTATGTTTTTCTCTGTCTTGTTCCTCTTTTAACCTCACTCTTAAACATGTGGATAAAAAATGAGAACATAATGTTATCACGATCTTGCTCATGATTGCATAAACTTTGGAATATAGTTTTGTGAAACCTGGTATGTTTTCAGATATGAAGATTTCCTGTGGTGTAGAATTTACATTTCCATTTACATTTTGCAAATAAATATGAATTATGATTCTGGTATTTATACTTCAAAATACTGATGTATTTGTTTGTAGTGAATTAGGGTCTGCTTCAGATACAAGTAGCATGCAAATTTATTTGAAGATAAGTAAAAGATTTGACTGTAGGGAAGTTGTCCCCAATACTCTTGATGCTCTTTTGTTGTAAATACCAAAATAACATCAATGTTTGAAATTCTACATGTATCGGTTCTTTCCAAAAGAAATTGACACAACAAATAGGAACCGACACGTTGTACTTATTGGTGCATTCAGCAAATATTTTCTTGGAATGTGGTTGTTGCTTTACACAGCCAAGTGAGTGGTTTGTGCTCAAAAATTTTGTCATGCTTTGTTTTATGTTTTTTCATCTCTGATTACATGGACATACAATAATAGCCATAAGTAGCATTTATGTTGCTTAATTATGATAATTCCTTGTTATGCCTTTGGCAACTTCTAATGTTAATTAGACCTAATAGTTTTACTTGTACACATGCTCTTAGTGCCAATTGAGAGAAACACGCAATGTGGATGGTATACGACTCTTGAGATTGTTTCTTACAAATCAATCAGATGTGGGCTTAGTCACAGCATTTTGATGTTCTGAAACTCTAAGAGGGCAATATGTCTCTTGAGATTATTTCTTACTTTGCCATCAGATGTGCACATTGATGTCGTTAGGTTCCAAACAGCAAAGTATTTAGGGATACTAAAACCTTCATACTAGAAATATGTGTAAAGGCCCTGAAAACATGCATAGTTTAATCTGAGCTATGATCGATTGCTCTCATCAAATAGCAGCCGCCTAGGCGGCTAAAAGGGGGATAAGAAAGGTTGCCAACTAATGAATGCAATATCTTTATAGCTAATAAAGAAAGAGAAAGCAGAGATTTGTGAAGAGTAATTTGACTTTATAATCCCTGAATGTTGTTGTAGGTCCTCTCAAGGTGAAGAATGGGAAACGCATGGCCAGAATGCTGACTTTGGCTGGATGCAAATTGCTGAACCAGTGATGAAACTGTATACAGAGGCCACTGATGGTTCATATATTGAGACCAAAGAGAGTGCATTAGTGTGGCACCACCAGGATGCTGACTTGGGCTTCGGATCAGCTCAGGCGAAGGAGCTGCTCGACCATCTAGAAAGTGTGCTTGCAAATGAACCAGTTTCGGTGAAGAGTGGTCAGTTCATTGTTGAAGTCAAGCCTCAGGTATGTATGCATATTTTCATTGATTAGCTAACACATTTATCGGATACCAATATTCATTGACTAGCTGGCACATTTTTCAGATATGCATATTCATATCATCACCTAGTGCTGAATGAATAAGTTTCGCTTGATGCCAAACTAGGACCAAGCACGAGTCTATCAAAATCGAGTCCTTTATTTGTTAATCGCATGTGATAAAACCTAATCTAGCAGTATCTCAGTCACAGTGTTCACCATTAACTTGAGACAACTGGTTCACCAGCTTCAGCTGTTTTTAGTTGATGGATTTCGTGCTAAGTAGCACTGAACTAGTTGTGAAAGAGTCGCTGTCTTATACATCAGTAGGTTGATGCATTAAATTTGCCTTTACTGAACTCGTTCTTGTTATGCAGGGGGTGAGCAAAGGCTCAATTGCAGAAAAGATCTTATCATCGATGAAAGGAAAAGGGAGTCCAGCCGATTTTGTGCTGTGCATTGGCGATGACAGGTCAGATGAGGACATGTTTGAAGGTATGGCGAATATAACAAGCAGCAACCTGGTTACTCCAAGTACATCAGTTTTCGCATGCACCGTCGGACAGAAACCAAGCAAAGCCAGATATTATCTGGATGACACAGCCGAGGTCATAGCGATGCTCAATGGCCTTGCAGAAGTTACTACTCAGCCATCATCTCCCACCGAGTCGGACTCTGAAACTTCTCCATCTTGAGAAAGAGATGGCGCCATGTGAACAGGTTTGCATATGATGATGATGAGCACACACTGCAAATCAAATGTGCAGGCAGCTTTGAGAAGTTTCATGAGATGCAGGCCTTCATTCATTTGCTGACACAAAAAATTCCTGGATGCTGTCAGGACACGTTGCAAAGTATCTGGTAGAATAGAGCAAAGCAAAAGGCTTCCGGACTTGGCTGATTCGACTGGATAGCATGACCATCATGACATTGACATTTTGTAGATTTGCTAATAGGAGAAGGTTGGCTGTAGTGACTAGATTTTGCAATCTGTGTTCTTTCTTTGTGGTTCTGCCATGAATTCTGTGCAGGGTTAGAAGAAGATCAGACTAGTAGTGACTTAGAGAAAGAAGAAAGAAGAAGCAGATATCGGAATATCAAAATGTTAACCAGCTAAACATTACTACTGATGGATGGATACATTCGGCCATTTGAATAGTGGAATTTTTCCCTTTTCTTTGTTCCCCCTTTCATCGTTAAGCATGTCTGAAATGATTGATTTGCCCCCCTCTTGTTTTCCCTGGGGACGCTATTAATAATAGTTCACTGAGATGGCAAGGAATTGGGAAACTTTGCGTGTTTACCTTTTCAATTTCAGCTCCAGTGATTAGCTTAGCTCGCCATTCTACTATTTGCAATTTGCCTCTCATATAAGTACTGTCAAAACCGATCTGATAGAATTTCTATCAAACAGTTGTCTAATGATGATTCTTTCTCCTATATGGGTAGAGCGTTAAGAAAATCTTTCCAGACGGTGACTAAAAAAACTGCTTGTACCCACAAGTAAAGAAGATATCTTGAAAAATGAGAGGTAACAACAAGCTAATCTCATCCTCAAATTTCATATCGATTTACCACCTTTCGTTCCCCGTTTTGTTCCAGTTACATGAAACGGTGAAATTTTCACAAATATTAGCAAAATCGTGATAAGTTGCATAGATTTGCTTCCACAGTACCCAGAAGAACCAAGACAAGTGACGGAAGACCGTATCTTTGTGGCATCTATGGGCATATGAGAAGTACACAACAATTGCTTGTCTCACCATAAGAGCACACCCTTTCGCTTCAAATGTCCTGAAAAGAAATAGAAAGCAGTATGACATTCACCTTATGTAGCTCAAGTAAACCTTACTGCAGATGATACACCATCGGAGTTAAACAGAAATGATATTGTTGATTTGTGCTGATAGTTTTCTTTATACTCTCATTTATGAAGGATGGGATTATCGATTTAAATTTCAGAACAAAGCAACAATGCCAAAGACAGGGGACACGTTTTATTAGATAAGGCCAGAAGAGATCTGCTGTGATTCAGGAGGGGGGGAAATTATAAGATTTTGATAGGTCAACTACACGATCTTCGTGAACCATTGACATATATCCTTCCATTGTACCGAAATATCTGGGAATCTCTGGCATACAAGCAAAGCTAATGACTTTAAGTTTCACTAATTTTTGCAAGGGGGCACCACACAAGGCATACTGCAACAAGGTCCTAACTGTAAATGTTGCGTTCAGCTGCTGGGATAGGCAATGTAAGTAGAGAGGAACTGGTGCAAATTGTCATAGCATCACTAGACTTGTGTAATGCACAAAACGCCAGCCATTTCACTTGAATTTTGTTTTCTATTGACCAAGGGGTGGCCTAAACAAAAGACGATTTTTACAATTTATTTACGTTGATCTTTCTCCATCATGCCTCATTACCTTTAACAGTTAGCATATGGTGAATGCAATGAAGTGAAGAAGCAGGTAGGAATGTTCGGCATAACGTAATTTTTGCTCTATACTCACAGCTGCTTCTTAAGGAGATCTGCTGCCATCATGATCTTCCTTTTCGGGGCTGTACCTGTTTAGCAATAGATACAAATATAGCACACCAAAAACAAATATGGAAATCTGACAGAAGTGCAACTGGATCACTACTCAAGAGATAGCAGGAGAAATTATCCATTACCCATCTTCATCAGAACCATTCAGCTCAAGCTGAGGAGACAGAATAGGAACGGAAGATTTACTCTGGTCGGAGTTCTGAGATCCATTGTGGTCATGGGCCTTTTCACATAAACTGCATCAGTTTCCAACAACAAAATTATTTCTTATCAGAATGTGAACATATTATTTCATGATTCAGCACAGAAGAAACAATGTGAAATGACATTACACATCAACAATTCTTAACTGGTACATTATATAAGTTGCAAATATTTCATCGATTGAGAAAATATGAGAGATTTTTACCCATAGTCAGAATTATTGTCCTCATCTTGGGGAGATTTACTTTGGTCAGACTTTTGAGATCTGCTGACGTCATTCACTTCTCTTGGTGAACTGCACTTGTTTAACAATAACTTTAGATGTAGATGAATATATGAATTCTCGGTAAACTCAACATTCAAGTGCAAGCATTGATAAAAACAATCTCCAAAGCAAAATTTTGCCTAAAACTATTGTTCCAATGTCTCCACTAGATTGCAAACTGATCAGATGATTTCTCATCTATTGCAAATGTAGCATTCAAACTGCCATATATTTTCAAGAGGTAAATCCACGCGGGGAGATTTGGTTTGTTGAACAAAATTTTAGTTGAAATGTCAATTCAGATGCTCTCAAGGTGGAAGATTTGCAGTCACGCTTCACCCAACATCAATCCAAAACAGCAGTGACGGAAGAGAAAAAGATGAAGTACTTGTTTAATCAGTAACAATGCTAAGGTGAGGCATGTTTCTCCTCAGGTTAGTGAGAATCAAGCACCAAGAATAACAGCATATTCAACTTAAGCCATTTTTTAGGAGGGGTCTCTCTACAATAATGTGGTCTGAATACTATTAAATTAACCTCAAAGAATCTATGCATTGAGGATGAGAATCTTAAATACAGTTCAAGATTGACGATACTTGAAATAATATTTTACAAAGTCGATCCTTCGACTTTGAGATGCTAAACTGTTTTGCTGCTTCTGCATTTGATGACGAATGCCAATATTGACTCAATCTTTGAATATGCACTACTATATTAGTGCAACATAGCTCAGACAAGAAGATTAGCTGTGTAAAGGAGTATAGAACCACGAATCAGAAAATTGATTCAATGAAATAGGAGTTCCTAACAAGCTTCTGATCACAAGTAGGAGCACATGGAACCGAAATAGGAGTATTTAGGTCCTTATTAAGGACAAATTTGAAGTTAGCTTCTTCTTCTGATGTAAAAAGTGAAAAATGCAAATTAATGAAGCTATTTTCTTATGTTCCTATCTTGTTCGTTCTTCAGACCCTCTACACCATATCTTTTGATAATCATTGCATGCTATTATACTTATGCTGACTTCTAACATAGATTTGACCTGAGGCAGCTACCAGATTGCAATCATGATTTTTGATGTACTTTATAATAACACATTCAATGTAAGCACCTGAATGACATTTGCATTCCCACTGATAGCTGTTTCATTAACTTCAAGAGGATTATTTCCTGTCACTTTACGACTTTGAGAGTTAGGACTTAAGACCCTGAGTTCAAAGCTTGAAACATGTTTCCCTATTCCCTGAAATTCAGAATCCTGGATGATCATCAGAATCCATGATTTGATGAAAACTCAAAAGATAATCTTCCTCCTCGGCTTGTTTAGAGGGCACACAAGCCTCACAGAATTATCTATATCCATAGACTCTTACGACTAGTTCCGGAACTTCTTACTAATATTCATCCCGATATTTTTCATAGAGCAAGACAACTCATGAAGTTCCCTGATCGATTAGGTTTCCTTCTAAAACTGTTCTCACATGCTTCTGCCATTTTCTTCCAACACAAGCTCGATACATTTCGCTAATTCCAGGAACAAATTTCCTGTGTGCTGTTTATCTAAGTTTCTGAGCCAACTGATGAACATATGAATATACACGCGACAACCATAATGACTGTACCTGTCTCTATATCGTTCATCATGAGGAGGAGACCGTGGTGACCTGCTCCGTTCACGCCTATTTGAAGGGCTGTGTCTGCTTAGTTGATGTTGAACATGAGACACGTTTAACATATCAAGCGGGTAAAGAAATCATATCTAACAGCTGGTTTACAGTTCAACTACCTGTGGCTTCCTGTTCTAGAGCGAGGACTCAAGCTCCTCCTGTGTGAGTTTCTTGAATCTCTCGATCTAAAATCTCTAGTACGATGACTAGACGAACCATGTTCATGGCATCTGCTTTCACTGCCCTGAGACCCATGCCTGCTACCGCCCGCTGATTTTCGAGACATCTCTACACGCCACCCATGCTTTCCTGAAAAGAAGAAACATCATGTAAGGGGCACATTAAAAATGGCTCAATAGACTGCGAAACAGGGATAAGGACAGAGAAGAAATGACTAGCCAAGCCTCTAATTTTTCATCTCCAAATTGGATTTCGTTAGCTTAGACAAAGTAGCATGTCAAATTTGGAGCCCAGTCATTCACACATAAGAGACATAACTTTAAGGCATCCTATTCTCTGCTGTCAGCCCTTCTGCAATAAAATCTCGATCTAGCAGTGGTCAGGACGGCGTACGAGGAACAAGGTATCTCCGGTAGGAATACGTCAAACCAGGATCCATCATCATCTATTCAGCATTAAAAGAAAAGTTGCAGAAATGGACATACTAGTTTATTATAGCTTATCAGTGCTTAGCACATTAAGGTTACTTCATATGATTCAATAGTAGAACCCCATGTCCCTCAGTACTTGACTTGGACCTTATTCTTCATAAAGCCATTGTGAGTTGTCCACTCGACAATCAACTAAGGACCCATTGTAGCTTATTAGTTACTACAACTGCAAATCCCGAAACTTTGCACGCTGCCTCTGCAACTTCATAAGTAGCACTTGAATAGTTTACCCAGGCGCATAAGCAGGCACAGCTTCAGTGTAGTAAAGTAAATTCACAACAGAAATGTTCATCTCTATAATGCATTCAACTTTATCAAGACGGCAATGTGCTCACAACAGTGCTTATCAACATTCCCACAGGCTTAAAAATACCAGCTACACTTGCAACTTATAAGATGTGCTAGCCATCAAGTGTCTGTGGCACAATTTGCCCTATGCACAAATTTACTTCGTACAGTTGGAAACTGATTTTTAGAGGACACTTTTAGGAAGGCTCCCATAGAAGGTTCTCCAGAAACCCCATTCATTGACAAAAGATAACTAGACAATAATCATTACCAAGGATTCCAACCGGAGTGTGTACCTCAAAGGAAGAGTTGCAAAAGAAATGAAGAACTCGAAATGCACACCTCCATGCTATTTTGGGTCACAAACATCAAAGTTATGAATGATTTCAATATCTTACAAGGTCAAACTTGTGAATGATTACATCTAGTACTCCAGCAAGCAATTAGATGACATTTTGATGCAAATTTCCCAACAGATATATTCCTGAGCGATGCAATGCTTCAGTACATTCAGAGACTTATGATTTAAAGAAAATCCTTAATTATTCCGAGTGATAACATGTTAAGCAATACATAGGCAGTTTGAATGGTCACATGAAACTTGACCAAAGTGTTGCATTGGCCATATGAAACTGATGGCTTTTGTGTGTGTTACATAGCATAGGAAACAGATAAGCTAATACTCGAATCTTGCAATCATATGATGCATATTGCTTAGCAGCAGAACCAAGAACTACAGAATTGCAGCTCATGTCGAAGATTCTCCCATGCAAGACTAACCTCAGTAACAAATCTAACATATGAGCAACTTCACTAATAATGAACCACCACTAAAATAGATGAACCATCAAACCGGGTACACGTCCATGACAGTCATTGTTATAGGACGTGACACACCAATAGACGAGCAAAATAGAAAACCAGATAAAACAGTTTGCATTCATATTAATAAAGACCTACCAAGAAAACAATACTAAAAATTTTAATCATTTTCAATATTCTGAGGAGAGAAAAAAAGTCAAAAAAAGGTAGAATCCAGCCCACCATCTAAAGCAGAAATTGCATCATCTGCCTCCCGACGGTCCTCGAACTCAATAAATGCATAACCTGGTGGATTTCTAGCAACCCATACACTGAGAGAGTAAAAGAAATATCAGATTGTTAATATCCTGCTGATATGAATGACAATTTACTGCCAATGCACTAAAATTGCAAGGAAACATTATTTGAATAAAGGAAAAACATCTTTAACAAAGTTGCATTCCTGGTTATCCATGGACAACATCTCCTGTACTGAATAACCAAAAGAGAAGAAAGAAAAAAAGCAGCTTCATGGTATCTACTATCTGCTCTATCGAATACATCGTTAGGTCAGGTCATTCTTGTTTCTAGACAATCCAAACAAACAGATAGAAGAATACAAACTCTCGTATCTCATCTGGTACAATTTATTCTTTGTTTGAACATTAGGAAAGGGTGGGCATAGGAAAAGGAGACCCGACTGTAATAGCATGATAATTATGTTTTAAACTGCCAAGTGTATGGTTTCAAATAAGAGATGAGATGTGATGTTAAACTTTTTTGGAGGAAGTTTAGCTTTAGAGATAAATAGATAATGGACAAAAGACAAGGTCAACCAACAAGGGAGGGATCAAACCATGTAAGCATGACATGCACAAGGTTATAGCTCAAAAACACATCAACTTTCCCATGGTCATGAAATCCATGGTCACAAAGAGAATGGATGAAAAATGAACTCAATTAATACTGCATGCTCACTATCATCGCATCACATGTGAACATCATGGCACTAGCAAGGTTGTGCCTCTTGGTGAGGAAAGGATTCATGGCACAGGTCTTAGATATTGTAGATTTTGGCAGAACACATGGATTCCCAAGGTGGAGTGGGCATGTGGTGCAAAATTATAACAGGGCAAAGAAGATGAAGAAACCTTGACGATGACAAGAATTTCACCAACCTAGAATGGGTGAGCTAAGATTCAAGAAGGTGGAGTCAAGTGCGATCTACAATTGCATAAAGCTCACGTGCACAATTCTGATGTGAAATCCATAAGGGCCAATTAGCCATGGGGGTTGAAATTGGTGGGCTTCAAGGAAATCAGTGCCAAGAGACTGGACAAATGGGTTCTAAGGTGTTAGGCTACAGAAATTTCACATTTGTATCTCATACTGGTGATTTGGGACATGGAGAGCCATGGCCGCGTAAAATGTCGAAAAGGGTACCATGAACACAATACTAGCCAGAGAGAACAACATTCAATGAGGCATGTTAACCCATGCGAGTTTAATCAAAGAAGCATGATGAACCACAAAATGGTCCGGTGCACAATAGAGTCATGCGTAAGGTTGCGCTAACTTACCATTGTGCTTATTGCAATACCACTTGACTACTTGAGGCCTGCAAGCATCATGGATCCAACTATCGCATCCTTGGTACTTGGGTGACAAGTGTGCAAGCTCCTAATTTGGCCATAAGATTGGCAAGACTTGCATGAAAGGTCATGGCATGGAAACAAAACATGTTGAATGCACGGTAGATAGTGGTCATCTATTAACTGCAAGACAACATGCCCATTCACATTAGTCTACAGCAAGGAAGCGCCCATGGGCATGATGGTTCAACACTCAAGGGTTACCTCATTCACGAGTGTCACAACATGCCACGAGATCTAAGCATGGCTGAGTTCAAGGTTTGACATGCCAGTGAATGTTGTGTCAGTATTTGATCAAAACAATGTGTCGTGTGAGGATCCCCCAAGGGGGTGGATTGTGCGGATCCGGCATTTTGCTGGTGGTATTCACCTTGGGGGCGCCTGGCTGAGTCAGATGGCTGAATAAGCAATCCCACAACGCTTGAGTGTGGATTGGGGATATATCTACATGTATGTTAATCGCCTTCTATAACACAATACGTTTTAAAGATGTGGTGGCAGTAATTTCACCAGAAAATTCCAGACTAAGCGTGCTTGCCTTGGAGCGGTCCCGGGATGGGTGACCTACTGGGATGTGTTCCCGGTCTCTGCGGAAGAGTCAAAAACGGATAGTATTGTGTGGAAGAGGCGAGGGCGTTACATGCGGCTACGCACAGCACGTGCCGGCTACACAGACTTCATATCAGCGAGTCTTCTAAGCTTATATGTGTAAGTTACTGGCACAATGCGTATCAATATATGCCATTATGTGCCAGCTGGTCCGCACAATAATCACTAGCTAAAATCATTGGCGATGACATGATAGTGCACGGATAAGCTAACTTTTGGTGCATGAGTTAGATGGCTATATTGATCCAAGTTACCAGTAATCAGATAAGGAGTTTCATTAAAGCTGGCCCTAGTGGTGGTCAGAAACACCAAGGTCTGCCGACAACATTCACACTCCACAGTGGCAGATGTTGAGCTAGCATGAATCTGCATAGGAGACTACATGATAATTAATGATCAATCCCATCTAAGATCAAGGCCACTGCACATTACAATAAGATTAAGCCCTAATAAACTAGTTTCTCTCTAGAAACTCTAACTACCAACCAAGGGTAAAGGGATGTTAGGGCCCTCAGATGAGAAATTGCAGATAATCACTTCACTACATATATCATCGAGTTCCCCAATTCAAGTTTGGGATGCTCCTATGAAGACTCTATCCACCATTTTACAAATATATTTAGCTCAATCATTCACAAAGATTATTTATGCCATGTCATATTGCACTAAATGTGACAAAGCAAGTGGAAGATGCGCCTTTTTAAGTGTTTCCCCTGCCTCTTCTTCCATCCAACGAGCAATAAACAGCCTCAAGAGCCCAAGATCGCCTCAAATTAAGTCAACGTAGAAGTAGAACTATGCCAAACATACCATCAAACACATTGTGCACATTGAATTGGGACCACACATAACCAACCAAAATACGAATTTTACACTAGTAAGTAACAGCCAATGCCAATGCCAATAGAAAAAAGCAAAACGAAATGACAACAAAGGAGACAAATTACCACAATCTAGGAAGAGAGAAACTAATACGGAAACAAAAAGTAAAAGGCCGGTTGGCGGAGATGGGAGAAATTGGAGGAGGGCATCTACCTCCGGACGACGCCGTATGGCCGGAACTCATCAGCCAATTCCCTCTCACGGACGCGGCCATCCAAATTCCCCACATACACCTTCCACATCTCCGTCCCTTTCAACTAAGGCCCCAGGAGAAGAGATCTTGGAGATGGTACCATTAGTAACACAAAAGGAAGAGATTCGGGCTGATGGGCTGATGGCCTGATGGGTGGATCGACGTGAGGCTGGGAGATTTGTGACACAGGAATAATTTGGGGGGTTTAGTTCTTAGGGTTTTTCGGTTATTTGGAGGAACAGCGGTTAATTGTAGGTGTTAAATTGGTAATAATTAGAGTCCATTTCTACAAATAGAGATGATAAATAGTTGGTCTCTAGCATGTCCGACTCCCGAGGCATGGATGGGATCAAAGCACACTCAATACAGAATACCGGGTCTGGTCGGATCCAGTAACCACTTAACCATGTAAGAAATCAGTTGAGTCCGATAACAATAGTCGAACCAACGATTTGACTCGTATAATTTCAATTACAACTCAATTTCAAGCCAAACACAGCTCGATCACAATAGTCGAACCACATTCAAGTCAGGTTCGAAATCAAACTCTGCTTAATCTTGATTTGTTAAACTTCAAACCAACAACCTCCATTCAAGCGGATTGCACCCCCCCCCCCCCCCCCCCCCATTCCGCTTATCCAAACAGGCCTAGACAGATATGACCATGAATCATGCGGATTAGCTACTTATACCCGTCCTCAACTATACTACCACAGAACCATCTACTACTACTGTCACTGCCAACAAAATGATCTCTCTAAGTACAGCCAACAGCCACCGCCCAGACTCGCCCCTGAAGCAACAAGCCAACAACAATATCTCCAACCCAGGTCGTTGATTGGCGTGGATATGGACTCCAGCACATGCAGCAGTTCATCCACCCTCCATGGGGTCCATGACAACCAGGCACGCACCTACAATTCTATACCGTCCGTTCCCACACCAACCTCTTGACTCATACGTTGCTCTACATAACTTGAAAACTAAATAAAGTACCACCTCAAAACAAAGATGACTAGTACTATATATGATTCTATCTATCGTTACTTAGCTTATACTCGAAAAAACTATATTTAAACAAGAAGAAGACTAAATAGCATTATATGGTACATATAGCTGGTAAAAAGGAAGCTCCCCCAGTTCTTATATTAAATATACCGCTAAGGAGACGGTGGCATCATGACCGTCGGCTCTGGTTTGAGCTGTGTGATACGGATAGATAGACCCGGCATTGTATCACGGTCCGACAGACACGAAAACCAGGGACCACTGTGAAACCGACCACAGGCGGCTGCTCGGAGAGAGTGGTGGCAGCGACATCCTCTTCGTCTCCGTCATCCTCTGCTACATTCTCCATGTAAACTTCTGAGAATCTGGATCCCTTCTTTGCCTGGAAGATGGATCCTTCCACTGTCTCCTGCCCGAAGGAGAAGAAGAGGCAATGTAGTAGCCACACCCGCCTGGCCATCTCAGCGAATGAGGCGAAGAAATCTGTTCGTGGGAATCCACGGCCAGAGCTCACGAGCGCACGATGGTCAAGGTTCCCGAAGAAGGATGCCTCCATCTTGGCGTGCACCAGGCTGAGGTACTTGGCCCTCAGGAACTTTGGGAATGCTTCTCTGCTGTTGATTTCCTTTGGCTTCAGATATTTCAGCTTGGTGAACTCATCAAAGAACTGCCGCTGATCCCACAAAGCCCGCTCTTCCAATCCCGCCAGACTGAAATCACGATGCTGGAAGTCAGAGAACATCTTCTGGCAAACATAGGACTCGAACGCAAAGACCCGGTGCCCAGGCTTGCGACGGAGAACGCCAAGGCGGATGGCAGTGGCAGCGACATCCAGGTCCCAGCCTGCAGACTCCATCTCCTTTATCATCTGCTTGACGAACGATCGGATAGACTTCACTGTGTATCTCAGCACCGAGAGGAAATGGGTTGGGTTCAGCCCAGAGTGATGGAGGTCGTCGAGAGCCAACAAAGTCCGACCTGGATGAAGCTTGGCCTCAAGAGCATTGTTATGTTTTTCAGACTCGAGAAGGCTGGCTTTAAGGTTGAGGATCTCGGCATCCTTGGCCTGCAGCTCAGACTCCAGCTTGTGGGTAGTGATCTGGTAGGTCTTAAGGAGACTGCTCTGCTCTTGGATCTGGGCAGAGACTGCTGGATGGGGATCTAAAAGCGGGTTTTGGCGCTTGAGATAGCAGCGCTTGAGCTCAGAGAGGCGCTTGAGCTCAGATACCACAGCTTGGTCAGCAGACTGAATGGTCTCAGGATCGTAAGGTGACTGGGCCACCTGAAGCTGTGCATAGGCAGCCTTAACCGCCGAGACACTAGCGAAGAGGTTGGCTAGCAGGGCTTCCATCGCCTCCCTATTCAGAGTTGTGCTAGCGAGCTTCTGTTGCGGCTTCTGGTCATCCCGAACTTTGAGGTCATCGCTGCCCGTAGCTTCAGCAAAAAAGGTTGAGAAATCATCAATGTTGGTTTTGGAGAACTTGATCTTCTGGAGGCTATCATCATCATCTGGGGCGATACCACCACCTCCACCATGACCGGTGGCAGCGCGGCGAAAGCGGAGGATCTTCGTGAAGGTCTTTGCCATTGATCCGAGGTTGGGCACTGCCAGTCTTTCCGTATCCATGGACGTTTTCTGAAGAAAAATTAGGCAATACAAGAAATTTAAACAAACTAATTAGAAAGAAAGCTATAAAGCAAAAGCAACGGGGGCCCAAAGGCCAGAGGAAAGGGGAACGGTGAGCTTTGGTCCTTTTATAAGCCATTTCAATCAAGGAGCTCAGTTTTCCTTCTTAAAAAACAGAAATTATTGAGCTTTTTAGGTGGGGGGGGGAAAGTAGAAATTAAAGGGCGGGGAAGAGAAAGGAAGGGACACGGAGCCTGAAGAATACGCGGAGGGAGGTCAACAGCATTTACAATGAAAGAGGATAGCCCGATTGTTATATGTTTTTTGGCCAGAAATGAGATTCTCGTAGTGACGGAGGCTTGTCCTTGATAATTCTACAACCAGACAAGTGATACAAGCTGCCAAAGAATAGAAAAAATGGAACAACAAGCTCTAATACAATCAAACAATCTAGTAATTTTGTTTTTGACTACCTTAGATACTAAATTCTAGATCTCCGGATAATACATTAGTGATTAGGCATCACGTGTTTGGTTGGTTGCAGTGGTTATGTGTTCAAATCAACTTGACCTCCAGATTGTGATATATGTGTTTGCCACAACAGGGGAATATGTACAGCAAAGATATGAGCCCCCCCACAGCCATCCCTTTGGTGTCCAGGTGATCTATTCACACTTTATAACAAGTGCATGGGGGAAGTCTTTGAAAGGCTTCCTCCATACAGCTATGTAACCCTCTTACTATTTTGTAGGCCCTCTCATAGATTTTGTACAGCCTGAGATGGGTCCTAATGACTATGGGGCTCTTGCGTAAGCTTCCTCCATACCGCTATGTAACCCTCTTACTATTTTGTAGGCCCTCTCATAGATTTTGTACAGCCTGAGATGGGTCCTAATGACTATGGGGCATCTTGCACAGCTTGGTATTGGTAGGCATATGCAAAATAAATAAGAACCGGATTTACCAATTTGTATATGTTGGGCAACTGAGAAAGGCAGTTTCTTGTAACTTGCTTAAAGACAGTAAAACTCCATGCACAAGAACCAAAAAGGAAGTACTGAATACATTCATAAACAATATTAGATGAAGGCGCATTGAAGAGCCGTGACAAAAAGGAAATAGTTACAGATCAATCAGAGGACGTGATGGACATGATAGAAAGAATATGATATGCATAAGGACTGCGAACAACACAACATGCGCCCCAATCTCTATATTCTTATGCAGTTTTTTGGATACGGTCAACAAACAACTATGAATTTAATACACATCAAACCCCCTAATTAATAGTACCCAATACCCTCTAATGAAACCAAAAAAAAAACACTCCGCCGACATCATGCAGCTAGATTAAACAACCCCACAAAGCTAAATTTGCAATTTGAACCTTATACCCCACATGCATGATCCAACTCTCAAGTAGTAAGAACTATTGGTAAAGTAGGACCAGTATAGCCCAAATGGAAAGTAGAATCCACACTAGCAGGCTAGCAGCCGTTCTAAATTGATGGAATAAACCTTATAACTAGTATGCTTTCCCATCAAATCTAACTTTAGTACCCCAATAATTTAATGACATTGTAAGAGCATCTACGCTCACTCCAACATGACCCTGGCTCATAGTAAATAATGACAGTGAGCCCTCATGCTAAAAGGTTAAGGCCCCCACCAGCGTCGCTATACGGCCATTCTCTTGTCATTCTCCGCACGTATCCGCGTCACAGGGATCACGTGCCAAAACAGCACAAACAGTAACATACATCATTCAATGCTAAGTAGTCTCTGTGGCTTACTATCTCCTCCGGTCACAACCGGTGACCGGAAGGTGACCGGGAATGTCCAGTCACCAGCATCCTTAGCGGGTCAAAAAAGACGGAACGTTAATTCGTATGAAAGCCAATGCATCCCTCGGCCTAAGAAAACGACATTTGGAGAAACAACACAAAAGGACCGATTTTTCCTTCCGATTTCCTGATAATCCGAGGACTTCAAAGATGGAAACAACAATGGTTGCACTTTGGCGAAGGAATCGACTGAGGAAAACCTAACAAAAGCCCCATATTTTTCTCCAAAAAATAATTTATTTTCTCGTTTTGGGGAAAAGATTGAGAACTGGAAGCTTGGAATCGGGACTAGAGAACTCACCAGTGAGATTGGATCGACGGAGAGACGAGATCGGGCGATCAACGTCGGCCGCTAGGGTTTGTCTCCTCGGATCATTCTCTCGCGGAACCCAACTGTTAGCATCCGAGAAGCTTCCTTAGATGAGCACTCCCCAGAGTACGGCTTCCCCTGGCTCGTCGATGGAGGACCGACTTCTAGCAGAGAAGCCTTCTTCTCCACTACTACTTCCACGATCCCACCTTGAAAAGGGCTCTAGCTTGGAGTGAGGAAGTGGGAAAGGGGCCGGAAGGGAAGCAGGAGAGGGGGCTGGCGGAGGGGCACCGCGGGAAGACAAAAACAACAGAGGAGCGTCGGGAAACGCGGCATCGGGAATAAAACCCCCTACTGCTCTCTCTTTTGTCCTTCTCATCGACCTTAACGTTACCACATATATTTACACAACTAACCCCCATAAAGTCTCTATTTACAAACCGCCGCCCCAAGAAGACTACCGTTGCCTAGTGGCGTTTTGGTCAATATTGGATATTTTTAATTTTATTTTTATTTTGGTGATTTCAATTGGATGTGATCCAGCTGGATGTCGGATTAGGGGAGGGAAGTGGGTTTGGGGTCCGTGCCAAGTTCCTTTGGGCAAACGATGGTCCGGACCGGACCGGAACTTGGGAGGTTTATTAGAGATTGTATCGCACATGGGTATCGCCGGGAGTAGCAAACAGCAGTACAAACTGGAGGTTTCATATTACAATGGAGTCACAGTCAACTAGTCAAGTAATATACTTTCCATCCAGACATCCAGCAGCAGATCATGCTATAGATTCACTTGACGAGATTAAAAACGTAGTTTTTAGCGTTTTCATCCCCCGTTCATTGCGTTTTTTTTGCATTTTGATACCTCTCGGTCTCTGAAATGACTATCATACCCCTCACTTATGCGATGGCATGACATAATTAAAAAATACCAAACTGACCGGTGTGTTGCGAATGTCATGGGTGACATTAATTACCCCACACGTGACAAGCAATGATTAGCCAATCGGTAGGACGTTTCAGCCGACGTCCATTCGAAACGTCCTGTCGGATAAATACACATAAAAAACAATTCACATGAGGCACTTTTCAAATCCCTCTGCTCACTGTTTCAATCTTCACCGAGGGATCGAGAGATCACCTTCTCGTTTGCCTTAGCAAGATCCCACGTTAGAGAAAAAGGGTTTCCCATACCCTAGAGTGTTATCCAAGTTCCTCCCCTTCCATTTCCATCAATGGAGGAAAAATCCACGAAAGCAAAGGGAAAAGGAAGACAAGCCAAGGGTTCAAAGCAGAGGAGAAAAGAGGCGGAAGTGGATTCCAACGCTAGATCTTCGAACATGGACTCCGATATGCCCTGGTTCATCCATCTGTGTAGCATGTTCACGTTATTTCCCTTCTTTTTTTTTATTTACTTTACGCGGTGTGAATAAGTGTGATTTACTCTAATCTATTGTTAAAGAATAAATACCCTTATTTTGGTCCCCGTACATATTCTTTTTCTATTTTTTTCCTAAAGTGGAAGGAGACACGTTTTTTTCGAAGTTTTTTTCATCTCTGTTAATCGCGCACAACACGATGGCATTTATTTCTTTCCCTATCGTGCACACATTCAGTGGCAGACTTACGTGGGGGCGTCATCCCTGAAAAAAAAAATGAAAAAAAAAATTCACATGTGACAAAAAAATCCACTGCTCCCACCTAAAATCTCTATGCAATTAAACGAAGAGAGAGAGAGATGGGATGGGATGGCTGACCTCTCATCTCCCTCTCTCTTCTCTCATCTCCCATCTCCCTCTCTTCTCTGTTCTCTCATCCACTCATCCCTGACGGTCGACACCATCACCCATTGCCCATGCCCCCCTCTACCGACAACCAGCTCCGTCGTCCGTCGGTCACGCCCACAGCCACAGGCCCCACACACCCCCTCTACCGACTGGTCCGGCTCAGTCGTCCGTCTTCCGTCGGCCACGCCCACACGCCCCCTTCTCTACCGATTGGTCCAGCTCCGTCGTTCGTCGGCCACGCCCGCACCTCTACCGGCTCTGTCGTCTGTCACCGTCGTCCACGTCCCACCCACGACGCCTTCCAAGCTTCATACCGACGACGCCGCCTCCTTCTCCCCGTTCCCTCTCCATTGCCGACGTCGCCCTTCCTCCTTTGGGCTTCAACACTGCCCCTCTAGTCACCGGCAACAGCCAACAGCCATCCGTGATCCTCTCATCCGAGATCAGCCATCGTCGAGACTCCAGATCCTCCGCGGCTCCACCCCTTCCGGTTCCAACACCCGCCGACGGCTCGCCCCACGCCATCGGCCACGACCCCTCCCCACAACATCGACCTCGCCCCACGCGGCCACGTCATAGGCCACGCCCAACCCGCCGTCAGCCATGCGAAGGTTCGGATCGACACCTTCCATCTTCTCTTCTCTTCTCAGTTCTCCTTCTTAGCTCGACCCTCATTCCTATGTTTTTTGTGAATTAAATGCTATGTTTTTTGTGAATTGGATGCTATGTTTTTTGTGAATTGGATGCTATACGTTTTGTAGATAAAGACTTGGATGCTATGTTTCATGTTTGGTTAAGGAATTAGGCAACTTTTTATAATTATTATGAATTTTTTTCAATAATTATAGGATCATGGACAAGTATGTTATCAAGTGAAAGCATATAGGGGAGTCTTCTAGCACCCCGAACCTTGCACAAAGAACTCGTGTCGAATTTGATAGTGTCGAATTAGTTGCTTACCCAGGTAAACGAAAACCAATTGAGGACTATGATGTTGTCGTTAGGGATCAAGTTCGAATGTGATATCTACAAAAATGTCCTTTTCAACCTTATGAGCATAACTTTCCTAAAACGAAATGTGGTGATTGTATGAGAAGGTTTCAGAAAAAATGGTTCAATGATTATGATTGGCTTGAGTATAGTGTGAAAGAAGATAAAGTATTTTGCTTTTATTGCTATGTCTTTAAGACAAACAAGGGTTCTCAAGGGGGTGGAGACGCATTTGTAGGAACGGGTTTTCAAAATTGGAAAAAAGAAAGAGATTTGATGCACATGTGGGGAAAGTTAATAGTTCTCACAATGAGGCACGAAGAAAATGTGAGAATTTCAAAAATTAGAAACAAAGTATCATACATGCATTTTCTCGTCTAAATGATGAAACCCGGCTAACTTATAAAAGTCGTTTGACGGCAACTCTGAAATGTGCTAGATTTCTTTTGGGTCAAGGTATGGCATTCCGTGCTCATGACGAATCTGAAACATCTATAAATAAGGGGAACTTTCTTGAACTTTTAGAATGGTATGCTAGTGGCAATGAGAAAGTTAGAGAGGTAGTCATGGGTAATACTCCTGGGCGTAACCAAATAATAGCACCAAGTATACAGAAAGAGATGGCTAATAGTGCGGAAGTTGAGACTATTAATGTTATTATAAAAGATCTTGGTCATACATTATTTTCTATCTTGGTTGATGAGTCTCGGGATGTGTCTATGACGGAACAAATGGCAGTGGTTTTGCGATATGTGGATAAAAAAGGACAGGTGATTGAACGTTTCATTGATGTTGAACATGTTAGTGACACTTATGCTCAGTCATTGAAGGATGCCATTGGGAATCTTTTTGCTAGATATGGATTAAGCATATCTAGATTACGGGGTTAAGGTTATGATGGAGCAAGTAATATGCGTGGTGAGTTTAATGGATTAAAAGCAAAAAATTTGGATGAGAATGCTTATGCTTACTATGTACATTGCTTTGCTCATCAACTTCAATTGGCTCTCATGCGCTATTTAAGACTAGTAGCGGTTCCGATGATTTGTTGGAGGGCGACGGCACTCCATTCTAGGGGTGAGCATTCGGTTTTCGGTCCAGAACCGAAAAACCGAACTTTATTCAGTCCAAAATAAAAAAACCGAACCGAACCGAACTTTCTTAAAGAACCGAACCGAACTTGTTCGGTCCATAGTTAAGAAAATCGAACCGAACCGAAGCTCTTAAGAAACCGAAACCGAAATTTTCGGTCCAAATCCCTAAAAACCGAACTTTTTATACAAAAAATACATCATACTGCATATAAAAATGAAAATTTGTGAAAATTTTAATTATACAAAAATTAATTTTGGTTTTTTGGTTTTAAACCAGAATTTTAAATCTAGAACCGAACCGAACACCGAAATATTTATATGTTTAAAAACCAAACCGAATCGTTTGAACCGAAAAACCGAACCAATTGGACCGAACTAATTCGGTTCGGTTCGGTTTTTCGGTTTTGGTTCGGTTCTGCTCACCCCTACTCCATTCGCAAGGCGTTGTTTCGCGCAAAAGATAATAGAGGATGCCGACGAATATATGACAAACAGGCTTTTCCGTACGTGTGTCTTTTTCGTCTTCCATGGGCTTACAAACATGCAATTCATGTTCTTCATAATCATGATCCCAATCATCGTCGAAATAAATTTCATCGTATATGTCATGAGTGTCCATATCGGGTCGAATATCAAGCCTATGAATAGCAATGAATACATGAAAAAAATTGACGAACTAACATGCTCGATTATCACTATACGCGCGCAAGAACTACAATAATGACGTGCAAGAAATATATTAACATCGCATGAAAACAATACTTGTGTTTCTCAAATGTGGACGCGTGAAAATATTTACACCCGTCTTTAACTACGAGCAGAAATTCGCGTGCGTATTTCACAAACGCGCATAAAATACTAACATCATACACATATATGACATATGAATTTCCCCGTGTCGTTATCACTATACGCGCTAAAAAAATATGCTAATGTCGTACGAAAATAATACTCGCATTTGTCAAATGTGGACACATGAAAATATTTACACGTGTCTTTAACTACCCGCACAAATTCGAGCGCGTCTTTTATAAACTCGCATAAAACACTAACAATCACGATGGCAAGACATCATGCACGAATACAAGTGAACTTTGCACGCCCGGTTATCACTATATGCGCACAAGAAACATATTAATATCACACGAAAACGCAAATTGCACACAACAGTGAACTTTTGTACCCTTCCGCCTCCGATGTGCGGGCATTAAGCGATATCTCCTCCACCACATCCGCGAAATTTTTGATTTCGTCTGGTGCTGGCACGAAGGGGACGTTCAGATCAATGTTGCCCGAACCACGGTTAGTAGGTGCCGTCTCAAGAAACATAATATCACTGTCATAACTGAGACATTATAGGAAAGTGTTAGAAAGCATGACGAAGCCATTACTATTGAGTAAAAGAATATCCTCTGGCATACATTATATTATCTGCTTCTTTCAAGTAAGCGAACACTCTAATGGGTGCCCAAGATGGCCGGTCGAGGAGAAGGAAGAGCCGGGAAAAGTTTATGTCATTATGTTATCATATGAATGGACTATATGGATCGTTGGGCTTCTCGAACCTGATGAACAACTCGGCATCGGTTGGAGATAGCTCATAATGCATATAGAAGTGAGTTTTCAGTTGAGTATACGATAGGTCCGAAGATAACTCCTCGAGCCGACTTGACCCACCACGATAATATGGAAGACCTTCGTCGTATACAATATCTCCATTGAAATGACAAAGTAGCTGAACGCTCCCCATCGCAGACCATACGATGAAGATCCACCGTCTGAGCTGGATGCAAAGTGGAGAAAGAACTCGAGGTATCTCGTCGGTCCTGGCTTGAGGAGATACGGAGAAAGAAGAGATAGGGAGGAAGAGATGGTGGCGAGAAAAACCCATGCGATGGGCGATTATGACCGGATAATGAACTTAGGCGAGCACCGTCAGCACTAAGATCTTCTCAAGCTTACTATCACATTAAATGCGATGACACATTTTAATTATGCATGTTTTTTAATTATGCATGTTATGCCACGTCATGTGTCATGTATGTTGTCATCGCATAAGTGAGGGGTATGATGATCATTTCAGTGATCGAGGGGTATCAAAGTGCACAACAATAATGAATTATGAATAGGGGTGAGCAAAACCGAACCGAACTTTTAGAACCGAACCGAACTGAACAATTCGGTTTGGTTTTTCGGTAATTTCGGTTCGGTTCAGTTTTTTTCCTTCAAAAATTCGGTATTCGGTTCGGTTTCGATTTTTATTTTTAAAATTCGGTAAATACCAAAATACCGAAATTTTTAAAGTTATATACCTTATTTTGGTTCGGTTTTATATTGTAAGTAAAAAACTACGAATTATTTCAGTTTTTTCGATTCGATTTGGTTTTTACATGAATTCAGTTCGATTCGGTTTTTAAATTAGTGTACCGAATTAATTCGATTCGATTCGATTTTTTAAATTATAATATTTTAATATTTCGATATTTCGGCTCGGTATATACCGAATTCTCACTCCTAATCATGAATGGGATGGAAACGGTATAAAACATCGGTATCATCTCCCAAAAAATCCCAATAACATGGTAGTTGTGTGAATATGTCAGGTAGGACCGGTTTGAACCCACTCGCACGCCGGTCGAGGTTGGCTGAGCCAACTGGGTCTTACCCGTTCTCCTTTCCTTTATTAAGCTTTCACATCAACCCACGAGGCGTGCACGCCCCGAGGGCCAAATCCACGACAACGGCTACTACTGCAACACGCTTTTGTCTCTAATCGAGGGTGCGGCCCGCAGGTGACGTGGAACTGCGCCACGTGCGTGGCTGGTCCTTCTTTAGCGCAGGTGGATCCTAGGCGGATGATGATGAGGCGCTGGAGAATCGTGGCCGTCCGATGGCACTCTGGCTTGGAGGGGACATTGAGGGATTTGATTGGATGGGTCTAGTGTGGTCCCTGGGGGTGCTTGGTTTTGTTTGAATGTGACAAGGCTGCAGCAAAGGGAGCAATAATGGGGGGTTCAGGTGAGCCGGATCGCACTTGGATTCAAAAGTAGATTGGGACCCACCAATGTGTGCTGTGTTTAATTTGGGCTCATGGTTTGCTCTGAATTGGGTTGACAGATAGTTGTTCATTTTCCAATGAGTATCGTCGGAGGTGGGACATGTTGAGACGAGGGGCTTGATTTTCACTCATGAGCCCGATTATATTGCGCCGCGCAAGGCTGCATGGGAGTCGATGAACATACATATACGATTTGTTGTTAGAGGTATCTTTATAATTTTTAGATAATTAACATTTAGTCTTATTTAGAGATTTTTATTACTCTACAGTCTTTTAATAAATCTATACGATATTTAGTCTTTTTTTAAGATTATTATGATAACTTCTATGACCAAAATACCCTTTTAAATAGAAAAAGTATAGGCAAAAATGACATTTCCTGAAAGGGTGCGGCTATCCGCACCACAGTTTGGACTCACCGCACCACATCTACTTAACACAATTTTCATACCCAAAACACCCATTGATTGAATGTCCAAAATAACCTTTCAAAACACAATACACCACAAAACCTAATCTACCTTAACAAATTATTTCTCAATACACCACAACACCACATCTTCTCCTACCTCTAGCCATCATTTTCACCATTTTCTACAAGCCCTAAAACTCAAACCACCTCCTCCAAGCCCTAACCATCTCCTTCAAGCCCTAGGTCTTCAACTTACTCACTCCCCCTCCATCCTAGATAGTTCTTCCCTACTCTCATCATATTCTATCTTCTTTCTTATCCTCCAAGCCCTAACCACCTCCTCCAAGCCCTAGGTCTTCAACTCACACAAGCCCTCCCCATTATACATTGTCAATTCAAGGTGTGTTAGGTCGAAATGGATGGAAAAGACGAATGCTGGAGCGAAGGAGATGAGCAAAGGCCCTAAAAAAATGTACATTCCCTCTTCTCTTGTTTTTTTTTGTCCTTCCCGGATCGCGTTTTGATCGGTAGTCTCAGACCGACAGAAAACGTCAACGTATCAGTATGTGTCCACCGATACATTGGCTTTATGTACCGGTAACATGGTACCGATTAGTATGCTATGTATACCGGTACTTATCCACCGAAACTATAGCGTTATATACCGGTAAAATGGTACCGAATAATACGTTTCGTATACCGGTACCATGGTACCGATGTGAACACAGTGTTGGCTACCTGCCTTACTAACTCTTTGCTTACATTCAGGAGCATGTTTCTACTGATGGTGTAGGAGCTATAATTACTCACGACTATACCCTGGAATTCACGACCAATACGATATGTTGTTTAATCGCTATATCTTGCCGGACGACAACTAGGTTTAAAGTTTATTTACATAATTCTTATTGTTTGATTAACATAATTCTTATTGTTTGATTATAGATATTTCAAAGTCGACAAGCACTTGTCCAATGGTTACAGACAGTTGGGAGACAGAATGGGCTGGTGATTGTGACAAAGAATGCAGAGGTCGGGGGGTGTGGTAGAAAGCCGAGGATTACGTTGGCATGTGAGCGTAGTGGAGAGTATCGGAAAACTATGAAGAAAGATGATAGCGGGAAGAAAAAATTTGCCAATCGAAGGAAAAAATCCGTCGACTCCGGGACGAAGAAGTGTGGATGTCCTTTCAAGCTTCAGGGTGTGAAGCTTGTATCTGATGATGATTGGATGCTCAGAGTTATTTGCGGAGTCCTCAATCACCCCTATGCGGATCACCTCGAGGATCACTTGTTCGCCGGAAGATTAACTGCTGAACAAAATGATATGGTGGTTACGATGCCAGCAAACCTAGTGAAGCCACGGCAAATCCTGAACACTATAAAGCAATAAGATCCTGAAAACGTATCCACCATGAAGACCATCTACAATGTACGCCAAAGGAATAGGGTGATTGAAAAGGCTGGGAGATCAGAGATGCAACAACTATTGAAGCATATAAATGAGTTTGGATACGTTGAATATCATACGGTTCGAGAAGACACAGACGCTGTGAGGGACGTATTCTGGGCACACCCTGTGTCTATTGATTTAGTCCGTGCATTTTTCGAGGTGTTGATTATGGATTGCACCTACAAGACCAATAGATACCGACTTCCACTGCTAGAGATTGTTGGCGTCACGTCGACGAGTATGACATTCGCCGTAGCCTTTGCCTACATAGAGTGTGAGAAGGAGGACAGGTACGAATGGGTTTTGAAAATATTAAGGACATTGCTGGAAGGATGCCCAACGCCACGCGTTGTGGTGACAGACCGAGAAGTGGCATTGATGAACGCTATCAGCTTGGTCTTTCCGGAGTCCAAAAGCATGCTATGTACATGGCATATCCAAAAGAACGTTGAGCTCAGGTGCAAACACATTTTCGAAACTACAGATAAAGCCGACTTGTTCATGACAATGTGGAAATTGGTTGTAACTGCATGTACCGAGGAGGAGTACAAGAAACACTTGGAGACACTAGAGACATCTTTTTGCGGTTACCCAACAGCTTTTAAATATGTTCGGGAATCGTGGCTGGATGGCTTCAAAGAACTGTTCGTTAGTGCTTGGACGGACGAATATATGCATTTTGGCAATCACACTACAAACAGGGTAGAGAGTGCACATGCCAAGTTAAAGAGGCATCTCAGGGCATCCAGCTGCAGTTTTGGTGTCGTCAATGGTCAGGGTATCCAAGTGCGCCATGGTGTCGTCGATGATCGTGACAATCCGATCATACTGAATATCGAGTTTTTTTGAAACAAATTAGACATAATATTATGCGCTAGTATTTCATTTCCATTTAGAATTTTTAAAAGTTACCTTCGCCGGTAGATAATCATCTGCATGTTCAGCCTGGAAAGTCCTCCGCTCTGGGTTGATGACCTTCACATGAGATATGGATCGATACCAGTCATAATACTCATCCACGCAGTCTATGTGATCGTCATCTCTCCACAGGGCAGGTGGAACGTGTTGGTCTCCGGGTGCCACCTCTCGACGAATGCCGACACCAGGGCACTGCTGATAGTCTTGTAAGAACACTCCGTCAGATTTGCTAGACCGGTGGCCTCCACGGCATTCTTAAAGTCTTGCCGTTCGATGCCATCCCATTTCGTAGTGGACAGTCCATGCGCATAAATTTTCAGTGGGCCACGCTCCTGCGTTGAGAAGAAGGGGAAAAGTGAGCAGACTTTGATATAAACACGATATAAAAAAAAACTCATCCTTTTTTTTACCTCTCCAGCCCATATTTGATATGCCACGTTGATGAGTGCATGAAAGTGCACTCTGAACAACCTTATAACCATCTCAATTGCTAGATTATTATCCTTAATCAGCATCTTTATTACTATTTTTATATCTATATGTTGCTTCACATGGTTGTTTGGAAAATGCAGGAAATTGGAGCTAAAAGAAGCTGAAAAGAGTATATGGATCAACTTCAAAAATTAATCTGTACCTGCTCATGAAGAACCAGATGATGTGTCATATATGGTTGGAAAGCTCTTGAAGTCTAGATTCTGGACAACTTTACGGTTCGTGATTCCGAGTTTCCTAGAGGAAGTTACGGTAATTTTAGTACCGATGGCGCAGTCTGAAGGGCAGAACCGAAAATAAGCTGGAAGTTCGAGCGATCCGCCGATCGATCGGACCACGCAGAAACGTGACAGAACTTGTTTTTTTCAGCCATATAGGGAGCGATCGATCCCTCTATCGCTCCTATAGGGTCCGATCGATCCGACACCAATGGTCCGATCGATCGGACTCGAAAAAAGCCAAAAACAGCGGATTTTTACTCAACCGATCGATCCAACACTCATAATTCGATCGATCAGGCTTGGGAATTAAAGGGTGACAGAACGTATGCTTTTTAGAGGAGCAGAGTTCGATCGATCCGTCCATCGATCGGACTCGGGTGTAAATAGAAGATTGGAGATTTCAAGAGACCGATCGATCCAACATCCCGAGGGGGATCGATCGGACGTTCCCAGTGAATTAAATCAACGGGTTAGATCAAATCCGTTGATGGAGAGACTTTGGGGCTATAAATAGGACTCTTTCTAGGGTTTGAGGGGGACTTCTTGGACATTTTTGGGAGGCTCTTTCTGGATGTTTCCTAAAGGAAGAAGATAAAGACATCTCCATCCATGGTCGAGTAATCCGCGGGCATGGCGGACGGATGATCTAGCGAGGATTAGGGCTTCTTCTCCAACGATGGTTCATGTTTTTAATCTTTATTGTTAAATTCTTCTTATGTATTGGATCTTCACAGATTGCTTTGTGATTAAACATTATTATAAATCCATTCATGCTTCTTTTATGATATTGTGATCCCATAGTTATCTCTTTTGATTCTCCTACCGAGTCTCGTGAGACCTTTGCAATGCATTGCCCGTAGTGACAGCTGGTATTGTGTATTCTTAGGGATCTGGTTAGATAAGGTTGGGGCTCTATACCGTGAGATCTTTGCTATGCATTGCCGATTGTGAGAGTTGGTATTGTGTATTCTTAGATATCCGGTTAGAGTTAGGGCTTTGTCCCGATGAACTTTTGCTGCGCGTTGCCTGTAGTGACAGCCGGTATCGTGTATTCTTAGGTTTGGTTGGATGAAGTTAGAACTATAAAAAGGAAGAACCAATCATAGGAAGACATTTATATATTTTATCATATTCATAATTCTATATCTTCCGGTTAAGGCGATTGGGATGTGAATCCCTTAACTGAGTATTATATGAACCATTGAGAAGAGAAGAGCCTAAATCCGAGTGAAGTGATTCATGAAGCCTAGCCTTATCAAAAGCCTGATATCTTTAGTTAATCCTATATTATCATTAATCCTTTGATCTAATTTAGTTTAGTTAGCTTTCTTGATTGTCTTCAATATATTATTATCTGTATTTCTGGATCTTTCCTGCTTGTCTCTCTGTGGGATTCGACCTCTCTTATGCTGTACTGCACCGCGACAGCTGTGCGTGACACATTTGAGCGACATCACACGTGTGTTTTGAACTCTGTCAAAACCGACCGATCAACATGCCCACCAGGGATGGGTGCCTCGTCGTCAGACACCTCTTCCTCTTCACCAGGACCAGCAACCATCAAGGCACCCTCTGGGATCTCCTATGGAATCTCCTCAGGTACCGCTCTCCTCCTCCTAGCTGAGGCCGTCGGCCGGTCACCGCGGGCCGATGAAGATGTCGAGGCCGCCGAAGATGACAAGGCTCCGGCGGGTGCTTTTTCCCTTGGACGAACCATTTAACTATTTTGAAAAAGGAATGCAAAGATTAGTAGAGAGTTTCGGTATCCATATACCGGCAATTAAGCATTATTAACGGTACCTAAGTACCGATAATAAATCATACATATCGGTATTAAATTACCGATAGTGTAGAATAGATATCGGTACCTTGTTACCGAACAAGCTCTTTTCCATACATCAACAAACGTATTGATCGATACCTATGTACCGATAGATAATCCTATCATATCGGTGAATACGTACCGATATGATAGTGAATCATTCGGTTGTCTTGTACCGATTGATATGTATAAAACTGAAAGGTCGGAACCCATTGGAAAATTTTGAAAATCTTGAAAAAAACGCATTCGGAGAACAATGCTGCAAAACCAATGCTATATATGCAAAAACAATACAAAGGCAATGCATTTTATGCAACAAGAAATGAAAAACTCACTTGTTGTGAAATCTCACTCGACGGTTCTCACTCGACGGTTCTCACTCGACGGACTCGACGGAGGCGTAGACAGCTCGCTGGCGAGGCTCTGCCGCGAGTGTAGGGAGGCTGGCAACGTTCGGGAGAGGGCGTTGGGAAGGTGGAGGGAGATGCTCGGGAGAGTGGAGAGAAGGAAAGAGTTCAGTAGAAGAGGGAGGGAGGAAGTCTCGGTAGAAGAGGGGGAAGAAGGTAGGGGCTGGAGTGGGGTGAGGGGTAGTGTAGGTATTTTGGGTTTTGTTTGGGGTGGAGTGGGGGTGTTAGTGTGGTGTGGGGTTTTGAGGGTAGTTTAGGTAAGCAGATTTATTTTGTGTGGTGTGTTAAGTAAAAACTGGGGTTTTCAAACTTGGGTTGTGGTGTGTTGAGTAAATGTGGTGTGATGAGTCCAAATTGTGGTGCGGATAGCCGCACTCTTCCTGAAATCCAAACTAAATGGGTGCATAAGTGGGTGTGGTTTTTGGAAAATGAACTTTTTTGAGAAATGCATAAGTGGTTGTGGTAATTTCGGCTGCATTAATGACTTCTTTTCATTGTTGTATATAGTAAAATTACATGTTTTTTGCAGTAACTTTTCAGTTTTTTTGGAAGTAACTTTTCAGTTTTTTTGGAAGTAACTTTCCAGTTTTTTTGGAAGTAACTTTCCATTTTGTAGTTACTTTCTATTTCTTTTTTTAGTCTGATGACTACCACCATTTATTTGATACTTAAATCTCATTTGATTGGTGGATTTTTTTTTTTCATTTTTTTTGGAAGTTACTTTCCATTCCTTTTTGTAGCTACCACAATGAAATTGAAAAGTTGTCACAAAAAAAATAAAAAGGTACCACAAAAAAATTGAAAAGTTACCTCAACAAAATAGAAAAGGCAACACAAAATTGAAAAGGTAGCATAAAAATAAAACACAAAATTGAAAAGCTCTTCCCTCCACCAATAGTAACAAGATGGCGTTGAACTCCCGGTACGTTCGGCTGGACGGGGAACCCGAATCGGTGACGGGGGGGACGGATTGGTGATGGTGAGCCCGGATCGGCGACGGGGTAGGCGGATATGCGACCAAAGAGGCTGGATCCGCGACGGGGGAGGCGGATCCGCGACGGGGGAGGCGCATCTGCAACGGGGGAGGCCTGTCACGCCCCGACCCAGAAAACCCATCCGGGCCGGGACATGAGGGTCCTAAATCTAAAATCAAACGGCGAGAGCCTCCCCTGTATTTCTCAATTTGAACCCTGTATAATTATAATCTTCACAATAAATTAAAAACGATACATCCAATAGTTCTAAATTAACATGAATATGAATATGCTATCACAAGTTTCACTAATTATTACAGGTTCTGATACAATACTTTCATCAACCCTCATTACACAATTTAATACATATGATCAAATCCTCGAAGAGGAAAATTATACATTTAATACAACTGCAAATGTACAACTATTAACAAAAGGGGAAACTCCATGATCGTCAAGTACTCCTCGAAACTCCAAGTCCACGATCACCTCGAGAACGGCGCGCTAGCACCCAGAAGATCACCTGAAAGGAAAGAACTGCATCGACCTGCATCGCTGATGCAGCCCAGGTAAGAGTGAGCAACAAAACTCAGTAGGCTTCTACGCTATTCTACGTCACACTGAAGGGAGAAAAACAACAACTGTGTTGTATCTCCGCCTAAGTCTAAGGAATACCAAGGGTCCCATAACCCTATCGATGTCCCAAGGGCTCCCGTCATGAACCTCTCTTTTGAACATGTTACCAATATCATTCTAAACACCAACAGGGGAACAGTACCATGCGGGATCACCCTTACCCAAGCAAAACTGCCCTGCTTGGGAACCACGTCGGGAACGCATCGACATCCATCCTTAGCACTTGGCCTTAAAGAAACAACACGACCTCTAAACCTCAACAACAATGTTCCAGTCCGACTACCTAATAATCCTCGAATAATATCAAACATAATCATTGATGACAATCACGTCCTAATCCTCGACTACCCAAACCCTGGTCCTAGGGCTAGACCCGGGCTACCCGAGAACCCCGGATCGGCGATCGAATCTATTGCCTACCACCTATCCTTAATGCTTCTAATGCAAGCAAATGCATGCAATGCTCACGCGCACAGAAATACAGAAATATAAACATGCAACAGTATGACATCACAACATACAGGCTAGGCATAGCCTACAGCTTGCCAAAGAGTAAACATAGCAGGGGGTCTAAAGCAGATAAAGGTCTAAATTACAATAATCCAATATTATAACGGCGCTTACGAGCCGTAAACAAGCAACAACACATTCAATCGAAATTTCGGCATTGCAACGGCATCCAGAGTTGTCAATCGCAATTTCCACAACGGGGGCATAACCCCGACCACGCAATCATCAATCAACAACTAATATAATAAACAACAACTAGAGCACTGTTGACATCAATTTTGGCTAGACCCAAAGGTCGCAGTACCCACGGTTTGTTTGAGCCGAAACAACATCAGATAGACTCAAAGTAAGCCTAAAACATATTTAAAATGCCCGATAAATGCTTGTCCTAATTTTGATGGTATCAAGGGCATTTGGGTAATTTCACCCGTCTAAGGGCGTATTGGGAATTTGGGCCAAATACATGCCTGAACTTCCTATTACATTCTACAATGACCTTGCATGGCTTTGACGGCACCCTAAATATGCCATATAGACGCAGGGGTATTCTAATAATTTACTGTAACATCTAGCCCCCAGGGGTATCTTGGTCAATTCACACCCTCAGGGTACAATTGTCTGAAATCTGACCATTCCACCCTCCAAAATATTTTGGTCCAACATATATGACCGCTGAGGATATTTTGATAAAATACCTGTAAATATTCAGAATTCAGATAAATATTTTGTACGGGAGTAAATATTCACAGATGATTTATTAAAGCTGGACAAATATTCAAACAATAATGGACATGAGAAAAATATTCAAATCATGATCAATTTGAAATTCGAACGTCACTTTCGAACTTCAAAAGAAAAATCCGCCAAAACAAAAATCAGCAAATCTCCAAGTGGGCTGCATGGTTGGTCGTCCTTATATAGCCATACCATATATATATATATATATATATATATATATATATATATATATATATATATATATAGAACCAACATCACCCGTCCATACCATATAAAAAAAAATAAAATCAGCATCCCTTTGATCCCGTTGTAGCTATCCTTATATAAATGGATCAGCATTCTCTAAATGCAATCAGCACCCTTTGATTAAGGGATCCATGATCCCATTTCATGTGAGGACATACACCTCTCGTGCCTATAAATAGAGGAGTATGGGGTGTGAAGAAGGCTGGGTTGAAGACTGGTTGAAGAACGCCGGGAGGCTGCGCAAGACACCCGAAGGAAGGTGCTGAAAGCTGGTTGAAGAAGACGAAAAAAGCTGGTTGAAGAAGACGTTGAAGGCTGGTGGAAGAAGTGGTGAAAGCTGGTTGAAGAAGACGGTGAATGCTAGTTGAAGAATGCCGGAAGGCCGGAGGAACACGGCGAGTCCTACCAAGACATTCGCGTCGGAGAAAGAGAGCTCAGAGGCTTGAAGATGAAGAGGTCCTGGTGACGCTCCAACGTTGCGCACCACCGGACGACGCCGATCCTGCCAACGCAGCCGGAACCCATCGAGACGCTCGCGTCTTTGGGTTGCCGCTGCAAGAAGCTCGTTGATCCC
Organism: Narthecium ossifragum; assembly: GCA_963920575.1. NCBI lineage: Eukaryota > Viridiplantae > Streptophyta > Magnoliopsida > Dioscoreales > Nartheciaceae > Narthecium > Narthecium ossifragum. The sequence goes on from OY986968.1 coordinate 21,388,207, forward strand.
GCGGCTCAAGCTCCACTCCCCCGCTCGCCGCGCGGCCCAGACCTCCAGCAAAGCTGCTCCAGCCTGCTTCCTCGACGTTCATGGAGATCGGGCCTAAGCTCTCCCTCTCTCGTCGCCGGCGGCTTCGAAGACAAGGTTTCCTCTGTTTCCCCTGTTCCAGCCGACGTTTCTTCATCTCCCCGGCGATCCAGCGACACATGGATATAAGCCTACTCTGAAGGAGGACGTCCGGCATCGTCCTCCCAAGGCCGTTCTGGCTACAAAAGCGCCAGCCGCTCGCCGCATATCCCCTGTTCCAACCACAGTTCCCCTGTTCCAGCCATTGCTGCCTTCTCGTCCAGCCTAGGTTTCTCCAACCTTAGCTGACTTCGTCGAAGCCCAGCTGCCACGACGACGGAGATCGGATCCCGTTGGACGGCAACAACTTCCCAAACCCAGCGGACTTGAAGCATTGGCGATAAACATACCATGCATGGCAATGAAGGTGTTGGTCCATGGCCTCACGTCATTCACTTTCTTTTCATTTCATTTTTTCTTTTTGTTATAGAAAAATGCTTTATCTTATTGGATCTAGAATCGAAGGTGTTCCCTACGGGGATGTAAACGTGGATCTACCGACTTGGCGATCAGCAAATCCAGAGGTGTGGTGCCTGCAATTTCTTGAAATGAAATTAAACATGATTTGCTCAGAAATAAAATAGAAATCTTGTCCCAACGAGATCGACGTTTTATCCACGAACAAAATCTGGCACGCCCGGTGGGACCGCACCTTACCTCCCATCTCTAGATAAAAAAAAAACAAAAGAAGAAAAGAAAAGAAAATGATAATGAAAAAAACAAATCATCAAAATCAAAATCAAAATACATATATACTCTTACATTTTGACAAGTCTAACTTCTTAAATGAAGGATATGGCGCAGGCGACTTTGGAAGCGTTTGTCACTATTCGCTTTGGCGACCTCTCGTTTGACATCCTGATTGGAAACGACGGCCTTCCGATGCCAACAACGCCATCAAAAGTTTCCTTCACCACTTCAGGAGCAGCTACCTCCAATGCATAAGTGAAGACTATCATAGGACCTCCTGAGGAGATGATGACTTGCCAAGACGGGCTCCAGGTTCGTCGAAGGAAGCATAACGATGAAGCTCCCTCAGTAGAACCTGGCAAAAGCAAGATAATTGCAAGTGGATCTCGTGTTTACCCAGGAGCAACTGAAAACGTCAAACCAAAGATGTCGGCGCCGTCAAATGGTTCGAGCTACCAAATGAAGTTGAAGACTCCCTAAAATCACCCAGGTGTCGGGGGCTCCTCAGCTGAATCTTGCACCCATCAAGCCGAGAATGCCAAAGTTCCAACTAGCAAGCCGCTCACAGTGGCAGCAAGACAATCAAAGACATTTGTTCTGCAGAGGCAGCCGGGGGCAGTCATTCGCGTCGAACCCGTTCCAACCGATGACGACGGCTTTACCCTCGTTACTTCCAAGAGAAGACCCATGGTGACCAAGAAAACTTCTGCAATCCAGACGATCTCTGCACCATGTGCCGAAGATCCGAAAGGTAAAACCAAAATAATCTATCCATCTGTTGTGAAAATGCAGGTAGCCTCTAAGGTTGAATACGAAGCCCATTATGAGGTGTACCCCGACAAACCTTGTATTGGCCTCCACGCGACAGGAAATGATGAGGCGTCGCTCCATGTTCGGTACTGCTATGTTCAGTTACTCCGAGCAGAGTATGAACACCAACAGAGGAATGCGAAGCCCAAACACCTGACTCATCAGAGTTACATCAAGGATATGCGGGTAGCCTACACATACTACATCACCCAAGAGCTGCAGAGTCTTCAAGGTGAGGTGAACTTTGATATAGGCGACGCCAACACCTTTCACTCCAAGGACGACAGTCTCCAGCCTGAAGAAAGCTACGACCAACCACAGTTCACCCATATCCCTGTCAAGGCTGAGAAGCCTGTCGAAAAGAGGAAAAGTACGAAGACAAAAGCGGCTGCGCATCGTCCTCCGTTTCGTGCTGGGGGCTCAAGCCATCCTTATTACGGAGCGTCTCTCAAGACCAATTCGTTGGAGACTTCATCATGGACAAGTCCAAGCACAGAAGGGGCCCTTCAAGAGAACGAATTTGATATCATTACAGCAATGCCCATTGGAGTTCAAGACGACGAGATGTCCACTTCCTCCAATACGTCTTCAAATGTTCCGCCGAAAAGACGAAGGAAGAAAACCGCCGTCGAAGAACCTCAAAAATGCCTCATCGTCAACTTACCAAACCGTCCACGGAGTAGAAGCGTCACCCGCTCCCTTGGCAGTAAAGACGTGGCTTCCGAGGCATCATATGAGCGCCAATTTCCTACTCTCCCTGAATCCCCGGTGAACGAGTCGCCCACAAGCAGATCCCCTTCACCTGAGCGCTACCAAGTCTTTGCTACAACAGTCGAAGAGGAGTTAGAGCAATTGAGGAACGCGCTACAACTAAAGGATGCCGAGATAGCCAGCCTCAGAGCTCAAGTGCTTCATGAAAATAATTCACATGCGAATGTGTCACCCAATATGGTACCTCTTGACACTGTACAAAAATTAGTCGCCGAGAGCGTGAGGGCCTTCCACATGCAAAACCAGTATGCCACGAGGCCGGGATACATCAAGCCATACCCTGCCGATATAGACATGGTCCCATACCCAACAAACTATCGGCAGCCTCAATTCGCCAAGTTTAGCGGGAGCGGATCTCTGCATGAGCACATTGCTCATTTCCTAGCGGCCTGCCAGGACACGGCTCATAACGGTGCGCTGTTACTACGTCAGTTTGTCCAAACCCTCTCTGGACCGGCGTTTACTTGGTACAGCATGTTGCTTCCGGGATCCATCACCTCATGGGAACAAATGCAGGAGGCATTTCTTCAAAGGTTCTATAGTACTCAAAGAAGCGTGGGGATTACGGAGCTCACCCAAACCGAACAGAGTCCACACGAGAAAGCCGCGGACTTCATCAACAAATGGAGGAACTTAAGCATCCACTGCCCGCAGCCCATCACAGAAGCAGAAGCTGTACGGATGTGTATGAACAATCTGCGTCCAGAGATGGCACTCTACTTGCAAGGCGTTCGCCCGCTCTCCTTCGAGGAATTGGCCTCTAAAGCCACAGACATCGAAAATTACCTGCACCATATAGCCAGAAAAACTCATACAACAGATGGAGTCATAGATTGTGCTAAGAAAGATAAAGCTCCACCAAAGGGGAAGGCAGTGCTGCAAACCTCCACAACACATGCGCCTAAACCAAAGGAGACTTACGTTCCCAGAGAACAATTTCGGCCCAGGGATGGCTCATCGGAACCGACACAACGACGGATAAAGACTCTTAAAGAGAGGATAGAAAAGGAGTACTCCTTCCCCCGAGAAGAGGTCTCTGACATCTTCAGGGGCTTGCTGGATATTGGACTTCTAGAGCTCCCGGAGCCACGACGCCCTGAAGAAGCAAATAAGGTGGACGAACCCAAGTATTGCCACTACCATAGGATACTGGGTCACACCCTTCAAGACTACTTCGTCCTCAAGGACAAGATCCAGAAGCTGATCGATGAAGGAGTCATGGACGCCGGGCTCCTAAAGAAGCTGCAAAAAGAGAAAAGGACAGAGTCGACGCACATGATCACGATTGTGGCCGGAGCTGGATCCTTACATGAAGAGTACACACCCTCGACACTTGCTCATAGGGAAATGGAGCGCATCTCTCAAATACTTCCACCCAGCGACGTTGAGAATAGATATATGTCTATTTCTCTCCCGGAGAAATGAGTGGCTCCTGTCCAGGTGTCCGTCAAGGGAAGCCCTGGGTCTACCTTGGGAGAATTGTGCCCCCCTGACTCGGATGATGAAGAGTCCTGGTCCGACATGGAGCCAAGTTATGATCGCTTCGGGAAAACCTACTTCAGCAAGAGACAGAAAAAGAAACAAGCCTTCAACCAAAGGATTAAGGCCGCCAGATATAACCCTCCAAGACCTCCGCTTCCCCGAGATTGGAAACCGAGGCCGAAGCGGCACAGATCTCCAAAGTACAAGATCTTAACAAAGGTGATGAATCGTGAAGAGATAGAAGGGTTCATTCATCAAGTCTCCACGGATTTCCGAGCTAGGAAGCCACATGCATTGCAAAATAATGTCCCTTGGGACAGCGAAGATTACTCTTGCTTTACCATAGGAGTTTTGGAAGATGATGACGAATCCCTCTGCTTCCCAGAAGAGTAGAAGGCCGAAGTCCACGAGATCGTCACCCGCTCCGGGCTCCGACTTCCAGATTCCCAGCCTTCACGCCCAAGAGGAAGGGACCAAGACCCGCAACAAGCAATGCATGATGTAAACTCGAATGGGTCTGTCAAGTACAATGTTGTTTCTCATTTAAGGAAAATACCTGCATTGCTTAGTGTGTACGATGCCTTGTGTCTCTCACATGATTTTCGTAGGTCTCTTATAACTGCATTATCTTTTCATGACGACTACCGAGCAGAAGTCCCCCAAACTAATGCCCATTTAGTCGAAAGTTTTAACATAGAATTTTCCGATGATGTCCTATTACTCGGGGCAAAACCCCATAATAGGCCGTTATTAATGACCGGTGATATCGATAATGTTCCTACGTCACGGGTAATGTTAGACTACGGGTCGGCCATTAATCTTCTGCCACTCAAAACGCTTCGTGACTTAGGATATGATATCGATGACTTGACATCAAGTAACATAATAGTCCAAGGCTTCAACCAAGCCAGACAACATGTGCTAGGTTCTATACATCTAGCACTAAAATTTCAAGACATGGCTACGAGCGTCGTTTTCCATGTTATCGACGCTCGAACCTCTTATAACGCACTGTTAGGGAGGTCTTGGCTCCATGAATATAAGGTTGTTCCCTCAACACTCCATCAATGTTTCAAGTACTAGACTCCTGAAGGCGATGTCAAGAGGGTGTTCGCCGACATGAAGCCATTCACACCAGGGGAAGCATTCTTCGCCGATGCCAAGTTCTATCTAGAACCACCATTAAATCTGAAGAAACGCGACCCTACACCTACTTCTCCAAATGGGCGGAAGCTGCTCCCTTAAAAAATACGAGGGGGGAGACGGTAGTACAGTTCATCAAGACGCACATTATCTACCGATTTGGGATCCTTGCAAAAATTATCTCAGACGACGACATACCCTTCAAAAACAGGAACATGGAGGGATTGTGCCCCAAGTACAAAATTAAGCACCGCTTCTCATCGGCATATAACGCCACGGCCAACGGACAGGCAGAGGCGTTTAACAAGATCCTCTGCAAACTCCTGAAGAAAGTAGTTCATAAAGACAAGAAAGAATGGCACGAGAAGTTGATGGAGAATCTCTGGGCGTACCGTACCACAATGAAAACCCCGACGGGGGCAACCCCTTATTCCCTTGTCTTTGGGGAGAAGCAGTCCTTCCTCTCGAAATCCAGGTCCCTTCCCTCAGGATCGCTCTACATGAAGGCTTGACGGAAGACCAGGCTGCAAAATTAAAGCTCGACGAGCTCGATAGCCTAGAAGAACGGCGCATGGAGGCCCAGCAAAATCTAGAAATGTACCAAGCCAGAGTTTTCAGAGCCTTCGACAAAAAAGTGAAGCGCCGCTCGTTCAAAGTCGGAGACCTTGTCCTCGCCGTAGTCCGACCCATGGTCGTCGCTAGAAGAACCCAAGGGAAATTTGATCCTAAATAGGAAGGGCCTTTCATAGTTCAAGAGGTCTATACCAATGGAGCTTATAAATTCATTTCCCTGGATGGTGAATATACCCCACCTCGGTGAATGGCAAGTTTCTCAAGCGATATTATTCCTAAACATGTACGCTCCGAGCTTCAAGAGCCTAAACTGATAGCCTGAATAAAGTACTCCGCACTTTGCGAGTTCCCATCCATATATGAGTATAGACTTTACATAAATAATACTCGTAATTTTATACTCAAATTTTCCTTCTCAAAAAAAAAGAAGAAAAGGAAAAATGGAGAGCATCACACACATGGTACGGGTGGCTTGCATGAACATGGGAAATGCATATGCCTATGTAGGTAGGGAAGCATATCTTATGGTCCCTTTTTTGCACGTAGAGCATGAGATACATTTATACATGCATGGGCAAAAAGCAAGCATGGATCCTTGTCTATGTGTGGACAGCTTGGGAAGGTGCTTGCACATATATGGGCAAGCAAACAAGAAGACGCTCGTCTCTTTTGATCACATTCAAAGAAAAAAATGAGGACAAGAAAACATTCTTGTCTCTTTCAATCACATTCCGGGAAAATGAAATAAAAAAACATGTGTTTCAGGAGCTTCCTAATATATGCCATAAATCCAACTCATAGGCATGAACCATGCACAAATTGTGTTCGAAAGTAAAAGTTTGGCACATCCGACATCGATATTAATTAGAGAGGAAACAAAATAAATGTATCATGGATTCTGGGATCTCCATGGGTTCAAAGCATCATAAATTCTAGCTAATTCGGCTTGAAGCTCGTACGCCTTGCTCATCGCCAGAATTATGTCTCGAGAAGTTGACACCTCCTGGTGCTTCCGCTCCATCCCTTCAATTGTAGATGTCAAAGCGGCTTTCTTCTCCTCAAGAGCGGTGCTCTCCTCCGTCATATGCTTCAGGGTCTGCTCTTCCACTTGCAATTGAACCCTGAGACCGCCCACCAGTTCCCCATGAAGTCGCTGTCGTTCAAGAGCACGTAGGAGATTTCCTGTGACGACCACTCTCTCGGACTTGGCTGCCTTAGCTTTCTCAAGATATATGAATGCATTGGCGTCATGCGCCTGTAATAAATCCTTTTCCTAGCGAAGCTCCATATCACATGAAGTTATTTGTGACAGAAGTAATTGCAAGACATTTCTTAGAGAAGATGAACCGAACTCCTGACTAGGCAATGCCGCAAGCAGGCGATTGATGCGTTGCTCTAGGCCCTTAAAGTCTTGAGACACGGCCGAGTCGGGTTGATAAAGTAACACCAGCAGCTTTTCAAGCTCCGCGTAGAAACTGACGACCTGCTCATCCAAAGTAGTAAGCTTGGGCGAAACAGCTGGCACGGAAGAAGCATCAACGCCCACGCTGTCCAAAGCAGTCATGACTTCATCAAGAACGGGGGTGGCCATGGTCTCCCCGGGGATCACCACATGAGACGCGCCAAGTATTGTGTCACCGTAAGGAGCAATATCTTCATTCGTCGCTTCTTCAATAAAAACATCTTCAGATTCAAGAACAGTACCTACAAAAGCAGGCATGGAATGCTCGCCGGATGCTTCGAAGCCAATGGGGACCGCCGTTTCTTGAACAGCAGCATCATCAGTCACCGCCTCTTCAAAGGCAACATTCCGAGGAGCTGTCTCTTTAGCAGCACCATCTTCGTGCCCAGGCACGTCACCAGTTGGGGTCACCAGTTCATCCTCAGCCTCAACAATAGTCTCCCTGGAAGCAAGCATTTGAGGAGAATCATACACCATCTTATCATCGGCAGCAACAATCTCTCCATCGAAATCTCCGACTTCGTCTTCAAATCGAAGTATTCTTGCGGCAGTCTTGACCGGAGCAGGGGGAATACCTTCGAGAGTGCCTATCACCTCCACCGCAGTAAGATCCACTGGGGAACCTGTGTGAACCCCCTGGGCGACATCAACCTTGCGCCGCTTTCTTTTGGCACCTTTAGAAAGCCCTCCGGCTGGAGAGCGATGACCAATTGCTCATTCAAAGAAGCTGGCTGGTTCAAGGAAGAACCGATACTTGAATTCAAGACCTTTTGCGCCGGCCGACTCGGAGAAGGATCGTTGATGGGATGGGAAGCTTTCTGTTTCTTGACTGTTTGACGAGAATGCTCAGATTTCTTCCGGGAGGAAAGCTTGCTGGCGGCACTCTGAAACCAATAGAAATCAAAGATACGGGATCAAGAAAGCCCAAGAGAAATGCAAGAAGATAAAACACAAAAAATTTTAACTGAGAAGAAAGTGAGGAGCAACGAGTGCCCCCCCCCACCTCTGTTTTTTTCCTCTGTTTTATCTTTCTTCCCATTGCCGTCTCCTGTTGTTCCTCTCCACCGTTCCTACATACCTATCAGCGAACCCATAAAAAGAGCATACCCGAAAAAAAAAATCAAAAGAAAGTGTATGCTTGGCACAATGAAGAAGAAGAAGAGCATGCAAGCAATATATAGAGTCAGCAACATCACAGTTAGTTGGCAGATTAAGATTGACAACACCACCATTGCTTGGAAATTTTTTTTTTATGCAAGCACTATGGTAGCTCGGTGAACCCATGAACAGAGCATATAAAAAAAGAGGAATCAAAAGAGAGTGTATGCTTGGCACAACAGAGAAGAAGAAGTGCATGCAAGCCAATATATAGAGTCAGCAACATCACAGTTAGTTGGTAGATCAAGGTCGACAACACCACCATTGCTTGGCAAAATGTTTATGCAAGCACCATGGGTTGCTTGGTGAACCCATGAACAGAACATATCCGGCTAGTAAAAAAAGAAAAGAGGAGGGTTATATGCTCGACAAATCAAGGAAGAAAAGGGAAGCATACTCGGATTTGTAGCAAGAGCTACCTATGGTAAATATTGGGGTGGCTCCATCAAGGAGAGCATAGGCTTGCAGCAGTATCAAATAAAGAGACGTAGGTCGAACAAGGAAAAAAAGAGAAGAAGAAAGAGAAGAATTAAAAAAAGATTATACCTCTCGGATGGTTGCTGTCTTCTTCGAGTTAGAAAAAATGTTCCAGCTTTGCCTCAGATCTTTCTCGAAAACAGCCCAGAAGGTCCGCTTAGATTTTTCGAGAGCGTCGATCCTGTTAGATGCTTCCTCAGCATTTGCACCACGTATGGATTCTCAACAATCAGAAATAATAACACTGCGATAGGAAAGGGCCTGCCTCTCCTCAAGTGACAACAAGCAATAAAGATCCCCACAGCGTAACATCGGCACCGTTTCAGTGAAAACGCCACGTGTCTGCTCCACCCACCACATCGTCCAAGAATGGGAAAGTCTCCCAACCCGGTCATCGGGGGGAATCAGGAACTTTTTTCCGGCATCTTTCCGCATCAGATGATCCCAATGCGCAAGTATGACCCCATGGCGACGCTCCTCCAAAGGATATCGCAGGCCCACTTTTGGGGACACCATGGTCAAGTCCAAACTGTCGTGCGGCGCGGTGGGGGTTGTAAGGCTCAGAGTACATCACCGAAGTTGCAGAAACCAGCCTCAAGGGGAGCATTCCTTGACGTATAGAGATGGCAAAGCGCTCAGCCTTGCGAGAATTAAAACCTTTTACAACATGCCACTCTGCGTCCTGTACTCCCCACAAAAACGACCTAAGAAAGAAATTCCCCTTGATGTCGAGTCGGCTTCTGGCATCCGAAGCAGAGAAACTTCTGGGAATACGAAACATTAGATGTTTCAAATCCGGCATATTGGCCTTCCCGCATTCGTTATTCGGAAGCTCCCATAGTGGACATATGCTGCCCAGATAGACCCCTCGGAGATATCGGTAGGCCCAACCCATCAGCAGATGAGTACCCCAACTCGTGATCACAAAGCCAGGTCCGGCGGGATGTAAACTCATTACTCTCATACCCCTATACATGGAGCACAATGCCGTTGGGGCCAATGAATACGCTCGTCCCTTGGCTATCAAGCTCGCTGGAACAAAGACCCCTGGGCGAATGCATGGTTCTGAATTTGCAATAGCAAAGTAACATATCCAAATAGAAAGAAAACCTGCCGTGTACACTTTGTCATCGAAAGCCGTGCGTGGACTGAAGCACTCACCCTTGTAAAAGTGTTGCACCCATTCTCTAAAAGAGACCTTGTCTCGACCTTCAGCCAATTCTTCCCATATCTTCAGGAGATGGTATGCCGCAGAAGGATAAAGGGGCACATCTGCATTGCCTTTTCCACTGGCCGGCACGCTCTTCTCATCAAGAAGGTACTCGTCATACATGTCTCCTATAATAGAAAAGCTGCCAAGATGAAACATGTCCGAGAGAGACACCGTCATCTCTCCATGCTGAAACACGAATGTATTCGTCTCTGGGTTCCACCTTTCCACCAAGCTGCGAAAGAGTTGCTCGTCAATGGAGTACCGGCCCAATGAACAAAAAACCGCACCATAGATCCCCGACTTGCGGAAATTCGTAGACTCTGTCTTCAGAACATCCTGACCCCATCCAATGTATCCAGCAGAAGGTTCATAAAGTCGGTGCTTGTAGTTCGCCTCAGAGATAAGTCGATTGGCGAGGCACGAAAGCGGCATTGGCGTCGAACCGGTCGCTATTGGTAAAAGCACCACGGCAGCAAAATGGGGCCATTTAGTGTCATGAAAACCATCCCGCTGCTCGATCCTTCCTTCAGCGACATCACAAGGTTTAGTATATGACTCCTCGCCCTCGCTCTTGACGATGAATATTTTCGATCAAGCTAGCTGCCTCAAAGGGGTATGTGCTTCAACGTCTTTTGAAGGTGAGCTTGACATCTTGCTAAGAAAGGAAGAGAGGAAGAAAAAAAAAACATCAGCATATATCGGCATAGAAAAAAAAGAGAGAGAGAAGAGAACAAACAAACAAATCACAAAGAAGCAGAGAAAGGAGATGGGTAAGAGTAGAAACAGAGGATGGCTTGGCACCCATTGATCCGTCAAAAGTAAAACCTCGCACCGGAGATGGATGCGCGCCGGAGATGGATGATAAGTCACAGATTATATATAATTAAACCCCTTAAATTACCTTTGTTAGGCCTAGAGTGGTTGTATTTGATGTCATATTGCTTGATTTCAGGTTTAAGTAGGATTTGAGAAGAAATACAAGAAATTCGGCAAAAAATCATTAAATTATGCAAAAAGACTGCTTCGTTGACTGTTTGAAAATAAATCATCAGAAATTCTACTAAACTCCAAATATTCTGAAATTATGGGAGATGCAAGAAGATTCAAAATGAACAACTTTCATGTTGGACACTTTACGAGATTCTGGACAAATTAATAGCAGCTTTCAAGAATATGAAGATAAATAGATGTTGGGAAACTGGTCCGTCGATGCTCAGGAGAATATTCACCAAATATTCCAGATAAATTCAAATAATGTCAAATCTTCGGGACATGACAGAAGGCTTCCTAATCTACATCTTTTATGTTGACCACATTTCCAAATTCCGGATGGGTTGAACCCAGTCGTGACTGGAAAAGGCTGTCAGAATTAAACTAGGAAATCCGAGTTGCACTAGAGGTCCAACTCAACCCATAACCCTAATTCTGGGAATACACCTATAAGAAGGTGTTGGCTAGTGTTCTTTCTGTTTGTAGCGGCTCCTAGTATTGCTATGAGGGGGGGGGGGGGGTTTCCATAGCTCCAAGCGGCGAGCAAGCGGAATCAGGGCGATCCGGTGAACAAGTAGAGCCAAGGTGCATCGGGCCTGGCGGTGCTCCGACGGGGGGCGTGAGGAATACTTGGGCGCAGGTTGTGGGATCTTTCGAGTGGGATGCTGAGGATGTGCCTGAAGGGATCTACAAAAGAATACGAGAGAAGTACACGGACAAAGCTATGGTGCCAAGAGCGGCCGTGGATCGTGGCCAGAGGAAGTGGGATCACACGTTGTTTGGGCGTTTCTTTGGTGGTAGGGTGGGCCTAGACTATCTCCGGCGAAGGCTGGCTGGAATTTGGCGCACGGAGGACCCTTTCTTGGTTACTGACAGGATGAACGGAGTCTTTGCTTTTAAGTTTGGGAGTGAAGCTAATCTGCTGAAGATACTCACCGGAGGTCCGTGGCTAATAGACGGTAAGATGCTCTCTCTCATCCGATGGCGTAATACTTTTAGACCTAATGCTTGCGATTTTGCGATGGTTCCTGTGTGGATCCGGTTGCCGGACCTCCCATCGGATTTTGGTGAAGAAGAGTCCATTTTTGCTATAGTGAGATGTGCTGGGAAGCCGTTGGTGCTGGATGCATCAATATCGTTTGCGGATAGGAGCCGGTTTGCGAGGGTGTGTGTAGAGGTGGATCTCTCAAAGCCGGCAAGGTTGGGTACGGTGGTGACTGTGAGTGGAGATGAGGAGAGGGATGATATGGAGGAGGTTGAGGAATTCGAGCAGTCTTTTGTGTATGAAAATATATCCATCTGTGAATGTTGTGAATTCTTTGGTCACTGTAATGAGAATTGCCGGAGGGAAATGGTGGCTAAAGAGGTGGAGGAGGTATCCGGGATGGTAGAGGAAGGTGGAAGTCCGGTGGCATCGCCGGAGAGGATGGATACGCCAGTATATAATGCGCCTAAAAGTCAAGCTGCGGTGAAAGAGATGGATAAACTGGAAGAGGTAGAGGGTTTGGGATGGCATACAATTCAACCTCGTCGGCGTCGGATTGGGCTGCCGGTGCCGGAGAAGATGGTGGAGAGAGGTCAGACTGGGAAAGTGAGGGGAGAGGGGGAATCTCAAGCGAAGGCTGCCCAACAAGGGCCACGTGGCGGACAGTTAGCTGGTCAGAGGTGGGTTCCGGTGAAGGCGGCTAACGGCCAAGTGCCAGGTGGCGAATTGCCAGTGGATAAAGGGAAAGCGGCCATGGTCTTTACAGCTAGAGGTTGTTCCAGTGTACCGGTGGGGAGTATGATGTCATCGGATAGGTTGACGAAATTGGTTAAGCCGGGTGGTACAGGTGGGAATAGAAGATTGGGCAATCAAGTGGGGGCGAGTTTTGGTAATAGGTTTTCTCCTTTAGCTGATCAGGACAGGTCGTATAGGGATATGGATTTTAAAGACTGGTCGCTTATTGAAGCGGGTTGGTTGGCTCGGGATGAAGGGGGTCTGGCTAGACCCGGACCACTAGTCATCCCTAAGAAGTATCGGGATTTAATTGGGAGGGGAGGAGATAAAGGGGATGCGTGGGAAAATGAGGGGAGAGCTGAGCAGGGAGTGGAGCTGCGGAGCTGTCATGAGGTGGGGGTGAAGATGTTAGATCGGATGTTGGCTGGTGTTCCTCCTCCTGGCGATCCTCCTCCTAAGGATAAAGGGAAGGAAGGATGCGAGTTCATGCCTCCGGGTTTTGAACAGGGGACCTTTACCATGGGAATGAAGGATACAGAGATGTCAGATAGCCTGGTGGGTAGAGCTCATGTTAAGAGGCATCGTGGAGAAGAGCTTGGGACTGGAGGTCCCGCTTTTTCTAAAGGTCAGTAATGATGAAGGCTTTGGCATGGAATTGCCATGGCCTGGGGCCGGTTAGAATAGCTGATTCATGTAAAAGGTTGATTAGGGAAATGAAGGTGGATTTTTTGTTTCTTATTGAGGTGGTGGTGATCCAATCACAGTTGGGTTCAATAGCACAGAAGTTAGGGGTAGGGTGGAAGCTTTTTCTTCTCCCAGCTAGAGGAAAGAGTGGTGGTATTTTGGCAGCTTGGAGGGCTGAGATTGGTGAAGTCTCGTTTGTCAGTCATTCAATTCAAGCAATACATGGGGTAGTAACGTCTCCGGACTTGGGACAATGGTTTCTTTCAGTAGTGTATGGTGCCAGAATTGATAGTGAGAGAAGGGATTTATGGGGTATACTAAGTAGAATAAATAGAGCTGGGTGGCCTCATTTGGTGATGGGTGACCTAAATGTTGTTGCAGCTCCATCAGAAAAGCGTGGAGGTAAGCCATTCTCTTATAATAGAGCAACTAAGGATTTTCTCTCATTCTTGTCTGAGGATAGAATGATGGATTTAGGCTTTCGTGGGCCAATTTTTACTTGGTGCAATAATCTGTTTGGGAAAAAAAGGATATTGGAGAGGTTAGATAGGGCTATTTGTAATACCCAATGGAAAGAGTGGTTTCCTGCTGCTTTTGTTAGACATTTGCCAAAAATGGGTTCAGATCACAGGCCAATTTTACTTTGTTTAGAGCAAGAGACAAACTTGGCAGGGCCTTCTCCTTTCAGATTACAACAGTTTTGGATCCCAACTGAGGAGTTTAGAAGAACTGTGGAGATGGCCTGGAAGAGGAAAAGGCATGGCTCAGCTCAGTTTATTTTTAAGGGGAGACTGAAAGAGGTGAAAAAGGCAGCTAAGTCATGGAACAGGGCAGATGAGTTTGATCTGACAAACTCACAGAGGAATTTGTTTCTACAATTGCAGAGTTTATATCTTTTGGAAGAAGATGGTCCTCTTTCACAAGATCAAGAGGTGCAAATGAGATCTCTGGAGAATCAATTAGCTGCTTTGAATCTGCAACATGAGTTGTTTGTTAAACAGAAGAGCAGGGTTAAATGGGTGGAAGGGGGGGGGGGGGGGGCGGGGGGGGACAAGAATTCCAGGTTCTTCCACCAAATAGTTGGTTTTACTGAGCATAGGTCTAAGATAGTCGAAGTGAGCATGGAGAATGGCTATGAATGTAGATCACAGGAGGGAATTGTTGGTGCTTTCTTGAGCCATTATAAGAGTCTCTGGGGGAAGAAAGTTGGCAGGAACACTCTACCTTTACCTGCACTTCCTATGTTGTCAGAGGAAGGGAGAGTGGCTTTAGTGGAGGGTATTTCAGCTGAAGAAATAAAAGTTGCTTTGCATCAGATGGGGAGGTTTAAATGTCCTGGCCCAGATGGATTCCCTGCATAATTCTACATATCACACTGGGACCTAGTTGGTGAGTCTGTGATAAATTTGGTCAAGCAGTTCTTTACTTTTGGTACACTACCAAATGGATGGAATGACACCTTTATTTCGGTTGTGCCCAAGTGCCCACATCCGAAGAAGGTGAGAGATTACAGGCCCATAAACCTATGCAATGTCATTTATAAACTCATAACCACTGTGATGGTTAATAGGCTGAAACCTTATCTAGGGGAGTTAGTAAGTGAGGAACAGTCTGCCTTCATTCATGGGAGATCCATAGTGGATAACATTAGTATTGCACATGAGGTTCTACACACAATGAGGATTGCAACTGGGAAGTCTAGTTACATGGCAGTTAAGGTAGATTTAAAAGCAGCCTATGACTCAGTGAGCTGGGGTTTTCTGTTTAGAGTGCTTGGGGCTATGGGGTTCCCTTCATGCTGGATTGAATGGATAAGAGCATGTATCACTACTACTAAGTTTTCATTGATTATTAATGGGAAGGTAACTGGATATTTCAGTGCTAGGAAAGGTCTCAGACAAGGGGATCCGTTGTCCCCATACCTATTCTTACTGATTCAAGAGGTATTGACTAGGCTATTGAGACAACCCCTATTTGAATTGGAAGGGATTGAATTTGGTAGAGGAAGGCTTAAGATTGATCATCTTCTTTTCGCAGATGACTGCCTATTTTTAACAAAAGCTAATAGACTTGAGGTTGCCAAGCTACTAAATGTTTTGAAAAGGTTCCAGCTTTTATTTGGGTTGGAAGTTAACAAGAACAAGTCAAGTGTCAAATTCTCACTTAGAACTTCGGTGAGGAGAAGCAGAAAGTTAGCAGGAAAGCTTGGGTTTTGTAGGGTGTTTGGGTCTTGGAAGTACTTGGGAGTGCCTCTAAA
>OY986968.1:21403953-21490360 GCA_963920575.1 Narthecium ossifragum
TTTTAGAATCTATTGAATGTTATCATGCTGAAATTGTAATGCTTTAATGCAAATTCTGGTCGTTTGAAATGCGGCATTGCTTTAATTTTGTCTATCTATATGTGCGGATTATTGACATAGTTGCCTTTTAGATTTGAGCTATTTCGCTATACTTGGACAGGAGTAGAATTACATCCATGAGCAAGCAAGCATTGATATATAGCTATGTGGCAAAGGGCACCGTTGTTCTTGCAGAGTATACATCCTTCTATGGGAATTTTTGCACCATTGCAGTCCAATGCTTGTAAAATCTGCCCCCGAATAGTAGGAAGTTCACCTACTCATGTGACGGTCATACATTCAACTTCCTATTGGACAGAGGATTTAGTATGAATTCTATTGAGTTTTATTGCAGTTGTTGATACTTGCCTAGAAGTTTCTTTGTTTTCTATTAAATGCTTCTTGGATGGGTAGCTTTTCAGGTTGTAGCCAGTGAAGCAATTGGCAGATGCGTACCCTTTGTGTTCTTAGAGAGAGTGAGGGATGATTTCATGCGTTGTTATGAAGCGAACATCAATTCCGGTGTTTCTCACCTGCTTGGGGATATTGATGACGATGACGATCTGTTTGAAGAACGATTTAGTATTGCATATGAACTTGATCAGTTTTTGAGATGCATGAGTATATTCATTTGGAATGAGGTTACCGGTTTAGTGTGGTTGTCTTGAGCATTGGGTGTTTGCTGGAGGATGGGACTTGGCTTGATGTTTTGTTGTTTTTTGTTTCTTGAATTCTACTTCGAAGTCTAGCTCGAAAAGGAATGCATGTAAGTACCAATGCGCTGATTGATTTTTCACTTTATGTTTTCAGAAGGCAATCGAAATTTGGAATCTTCTTTTATGTGTTCTTTGTTGTTCTTGTGAGTGTCTGTCTCATTGTGGATAGACTCGAAGGTTCATTTCGATAGTAAGTTGCGTAATTCACAATACATTGATTGCCATGAAATTGAACTTTTATAGTGTAATTTTTTATCTACAAATTTTCATACTTTCATGATTGAATTTGGTGCTTACTGTTTTAAATTAGTCCGGTCTCCTGAATGCAAAATGACCTTCCAATAGCTTCTTAAATCTAGATCAGAAAGATGCAAGGAAATATGGCTTAGAAAGCCAAAAATATGCATCACATGGCATATATGGTATTCCCACCCAGTGAAACTAGAGCGAATGTCTCACAAATATGTACTTGAGTTTCTTGAAAAGTTTTAGAACCTCATATGAGGGGATTATGGCTCTATTTTAAATATGCTTTTTAATAATTTATAGCCTATGTTTTTTCTTCCCTATATGGCATTCCTCTTTTTCTGTTTTTTTAGAAAGTTCCTGAAGTTGATTTCTTCCCATATTTTCTTTTTCTCCCTATGTCTACTTAAGGGCGGAGAGAGTCTGCTCAAGTGGAGAAGAAGTTGATCACATTGTCTAAATGGGATTTCGGAGAGAAGTTGATCACATTGTCTAAATTTAAGCCAATATATCTGCTCTCCCTTTTCTAAACTAAATTCATTTAGTTATGTTGTTTGGGTATGCATAGAAAAATAGCATGCTTATTTGGGTATGTTTTTTTTTATTAGTTCAACCATGCTTATTTGAGTATGTTTTTTTTATTATTTCAGCCAGTATTTTTTGTTGATCTTAATGAAAATCTTTATTAAAGTTAGGGAATCATTCATGACATGACTGAATAATTTAGATATTGGACGAGTTTGAATCACCATGACATAACTGAACCTATACTATGTGATTTAATTTGATGACATGGTGAGCTGTAGAGATTGTGGATCTGAAGCTATAGAGTGATTACGACCTTAGTCGCTATCTTACTCGCTATCGTGTTATAGTCGAGGTACTATTTCATGCATTCTACTAAGTTATTGACTTCTATGTTTGCAAAGTTATAGTTTTGTGAAGTAGTATAAAGTTTTAATCTTCTGCATTAGGACCTTATCTTTATGGAATTTGAGTTCCGCCTGAACAGGCAGTTGCAGTATGCCAACAACTCCAACTACATCAACGACGATATGATATGGAAGGAGATCTTCCTCGCCCCCGCCATCCTCCCCAAGGGCGCAGGATTATCACCGATTTCAATGCCGAGAATCAGGCCGGCGCGTCTGAGACGGAGGTCAAGATGGCGTTTAGGAAGCTAGCTTTGAGCAGCAAATGATTCCCCCCCCACACCAAGTTTAGTTTAGTCTTTTTTTTTGTTGGTATTAATTCTTATTTGTATTTTTATTTCTATTGCTTTTGGTAGAAAGGACTGAAAATTCTTATATACACCCCCCTATGTTTCTTGGCTAGGAACTATAAATGTACATTTGTTGGTGGAATTAGGATTTGGTGATTTAATTAGTGGACCTGTGGTTTATATTGATTAATTGGTTTGTCTTTTTTGGGAATTACATTTAATAGCGGTTTTTGCCCATGAGTTTAAGGTACTCATGGTATTAATATTCAGGTGATAAAAAACTTGGTGAATGAAACTTTTTCTTTGTTGTTTTAGTAGCATCATGATGCATCTGAGGAGGAGTGACGATGGCTACGTAGATGAGGGGGATGTGTGATCCAAGCTGGGACTTATGTGGTCATTGAAGTCTTTTGCTGAGATTACATGGTTGCCTGATTGAGCGTTCTAATTAGCAAAGTCTGAATCTTCCGTCATGCGCAAGATTTGCCATGGTGGCAGCCTCAAATGGAGAAGCATCGTGGAATTGTTAATGAAGTCTACCTTGATTATAGTTTAGTCAGGAAATATTTGTGCTCGATCTGATGCGATGAAGGTCTTTGAAATAAAAGTTAAACCAAATACTAGGGAGCTTCCTGCGGGAACCAAGTGCTCTCTCTTAACCTGTGCAAATCCCATTTGTTTGGAGCTCTCGGTCTCTTAATTATTTTTAGATCTAGGTCGTTTGTTTGGATTTCAACTCACACATCGAAAGATTGATTGCAATCTCCTCGCTTTCATCTCGATTCCTTTCTTTATTTTTTTTTGCCCAATTTCATGGTAGAAACACCAACATACCTCTCTCTCTCTCAGAGATTAGACATAAAGATGGCTTCTGTGATCCAAACAACACCAGCAACAGCAGCTCTGGTGTTGATGTCATCCTGTCTTCCATCATTAATCCATGGATGGGGAATAAATGGGCATCTCATGATATGCCAAATAGCTCGGGTTTATTTTTCAACATTCATTAGAATACATGCATGCTTCATTAGTACCTTTGAGTTCATGAGCCAGCCTTCCTTGGTAGATTAAAAATACAGGTTTCAGAATTTAGATGAGAATGAAATGCTTAGCCCATGTCTTGCATTTTACTTTTTGTAAAAGTATACCTGGAAAATTTAAAGTTCAAGGATCAAATCCAAAAAGAAAAAGCAAATTACAGCTTTAGTGTTGCACGTCTCCAGGATCGCTTGAGCAATGCAGCATTAGTTTTTGTGCGGATGTAGCATTTAGTTTTAGTCTAATGAAATCTCTTCGTATTGAAATAGTAGGATAACTAAAGGCTCTTGCACCTTAAATGGCTGAAGGTGGCTCATAAATGTTTTTCAATAAAACAATTCTAATGTTGAATGTGTGTTGTGTGACCCGTACCCCTGTCACGGTTTTAGCCCTGTATTTTTGGGGAGCTTCATTGATGGATACCCATGCCAGGTCACATAACTGAAAAACATGAGCAAATTTAAATCGTGCCAGGGGCACGGGCGTCCACTAGTATATATATATATAGAACCAGCATCACCTGTCCATACCATATATATAAAAAAAAGCAGCATCCCTTTGATCCCGTTGTAGCTATCCTTATATAAAAGGATCAGCATTCTCTAAATGCAATCAGCACCCTTTGATTAAGGGATCCATGATCCCATTCCATGTGAGGACATACACCTCTCGTGCCTATAAATAGAGGAGTATGGGGTGTGAAGAAGGTTGGGTTGAAGACTGGTTGAAGAACGCAGGGAGGCTGCGCAAGACACCCGGAAGAAGGTGGTGAAAGCTGGTTGAAGAAGACGAAAAAAGCTGGTTGAAGAAGACGTTGAAGGCTGGTGGAAGAAGCGGTGAAAGCTGGTTGAAGAAGATGGTGAAGGCTAGTTGAAGAACGCCGGAAGGCCGGAGGAAGACGTCGAGTTCCTGCCAAGACGTTCGCGTCGGAGAAAGAGAGCTCGGAGGCTTGAAGACGAAGAGGTCCTGATGACGCTCCAACGTTGCGCACCACCGAAGATGCCGATCATGCCAACGCAGCCGGAACCCATCA
Source organism: Narthecium ossifragum (assembly GCA_963920575.1). Taxonomy (NCBI): domain Eukaryota; kingdom Viridiplantae; phylum Streptophyta; class Magnoliopsida; order Dioscoreales; family Nartheciaceae; genus Narthecium; species Narthecium ossifragum. The sequence continues at coordinate 21,408,248 of OY986968.1, forward strand.
AGACGCTTGCGTCTTTGGGTTGCCGCTGTAAGAAGCTCGTCGATCCCGCGGCTCAAGCTCCACTCCCCCACTCGCCGCGCAGCCCAGACCTCCAGCAAAGCTGCTCCAGCCTGCTTCCTCGACGTTCACGTAGATCGGGCCTAAGCTCTCCCTCTCTCGTCGCCGGCGGCTTCGAAGACAAGGTTTCCTCTGTTTCCCTTGTTCCAGCCGACGTTTCTTCATCTCCCCGGTGATCCAGCGACGCAGGGATATAAGCCTACTCTGAGAGAGGACGTCCGCCATCGTCCTCCCAAGGCCGTTCCGGCTACAAAAGCGCCAGCCGCTCGCCGCATATCCCCTGTTCCAACCACGGTTCCCCTGTTCCAGCCATTGCTGCCTTCTCGTCCAGCCTAGGTTTCTCCAGCCTTAGCTGACTTCGTCGAAGCCCAGCTGCCACGACGACGGAGATCGGATCCCGTTGGACGGCGACAACTTCCCAAACCCAGCGGACTTGAAGCCCCGGCGATAAACTTACCCTGCATGGCAATGAAGGTGTTGGTCCATGGCCTCACGTCATTCACTTGCTTTTCATTTCATTTTTTCTTTTTGTCATAGAAAATGCTTTATCTTATTGGATCTAGAATCGAAGGTGTTCCCTACGGGGATGTAAATGATGGATCTGCCGACTTGGCGATCAACAAATCCAGGGGTGTGGTGCCTGCAATTTCTTGAAATGAAATTAAACATGATTTGCTCGGAAATAAAATAGAAATCTCGTCCCAACGAGATCGACGTTTGATTCACGAATAGGCATAACCTCTGCCCATTTAATTATCTAAACATCCCAAGGGCCATGACTCCTTTGGTTCAACCACAAGCCTTACATAGGGCTGGGCCACACATAGAGCCTACCTATATATATACATATAGATAAGATGCTAAGAAAATGCTAACATAACATTGATAAGGGGAATCGAGGGAAATTCATCAAATATAGCATTTTCGTAAATAGAAAACCCAAGTCTATTCTCTCGAGAAATCCACGTTAAATTCACAGGAAATCCAGTTGAAGACCGCCTACTAGCATACTAGTATTTATCACACAGAATATATCAATTTTCATAAAACGAGAAGATCGTCATAAACATGACCTAGAACTAAGCATGCAAACAAATCTTTCAAAATCCTACTGGAATTAACATACATGCTGATGAGTCACTAAATATTCATACTTAAACCCCTTAATTTACATTTGTTAGCCCGAGAGTGTTTGTATTTGATAGTTTGTTAATTGATTTCAGGTTTAATGAAGATTTAAGTTAGAAAATACAGAAAAGGACTAATATGTGAAAATTACGCTGCTCCGCTGTCAGTTTGAAAAGAATTCATCAAATTCTCCAGATAAATCTTAAATTCCTGAAATTTGGAGGACTTATAAAAGACTTCAAGATGAACACCTTTCATGTTGGACACTTCACGAGATTCTGAACAGATTAATAGCAGTTTTCAAGAATATGAAGATAAACAGATGCTGGAAGACTGGTCTGTCGACGCTCAGGAGAATATTCGTCAAATATTCTAGATAAGTCTAAATAATGTAAAATCTTTGTGACAGGATAGAAGACTTCCTAAGCTACAGCTTTCATGTTGAGTACATGTCTAACTTCCGGACGGGTTGAACACAGTCGCGACCGGAAGAGGCTGTCAGACTTAAACTAGGAAATCCGAGTTGCACTTGAGGTCCAACTCAACCCAAAACCCTAATTCTGGGAATACACCTATAAGAGGGTGTTTGATGGCCGAAAATTGGAGGTCCCCATAGAGAGAAAAGAGAGAACTAGGGTTTGGAGGATTCTATGGAGAAGATGGAGCTACAACGTGGATCCCAATCGTTCTTCATCGAATCTAAGGCTTCCAACACAAAGATGAGTAGCTAATTCTATACTTAGGGATCTCATGAAGGTTTAGTAGATCTTCTTTGTATTTTCTAGTTTGATTCTTGTTATCTTTTCAAAGACATAATCCTATGAATATGGTTTTATTTTATAAAGAGTTGAGGGAACAGAGTTCCTTGACGTATTTTGAGTCCTACTTGATTGTTGTGCTTGATGGTAGAGATTCGTAGGATGATTTTTATGTTGCTTTTGTGGATGCCTTTGAGATAATCTATGCTAGATGAAGATAGGTTGTACTCAGATTTAGTTCGAAGACAATCTATGATAAGTTTGGATAGGTTAAGCCTTAGGGAAGCAATAGCATTATTTTAGGGATCCATGTAAGCTTAAGAAGCTGTGAATTCATAATGTCTAGATTAGAGAACAAGAGGATACAAGAGAATACAAGAGGTGAAATTAGAGTGGATTGAGTAATCCCTAGGTTTTCTCTCATTGATTTATCCCAACCTTTTCATTGTTTTTTCAGTAGTTTAATTCCTTAGATAACAAAACCATTGAAACTCCTTTCCTTCGCCTTAGGACTTGAGTTTAGAGATTTAACTTGATTTCTTCTTTTGTTAAACAATCTTTCCCTGTGGTTCGACTCCGGATCTCACCACTGTTCTACGTTTGTAGAGCAGTATTGATTGAACGATTATAAATTCTAAATTGCGTTTTGCATCTTATTTAACGACGCATTTGCGAGCGATCAATTTTTGGCGCCGTTGCTGGGTAATCTTTTGATTTACAACGGAGTATCGACTTAATTTTCTCTGAATTCTTTTTCTGAGCGTAGTTAGATTTTTATTTTTCTTTACTTTATTTTACATTTTTTAGGATTTTTCTGACAAGTTTTTGGAATTTTTGTAGCATTGGAACAGATTTTTCTTGAAGAAAAACACAACTCGCCAGGCACCTGGAGCGACCGGTCGGACTTGAATCCGATCGATCGGACTTCGCCATCTGCTTTGAAGTGGCCTTCGAGTGAAGGAGTTGCGGTCTGGAGCGACCGATCGGACTGGAAACTGACCGATCGGAACTGCACAGTCAGCTAAGCCTTTTTGCTTCAAACCTTTTCGTTTCAATTGTTGTTTGCCGGGTTTTGTCCTCTCCTCCGAATATTCTATTTTGTTTTTCTCTTTTTATGTGATCTTGCATGCAACACAGACGATCCCTACATAATCCGTTGGAACCTTTGGATCTAGAAATAGAGACCACACTTTGAGCAGCTAGAACCTTAGCACAAAAATCTCTAAGTAACTATCAGGAAGCCATAAGCAACTTGCAATCCTTAATGGCTGAACACGAGGAACATGTCATTGACCCTAATGATAATATGGGTAGGGGTGGAAATGATCACAATAATAGAGAAGTCCAAATTAGGAATCACTTCTTACCTGGACCTTATACCTATGCTTCTTGTATCAACCCACCTACCATCAATGCTACCCATTATGAGATTAAGCCTAACTGGATTATAGCCTTACCTTCTTTCTATGGGCGTGAGAATGAGGATCCCTATGGACACATTGCTAGCTTTCTTGAAATCCTCTCCATGTTCAAACTTCAGCATTTTAATGATAATGCCTTTAGAGTCAAACTCTTCCCTTTTTCTTTGAAAGATAAGGCTAAACACTGGCTCCAAACCATAGCGCCAAATTCGATTTCAACATGCGACCAACTTCAGGATGCTTTCCTTAAGAAATATTTCCCGATCATTAAAACTCAAAATTATCGAACCATGATTTCCGCGCCCCGACCCGCGAAAGCCCAACCGGGCCGGGCGACGCGAACCGGAACCTACAAAACGCAGAAAACAAAGCTGGCGAGGGTTCCCTCTAACCTATTGGTCTCCCTAGCAAATCACCAAAAGCACCCTCAATTAAAAATATAATAATTAGCAAAACCTGGAATCACAGATTTAAAACTTAAAGTGATTTAATATACAAAACCTAGGAGAGGGGAAGATCCAAAATACAACCTACTCCCGTAGGAGACTAACTAACATAGGATAAAAGCTGTAAAAGATCACCACCTCTCAGACTCCACCTGGCGCCGCCGCACCGAAAACCAACTGCCCGGTAGGGGTCACAAAAGAGGTACTACCGCCTGCACCTGCAAAACGCAGCCCGGGTAGGAGTGAGCACTAAGCTCAGTAGGGATCTACACTATGTCACACAGAAGGAAGAGGGAAACGCAACAGTGTCGCCCTCAAGTAAGACCTGGGTGTATACATGGGTCCCATAACCCCACCGCGTGTCCCTGAGGCCCAGGGACGGCACTCAGTAACAGGAACAACACTGGCGACACTACAGGTCAGCACAGTGGGACACCAGCTACATCTCAGCATCCGACTCAAGGCCGACACGACCTCTACAATCATCAAGCCCCAAGTGCACCAGTCATCTAAGCCTATCATCGAATCGACTGGACACTACAATTCAAACCGAGTCCAAACCACCCAACCCCGGTCCTAGGGCTAAGTCCGAGCATCCAGCCTCGGGACGGCGACCCAAAGATCACCCACGCCCTAACCAATGCAACTAATGCACACAACAAGAATGCATGCTATGACATACATAGATAATAGGAAAGGCATGCAACAGTATGTCAAGCAACCGCTGCCAGCCGATCCGCAGCGGGTCCCGGCATTATGACGGTACCGCGACCGTCAACCGAGGACTTCTGCAATGGGAAGCAACCCCGAAAACCGTTGAGAAACAGTACACAATATAATATTATATTCCGCAATATAATATTATATTCAAACACCCAAAACCACTACTTAGGGGCTAATTGATCCCGTCGATCCGACTTCCAAACGACGTCGGATTCAAGATCCAACTTAGCCACTTGTAGGTGTATAAACCAGGATCATTATATCCAAAAATAATAATCCTCCAACGGTTGGATTAACGGAAAAACGCGAATCAAAATCGTTAATCAAACTAACTTACCCATTAATTGCTGCAACGCAGTCCTTCAGCAAACAATTCATAAGAAAACGTACATAAATCGGAAAAATATGAAACAAGATGGAATGGAAAGCTAACGAATAGTTCTACAACTCTTATGTTTATAAAAAGCCATGATCATGTACTCGCCGGCCGGAAAACTCGCCGCAAGCCTGATGTTTCTCAAGAACAGCAGAAAACCAGAAATCTGAGACTAATCTTGCATAAAACCTACTCAAATCTCAACTGATTAACATGAAACTTAAATCAGTTATTCTACAAGGCATAAGGAAACCAACAAAGCAAGGATCAACAAGATCCAACGGCTAGATCTCAAGAAAACCTGAAATGAACACAGTAGATATAACCCTACCTAGCTGCGCTTTCCTCGGCTGATTCCCCGCGATTTGATCACCAACAAGCTTCCAAACCACTTCAGGGATCTTCCTCTCGTTGTCACGAATCCAACGAGCCAAAGAACACCCAATTTGATGGTCGGAGGAGGGAGAACGGAGGTGAGGAAGGTGGCTGCCGGAAACAGGGGAAAAACAGGGCTCTCGGGGGAAGAAAGAAAGAAGGAAGAAGAAAGAGAGGAGAAGGAGGAAGAGGAGGGGAAGAAAAGAGGGGAAAGGGGGAGGGGAAAGCCGGGAAAGAGGGGGGAAAAGCTGGGGGAGGGGAGGAGAAAGTCCTCCCTCTCTGACAGGGGAGAACGACGGCCGACGGTCGTCCTCGCGAAAGAGAAAGAAAACACCGACTCGAGCATGATCGATCTCCAAGGCATGTGAGATCGATCTCATTTGCAATCTAGATCGATCTCCTTGAAATCCAGATCGATCTCCCTAGCCATCCAGATCGATCTCCTTTACTCAGAAAGGCAAACTTGGGCTAAAACACAAGCCCAAGCTCAGATCTTCCGATCTCGGGTTCACCTAGCCATTCTAAACAAACACGAACACATACAAGGCTAGTGTGTGCACACACGGTTGTGAAACAAACTAACAAGGTGCAATTTATGAATTGCCCTTGCGGTCTACAACGAGCCACAGGGGTAGAGGGACAGGTCCTCACATCCTATTACCCTTAAAGGAAATCTCGTCCCGAGATTCGATAAGGGTAGGGCTCGGAACAATAAAACAGCTACACTAGAGGACAGGACAAGAAGTACCTGGAGAAGAAAACAACTGCGAAAACTCCTGCCGCATGCGCGCCTCACGCTCCCAAGTCACCTCCTCAGTGCCTCTGTGCCTCCACAGTACCTTGACCAAGGGAATCATCTTGCCCCGCAAGACCTGATCCCTCCGGTCAAGTACCTGAACCGGCTGCTCAACAAAGCTCGCGTCTGCCACAAGCTCAATGTCATCCACCCTGATGACTTGAGACGGGTCTGGGTGATACTTCCTCAGCATCGACACATGGAAAGTCGGATGCACAACAGACATGTGCTGAGGAAGATCCAGGAGGTAAGCTACCTCGCCGACCCTCTCTAAGATCTCAAACCGCCCGACAAACCTCGGCGCCAACTTGCCACCTCTGCCAAACCTGACAGAACCTCTGTACGGCGACGCTCACAAGAACACTCGGTCGCCGACTGCAAACTCCAACGGTCGTCGCCTCTGATCTGCATAACTCTTCTGTCGGCTCTGAGCCGTCAGAAGCCTCTGCCTGATCTGCACTAACCTCTCTGACGATGTCTGGACCGGTGAGTGAAGCCTCTCCAACCTCTGTCAAGCACACAGGGGGACGACACGGCCTACCGTACAACGCCTTGAAAGGTGCTACTCCAAGACTGGACTGGTAGCTGTTGTTGTAGGCGAACTCCACCAAGGGAACGTGCTCCTCCCAGCTGCCTCCTGCGTCGAGGACACACCTGCGTCGAGGACACATGCTCTCAGCATGTCCTCCAGGATCTGGATAGTCCGCTCTGACTGTCCGTCTGTCTGCGGATGGAATGCCGTACTGAAAGTCAGGAGTGTGCCAACTGCCTCCTGAAAGTCGCGCCAGAACCTGCTGGTGAACCTGGGGTCACGGTCTGACACGATAGAAACTGGAACTCCGTGTAGTCTGACCACCTCTCTGACGTACAAACTGCCCAACCTGTCGGTCGAGTCTGTCACCCGCATAGGCAGGAAGTGCGCCGATTTGGTCAATCGATCAACGATGACCCAAATCGCGTCATTCCCCCTAGGGGATCTCGGTAGCCCGGTCACGAAGTCCATCGTGATGTGCTCCCACTTCCACTCAGCTAGTGGAAGCGGCTGAAGTAACCCCGGAGTCCGCTGGTGCTCTGCCTTGACCTTCTGACAGGTAAGGCAGCGCGATACGAACTCCGTCACTGCCCTCTTCATCCCGCGCCACCAGAACTGTCGCCGAAGATCCTGGTACATCTTGGTGCCGCCGGGATGAACCGCAAAGCGAGAGTGGTCTCGTAGGACGTCGTCTCGAAGAACTGGATCTGCTGGAACTGCTACTCTGCCTCTGAACCGTAGCCCTCCGTCTGGCGATACTATCCAGTCTCCGTCTGCGCCCTCCGTGCCCGCTGCTATGCGTAACTCCTCGAGCTCTGGGTCACTGTGCTGTGCCTCTAACACTCTGGCTAGAACTGCTGGCATACTCTGCACTGCGTAGAGGAAGTTGCTGGATCCCCGATCCTTAAACTCGAGCCCCAACTGGCCCGCCGTCTCTAGAGCCTGCCACTGCCGAGCTGACAACCCTGCAACTGCTGCTCTGGTGTCTCTCACCTGTCTGCTCAGCGCGTCTGCTACGACGTTTGCCTTACCAGGATGGTAATGCAACGCAAAGTCGTAGTCCTCCAATAGCTCCATCCAGCGTCGCTGCCTCAGGTTGAGGTCACGTTGGGTGAAAACGTGCCTCAAACTCTTATGGTCCGAGAAGACTGAGAACTTCTCGCCATAGAGATAATGACGCCAGGTCTTCAGGGCGAAGACCACCGCTGCTAGCTCCAAGTCGTGAGTCGGGTAGTTCCTCTCATGGTTCTTCAGCTGACGAGAACCATAGGAAACTACGTGGCCCTCCTGCATGAGGATACACCCCAAACCCTCACCGCTGGCGTCGCAGTAAACACTGTAACCAACACTTCGCTCAGGGACGATCAGCACCGGCGCACTGGTCAACCTCGTCCTCAGCTCCACGAAGGCTCGCTCACAAGCATCATCCCACATGAACGGGACGGCCTTCTGTGTCAGTCTGGTCAACGGCCCGGCAACTTTGGAGAAGTCCCACACGAACCGTCTGTAGTAACCAGCCAGGCCTAAGAAACTACGGACCTCAAACATTGTTCTCCGTCTCTGCCACTGTACCACTGCCTCGACCTTGGCCGGGTCAACTGAGATCCATGCTGCCGACACCACGTGTCCAAGGAATCCCACCTGTGCAAGCCAGAACTCGCACTTGGAAGCCTTGGCATAAAGCCGATGCTCCCGAAGTAGCTGCAACACTGTCGCCAAGTGTCGCTCGTGCTCCGCCTCTGACCGGGAGTAGATAAGGATGTCGTCGACGAACACCACCACGAACTCGTCTAGGAAGGGCCGAAAGATCCTCTGCATGAGATCCATGAACGCTGCTGGTGCGTTCGTCAGCCCAAACGGCATCACCACGAACTCATACAGGCCGTACCGAGTCCGAAAAGCCGTCTTCGGGATGTCGCAATCCCGAACCCTCAACTGGTGGTAGCCGGTGCGGAGGTCGATCTTCGAGAACACTGAAGATCCTCTCAACTGGTCAAACAGGCCGTCGATCCTCGGCATCGGATACCGATTCTTCAACGTCACCCTGTTGAGCCGCCTGTAGTCTATGCAAAGTCGAAGGGTACCGTCCTTCTTCTTTGCGAACAACACTGGCGCCCCCCAGGGAGACATGTTGGGACGGATGAAACCTTTGCTAGTAAGCTCGTCTAGCTGAGTCTTCAACTCACTCTGCTTTGATGGTGCCATCCTGAAAGCTGGGAGAGAGATCGGTGCGGTACCCGGTACCAGGTCGATCTCAAAATCGACCTCTCTGGGCGGTGGAAGCCCTGGCAACACCTCGGGAAACACGTCGGTGTAGTCGCACACGATCCTGGGGAAACTGCTCTGCTGCACTCCCTCTGACCCAAACAGGGACAGGTTGGCCAACAAGGCTGAAAGCTCGCTGCCACGCCTCCCTACACAACAAGCGAAGGAATCGGCTAAAAACCGATCCCCCAACAACACAAACTGTGTCCCATCGGGTGTCCAAGCGACCACCCTCCGGCGACCACAGTCGATGATAGCTCGGTATGCTGCTAGCCAGTCCATATCGAGTATCATATCGAAGCCTGTCATGTCTAGCACCCGCAGGTCTAGACAGACACGGAGGCCTCCAACCTCCAAAGAACAAGATCGGCAGACCCGGTCTACCCTGACTGTGCCGCCGATCGGTGAGTCTACAGACTGTGCCACCTCTAGCCAACTCGTCTCTAATCCTAGCGATGCCACACACATGCTAGCAATATAGGAATGAGACGCCCCAGAGTCTATCAGCACATCTACTAAAGAACTAGAAAGCTGAAAGATACCTCTGAGGACGGTTGGTTCTGCTGCTGCCTGCGGTTACTGCAGCGGCTGCTGGTACGGCTGGTAAAGCTGAACGGTGTCCGCCTGCTCGCGCGCCGGAAGAGCAAACACGCGCCCCCGCTGACCGCCTCCACCTCTGGAGCGGCCCGGTCCAGCCCCTGACCCGCACCCACTACCGCTCCCCTGCCAGGCACCGGACCCCCCGCCTCTACCGCCCTGCGGCATAGCGCCCCGCGCTCCTCGCATGGGACAGTCCTTGCGGAATTGTCCCGGCTGCCCGCACTGGAAACAAGTGGCTAGCGCGCCACCAGGCTGTTGACCCTGGCCTCCCCCTGACGGAGCCTGCCCAGACGGCCCGGCCGTCAGGAGAAACTGGCCTGGCGGACTCGGCAACTGTGCCTGGAACTGCTGCGGGTTCTGCGACCGCTGCTGAAAGCGTCGCTGACGCCGCTGGTGCCCTCCGTCGTATCCCCCTCTGAACTGGGGCCTCTGTTGCTGCGAGTTGGTAGAGACTGCCGGTGGAACTGCCCGGCGTCTCTCGTCCTGCGACTGCGCCTCCACAACTAAGGTGCAGTTCAGAACTGCTGAGTGCGTCTGGAAGCGGTGGGAACACGTCTGGCGCCTGATCTCTGGACGAAGACCCCACTCAAACTGCCGTGCCCTGGCTACAGGATCTGCTGCCACTGCCCCCGCAAAACGGACCAAGTGCGTGAACCGGGTGGCATACTGCTGAACAGTGCGAGTACCCTGCAAGAGGGACTGGTACTCGCGAGACAGGGCGTCACGCATACTCTCCGGGAAGTACGCGTCCAAGAACAACGCCTTGAACTCCTCCCACGTCGGCTCCTCTCCGTCACTAGTGTGCTGGGCAGAGCACCACCAGTCAAGGGCGTCACCATCAAGCTGGAACGCCGTGAGGGTGACCCGGATCCGGTCATCCCCGACGAAGAGAGCGTCGAGAACGCGCGTGACTCCTCGGAGCCAGCCGTCTGCCGTGGTCGGATCTCCAGTCTCACCGCCGAACCTAGGCGGGTTCAGCCGCTGGAAGTCCATCATGACCGCTGCCGCGGCCCGCCCGTCGACCGGAGCGAGGACCCCCTCCTCGGCGAGAGGAGCCTCCTCCCGTGCGACCGCAACCGTCGCTGGTGATGGTACAGTCCGTCGAGCTCTGACCGTCCTGACAGGTGCTACCCTGTCTGGTCGAGCGGGTCGACCAGGTCGTACCCCACCTCGACCAACAACCGAAGGTCGGACTCGAGCTCCCGACATCTGTGCAATCACCAACGACAACGAGCGTTCACTCGTAAGAAGCCGCCAAAACAAGGCAACACAACAGAAAGCGGAAAAGCACAACACATCAAAATGAGCATGCACGAATGTTCTAGACATAGAACTAAACCATTCCACGCTCAATCTCAACCGAATTCTGATCCTAAACCCTGGGATCTACAACCTATGCTCTGATACCAAGCTGTCGCGCCCCGACCCGCGAAAGCCCAACCGGGCCGGGCGACGCGAACCGGAACCTACAAAACGTGGAAAACAAAGCTGGCGAGGGTTCCCTCTAACCTATTGGTCTCCCTAGCAAATCACCAAAAGCACCCTCAATTAAAGATATAATAATTAGCAAAACCTCGAACCAGAGATTTAAAACTTAGAGTGATTTAATATACAAAACCTCGGAGAGGGGAAGATCCAAAATACAACATACTCCCGTAGGAGACTAACTAACATAGGATAAAAGCTATAAAAGATCACCACCTCTCAGACTCCACCTGGCGCCGCCGCACCGCCAACCAACTGCCCGATAGGGGTCACAGAAGAGGTACTGCCGCCTGCACCTGCAAAACGCAGCCCGGGTAGGAGTGAGCACTAAGCTCAGTAGGGATCTACACTACGTCACACAGAAGGAAGAGGGAAACACAACAGTGTCGCCCTCAAGTAAGACCTGGGTGTATACAGGGGTCCCATAACCCCACCGCGTATCCCTGAGGCCCAGGGACGGCACTTAGTAACAGGAACAACACTGGCGACACTACAGGTCAGCACAGTGGGACACCAGCTACACCTCAGCATCCGACTCAAGGCCGACACGACCTCTACAATCATCAAGCCCCAAGTGCACCAGTCAGCTAAGCCTATCATCAAATCGACTGGACACTACAATTCAAACCGAGTCCAAACCACCCAACCCCGGTCCTAGGGCTAAGTCCGAGCTTCCAGCCTCGGGACGGCGACCCAAAGATCACCCACGCCCTAACCAATGCAACTAATGCACACAACAAGAATGCATGCTATGACATACACAGATAATAGGAAATGCATGCAACAGTATGTCAAGCATCATATAAGTCTACTGGATCGCTGCAGCGGTACCACCAACCGCTGCCAGCCGATCCGCAGCGGGTCCCGGCATTACGACAGTACCGCGACCGTCAACCGAGGACTCCTGCAACGGGAAGCAACCCCGAAAACCGTTGATGAACAGTACACAATATAATATTATATTCCGAAATATAATATTATATTCAAACACCCAAAACCACTACTTAGGGGCTAATTGATCCCGTCAATCAGACGTCCAAACGACGTCGATTTCAAGATCCAACTTAGCCACCAGTAGGATCATCATATCCAAAAATCATAATCATCCAACGGTTGGATTAACGGGAAAACGCTAATCAAAATCGTTAATCAAACTAACTTACCCATTAATTGCTGCAACGCAGCCCTTCAGTAAACAATTCATAAGAAAACGTACATGAATCGGAAAAATATGAAACAAGATGGAATGGAAAGCTAACGAATAGCTCTACAACTCTTATGTTTATGAAGAGCCATGATCATGTACTTGCCGGCCGGAAAACTCGCCGCAAGCCGGATGTTTCTCAAGAACAGCATAAAACCAGAAATCCGAGACTAATCTTGCATAAAACCTACTCAAATCTCAACTGATTAAGATGAAACTTACATTAGTTATTCTACAAGGCATAAGGAAACCAACAAATCAAGGATCAACAAGATCCAACGGCTAGATCTCAAGAAAACCCGAAATGAACACAGTAGGTATAACCCTACCTAGCTGCGCTTTTCTCGGCTGATTCCCCGCGATTTGATCACCAACAAGCTTCCAAACCACTTTAAGGATCTTCCTCTCGTTGTCACGAATCCAACGAGCCAAAGAACACCCAATTTGATGGTCGGAGGAGGGAGAACGGAGGTGAGGAAGGTGGCTGCCGGAAACAGTGGAAAAACAGGGCTCTCGGGGGAAGAAAGAAAGAAGGAAGAAGAAAGAGAGGAGAAGGAGGAAGAGGAGGGGAAGAAAAGAGGGGAAGGGGGAGGGAAAATCCAGGAAAGAGGGGGAAAAAGCTGGGGGAGGGGAGGAGAAAGTCCTCCCCCTCTGACAGGGGAGAACGACTGCCGACGGCCGTCCTCGCGAAAGAGAAAGAAAACACCGACTCGAGCATGATCGATCTCCAAGGCATGTGAGATCGATCTCATTTGCAATCTAGATCGATCTCCTTGAAATCCAGATCGATCACCCTAGCCATCCAGATCGATCTCCTTTACTCAGAAAGGCAAACTTGGGCTAAAACACAAGCCCAAACTCAGATCTTCCGATCTCGGGTTCACCTAGCCATTCTAAACAAACACGAACACATACAAGGCCAGTGTGTACACACGCGGTTGTGAAACAAACTAACAAGGTGCAATTTACCAAATTGCCCTTGCGGTCTACAACGAGCCACAGGGGTAGAGGGACAGGTCCTCACAATGATTATCTCTTTTAAACAAAATGAAGATGAGATGTTTCATGAAGCTTGGGAAAGGTTTAAGGATCTTCTTAGAGAGTGTCCCCATCATGAAGTACCCGAGTGGCAGCTAGCACATTCATTTTATAATGGTCTTAATGATCGTTATAGGACAATGGTCGAAGCCTGCTACGGGTGTGTTGTTCTTAGTAAGCCATGGACTGCTCTTTGGGAAATGTATGATAACCTTGCTAAAAATTCACAACACAATGCCTCAGTCTCTAGGAGTCGGTCTACCACTGTTCGTAATTCTTGGGGAATTCATGAAATTTCTGAATTCCAAAGTCTCTCCGCACAAGTAGCCCTCCTAACTAAAGATTTAAACCAGTTGAAAACAAGCCAATCTCTTGCTCAACAACTGCCTAATACTTCTCTTGAAACCTGTGCCATTTACCTTAATTCTGATCACCATATCACTGATTGTCATCTGGCCCCCAATTTCCCTGACTTTGTCCAGGAACAAGCTAATGTAACTTATGGTTTTTCCAAACCTCAAAATAACCCTTATTCGAATACCTATAATCCAGGTTGAAGAAATCATCCTAATTTTAGTTGGAAGCCACAACAGTCAAGTAACTTTCAAGGCCAAAACAATACATCCAATACTTGTACTTTCAAATACCCACCAAAAGCCTCTGCAAATCCAAATCCGGGGTTCCCTCCACATTATCTGCAGAATACACCTCAGCCTTCTCCTGCTGAACCATCTGATGAACCCACTTTGAGTTCCATCCTTGCAGTCATAAGTGAAAATTTTAGTGGAATGAGAAGTGACCTAAAAAGTGATATCTCTAAAATTCAGAATAATGTGTCTAGAATAGAGAACCAGTGTAATTCTAATACCCAATCCATTGCTAAACTTGAGAATTCAATGGGCCAACTTTCTAACACTATAGCTAAAAGAGAGGAAGGTCACTTGCCAAGTTAACCTGTGACAAACCCCAGAGGCCAGCACTATGTAGAAAGCCAAAACTTTGAGAGTGCCAAAACCGTGGTGACCCTAAGAAGTGGTAAAAAAGTAGATAACCAAATAGGTGAACCTGTCAGTACGGACGATCAAACACCCGATCTGTGAGGGCCCGTCCCTCAGACCTGACTCAACCACGTGGGTCGGGAGCCGGTTTCCTGTTGGTTTGGTTCCGCGTCGGGCACGATCGGGCGATCGTGTGGCGGTTTTGGACCCCGGGGGCATTTTGGTAAATATGCCCTCTGGTGGTCGGTTTCACACCCGCGTTCCACACACTGACTTTGATTGATGTATGTGTTTGATTAGAATCCCTAGGGTGCGTCTGATCGGAGGATCGGAGCTCGATCGGGAAAGATCGATTTGGACGGCTGAGATAGATTTGGAATTTCTATATAAGGCCCGTCTCTTTCTCTCTTTCCTTCTCTCCTTCACCTGTCGTTCTCTTCCCTTCTCTCTCTCTCCTTCGGCTGAGGTAGGGTTTGGAGATTCGGCTTTCGAAGCTTGGATCTTGGCGGCTCGGCTGGTGGGACGCGTGGAGGAGTTACCCTACTTGCTCAAGTAGGTGTTTCTACCTCGATCCTTGGATCGGGTTCTCCTAGGATAGGATTATTGTACTTTCGCTGTAGGAATACCTGTTAGAATGTTTTGTAACTCTTTGTATGTGTAGAGTAACTCATTTCCTGTATTCCTACGTCGAGATTTCAGTATTTGAACGGTTGGTTTCCGTATTATCGCCGTTTTGTCGGTTTTTGTCCATTTGGACCTAGATAAGAGATTTAACCGTCGAAAACTGGATTTCTTCACTCCATTAGCTTCCCCTCTGCTAAATATGCTTACTTGCAAAACTTCATTTAATTCCAACTTGATTTGATACTTCAAATCCAAAGAAATGGATTTCCGGCACTGTTTTGATGAACTGTGCCAAGGCTCGACGGTCGATCGGTGCATCGACTGTCAAGTGTAGTTTTAGCCTTTCTGGGCCTGACGGTCGACCGTCGGATCGACCGTCGGGCTCTATCGGGATTTTAGCCTCCCAGGGTCGATGCATGGATCGACCGTGGGAGTTCTTCCTTTTCGCCATTTACCTGACGATCGACCGTCGGATCGACCGTCGCATCGACTGTCAGGCGCTGTTTGGTTTTGGGCTTCTCAGGGTCGATGGGTGGATCGATCGTCGCCCTTGGTTTTCTTCGCGTGGGTCTCACGATCGATCGCCGGATCGACCGTGGCATCGTCCGTGGTTTCACGGTCGATCCCCGGATCGACCGTGACATCGTCCGTTACCCGTTGAACTTGGATTTCAGGTATTTTCTTGGATGGTTTTGATGGGGGATTAGTATCTAAACATGTTGGGAAGCATGTAGGGGGATTTGATGAGGTTTTCAAAGGATTTCCATTTGGTTTGAGATTGATTCAAATGTTCTTTCCTTTTTAGAAAACCTATGGCTCTACTTGCAATTAATACATGATTGATTGTAGTTAAGTGCTTAGTTAATTACTTAGCCATTAGCTAGCTATGAGTGCTAGTTAATGAGAAATTGTGGAACCTTAGCCTCTTGCCGGCGAGTGCCGAGGGCTATTGTATATCTGTGGAACTTATAACTATTGATGTGACATGTAGAGACATCTAGGATAGATGTTTGCCTAGGCTCATGCATTGTATGCATTAGAGGCATTTGAGGTTAGGCGGGCGATGGTTTAGGTCGCCGATCCGAGGCTCTCGGGTAGCTCGGATCTAGCCTTAGGACCGTGGATGGGTAGTCAGGAGTAGGGTGTGATTGTATGATCAAGTCTCTTGTGATTGAGGATTGCGATAGTTGACTTGAATCGGTGTTTGAGGTTTAGAGGTTGTGTTGTCTTCCAAAGCCAAGTACTAAGGATGGATGTTGATGTGTTCCCGACGTGGTTCCCCAAGGCTTGGTTTTCCAGCTTGGGTAAGGGTGATCCTGCATGTTACTGTTTCTTGGCCTCCTGGTAACATGTTCAGGAGAGAGGTTTCATGACAAGAGCCCTTGGGACATCAACTGGGTTATGGGACCCGTGGCATCCGTTAGACTTAGGCTGGGAGACAACACTGTTGTTGTTTTCCTCCCTTCAGTGTGCCGTAGAGTAGAACCCTACTGAGCTTATCGCTCACTCCTACCCGGGCTGCGTTTGCAGGTGCAGGCGGCAGTTCTTCTTCGGTGGAGCCGGCAGGATCAGCCTTCGGCGGCGCGAGTACATCCAGGGGCGCTTGAGGTTGCTGGAGGATTACCTGTTGTACATTTTTGACATATATGTATATGATGTAAACTTCTGAGGATTTTGGAGTATTGTATTAAATCTATCTCTTGGGAGCTTTTGTATCAAATATGAACTATACAACTTGATGATATAGTATAAATTGAATCTGTTTCGCCTCTGGAATATATTTGTTTAAATTATCCGTCTTTTCCGCTTTGTACCGCGCCGATTTGAAGATGAATAGTGATAGGACCCTCACGCCCCGTCCTGGATGGGTTTTCTGGGTCGGGGTGTGACACGATCTGCCGATCAATCGTCCAACCCGAGATTACTCTTCTCTTCCACCTCATTATAATCCAACTGATTCTAGAGAGCATGATCTAGCTAAATACATTCCAAAAGTTCCATTTCCTGCAGCCCTTAAGGACCCGTACCCAACCATCAAAGCCCGAAGAGCTACTGAAGAAATCCTTGAAACTTTTAAGCAAGTCAACATCAACATTCCTCTGCTTGATGCCATTAGACAAATTCCTTCCTATGCTAAGTTTTTTAAGGATCTGTATACCCATAAACGCCAGGCTAAATCCAAAGTGTCTAAAAAGATCTTCCTCACTGAGCAGGTTAGTTCAATTTTGAAACATGATACACCTCCCAAACTAAAAGATCCTGGTACCCCTACCATACATTGTTATATAGGAGACTACCATATTGATGGTGCCCTTCTTGATTTAGGTGCCAGTGTGAACCTTATGCCCTATTATCTTTATAAAGAATTTGGGATGGGAGAACTTAAACAATCACCTGTGATTTTGCAATTAGCTGATAGGTCCATTAAGACACCTAGAGGTATCTTAGAAGATGTTTTAGTCAAAGTGGATAATTTCTTCTTTCCTGTGGACTTTGTTGTCTTAGACATGGAACCTGCTGTCCACTACAAAAAAACTGTACCCATTATCCTAGGACGCCCCGTTTTGGCCACAGCCAATGTTTGCATAAATTGTAGAACCGGGGTGATGGATGTTTCTTTTAGTCACATGCATGTTAAATTAAATATTTTTAAAACTGCATATTTGCCTGAGCATGATGATGATGAATGTTATAATGTTGATATTTTGACTGAATGTATTGATGATAAATCTCATTCTATGATAACCGATAAACTGTCTGAAATTGCGAGTGAATATGATGTTAATCATGATGATTATGACATGAAATTATATAATGATGGATTGACTGCTATTCTGCATGAATATGATTCAGATGATGAGAATGATGTTAGTATAAGAATTGCACAATCAAAAGATGATATTGGAACACAAATGGATTCTGGACCGACCGATCGGCCTCATGAGCGACCGGTCGCTCCAGATCCGACCGATCACACACCTGAGCGACCGGTCGGTCACGATTCTGAAAATGACCGAGAAATCATCTCTTGGGTTGTTGAACCCCTTCCATCACTCTCATCAACTACTACCCTTACTTCACTGGGGTCACCACCTGAACTTGAACTTAAACCACTACCTAAAACTCTAAAATATGTTTTCCTTGGATTAAACTCTACTCTTCCCGTTATCATTTCTTCATCTTTATCTTCTGATCAGGAGAGTCAACTTGTTAATGTTCTTAAGGATCATAGGAAAGCTATAGGTTGGACGGTCGCTGATTTGAAAGGTATCGATCCCTCGATTTGTATGCATAAGATTCACTTAGAGGATGAGTCTAAAACTGTTAGGGAAATGCAACGCCGTCTAAATCCGAATATGAAAGAGGTAGTGAAGAAAGAAGTAGTGAAACTTTTGGACGCGGGTATTATATACCCAATTTCTGATAGCCAGTGGGTTAGCCCTACTCAGGTAGTACCTAAGAAATCTGGTCTAACCGTAATAGGAAATGATAAAGGAGAGCAAATCCCAATGCGCTAGACTACGGGATGGCGTGTTTGTATTGATTATAGGAAACTTAATGCTTTGACTAGAAAAGATCACTTCCCTCTTCCTTTCATTGATCAAATCTTAGAAAGACTTTCTGGCCAGAGTTATTATTGTTTTCTAGATGGATATTCAGGGTATAACCAAGTTGCAGTTGATCCTCAAGATCAAGAGAAGACTACTTTTACTTGCCCTTTCGGTACTTTTGCTTATCGTAGAATGCCTTTTGGTCTTTGTAATGCACATGCGACGTTTCAAAGGTATATGATGGCCATCTTCTCTGACATGATGGATAAATTTCTTGAAGTCTTTATGGATGATTTTTCGGTGTTTGGAAATTCTTTCGAAACTTGTTTAGACAATCTCTCTAAAGTTCTTGATCGATGCATTGAAACCAATCTTGTTCTTAGTTGGGAAAAGAGTCACTTCATGGTTGAAGAAGGAATCGTGTTAGGTCACATTGTCTCAAAACGTGGTATAGAGGTTGATAGGGCTAAAGTTGAATTAATTTCTAAATTACCCCCACCGACTTCTGTGCGTCAAATTCGCTCTTTTCTAGGTCATGCTGGATTTTACCGTCGTTTCATCAAAGATTTTTCTAATCCGCTGTCCTCCGTCGCCGTTGCCGTCTCTAGCTCGCCGGAGAGCCACTGGAGTCCTTCCATAACCGTCGTCGTCACCGGAGAAGGAAGAGAGGCTGTGGGAGAGAAAAAGGGGCGGAAGGAGGAGGGGGAAGATGGCCTCCCTGCTGCCTCCAGGTCGCCGGGGATGAACGGAAGTTGCCACGGGAGAGAGAAAGGGAAGGAGGAGAGGGGGTAGGCCACGGGGAAGGTAGGGGAAGGGAGAGGGAAAAGAGAGGAAAAAGGGAAAAATAAATAAAGAGAGAGAGAGAGAGAGAGAGAGAGAGAGAGAGAGAGAGAGAGAGAGAGAGAGAGAAGAGGGTTAAGTCACTTAAGTGACTTAGCCGGTTCAGACGAGCCAACTGATCGGACTGAATCCGATTTGACTCCAACTTGTGATCTCGTTGCAATCTCGTCCGGATATGACGATCACGAATGCTCTTATTGGATCTATTCAATCATATACATCAATCAAGGCTGTGTGTACACTACGCGGGTGTGAAATCGACAATCAAGGTTGTGTGTACACTACGCGGGTGTGAAATCGACAACCAGGGCACAATTTTACAAAATTGCCCCTGAGGTCCAAAACAACGACGCGATCAACCGATCACAAGACAAGGCCAACCGAGCCAGACCATAAAACCAGACCCTTGACCTACTGCGGTTGGACCGGGTTGGTGGAACGGGTCCTCACAAGACCGGATCGGCGGCGGGGGAGGCAGATCCGTGACGGGGGAGGTAGATCCATGACAGGGGAGGCGGGATCGGCGGCAGGGGAGGCTGGATCAGCGGCGGGGGAGGCAGATCGGCGACGGGGGAGGGCGGATCAGCGACGGGGGAGCCGGATCGGCGACGGAGGAGGGGGGTCGGTGACAGGGGAGGGGGGTCGGCGATGGGGGAGGTCGGATCAGCGACGGGGGAGGCGGATCGGCGACGGAGGAGGTGGATCGGTGACGGAGGAGACGGATCAGCGACGGGGGAGGCGGATCGGCGATGACCTCGGGGTCTGGTGAGGGGACTGCGGGGCGCCGAACACGTCGCGGGGGGGGGGGGGGGGTTTAGTAGGGTGCATATAGATAGTAGGTAGGGGTAGTTTTGTCTTTATTCCCCTATAGTGGTACTAAAAGGCTGAACAAATTGTATAGGGGACCAAATGACAAATTGGTCTTTAGTAAGAGACCATTTGACAAATCACCCTATAATTCTCACCCCTATGTACTAAAATCCTAGGATATAAGGATTTGTGTGGGCTTGTTAGTGGAATTTTTTTTTTGCCTTTGAGATAGAGAAAATCATGAAAGTAGCCCTGTCATGCGGTGAAACATAGGGTTAGTTTATTCTGAGTTAATGGATTTTGGGTTATGAAAAGAGGGAATAAAGTAGTAATGATTACTTGGAATAAGAAAAAGTAAAGTGGTAGTGGTAGGTAGAATGAGAATAAATGAGTAATAGAAATATATAAAAAAAAGTGTTTGGAAATAAGTATGAGAACTTATACCAAATGAGGCCTTATTCTCCTAAGGCCTGTTTGGCTAATGGGTGGATCCGGAAGGGCGGATTCCATTTTTCGAGATCCGCTTGAAATCCAAACACAGGTATCCGCCCATTCCCCATTCAAGCGGATTCGCCCCATTCCGCTTATCCAAACAAGCCCCTATAGGAATCCTAACACGACACTCTTCTCATCCCCAGTGGCGGAACCAAGATGAGACTTAAGAGGGGGCGAAATCTAAAACAAAATGATCAAAATTTTCTTTTCTTTTAAGTAATGCAAAAGAAACCTTGGAATTACAATATCGAGCATTAAGGAATAAAAACAATACAAATATTAAAATATATATAGCGTACTATGTGTTGCGATTAAGAGGTGGAAGTTGGATCCTACGCTTTTGCATTTTTTGAAAACGTTGCAAAATGACTTCGTTCTCAATAGTTTCAAAAATTTCCAGCTCGATGTATACCACCATGCAATCATTCATCCAGTCATCTCCCATCTTATTACGTAAATCTGATTTGACAATCTTCATCGAAGAGAAGACTCTCTCAACAGTTGCAGTCGCAACTGATAAGACCAATGCCAACTCAATAAGAAGATAAACCAATGGAAATAAAACATTTTTTTCTAGTTTCAACCATCTTCACAGCAAGACTTCCAATATCTTGAAGTCCAGAAAAATCATGATTTCTTCTAACATATATAATGTAGGTGTTAAGCTGATCTCTAAGGATTATACGATTAGTTGCTGTGAAATCCTCTTGATAAAATTCAGGAAGACGACATAACTTAACAAGGTCAAATGCTGAGAATGAGTTTCTTGGATTAAGGCATGCTATGCAAAGAAGTAACTCCATACCTATTTCTGTGAAACGATGGTTCATCTCTTGAGTGATGAAATCAATAACTTGGAAAAACACTTCAACACGAAAATGGTGCATATAAGTAATATTTTGCCCTCCACGCCTCGAACGACTACGAGTTGGTATAATATCTTCCATATTGGTTACACTAATAGAATTATTGACACAAAAAGTTTTGACTTCTTCCAAAAATTCATTCCATTTTGTCTCCCTCAAATCCTGCAACCATTTCTTCACTACTCCAACCAAACTCATAGCATTAACTATGTCTTGATCCTTTCGCTGCAAGATCTGTGACAATTTATTTGTAATTCCCATTATATCCCTCATCAAATACATAGTGAATACAAACTCAAAGCTTTCCATCTTATCCATCAAGCTCATAACCATGGATCTTTGTTCTGACTGAACTCCATCATCTTTTATGTTCTCAAGCACTTCCAGCATTGATGACCACATAGTGAAAAAATGGATTATTGTAAGGTGATGTGAACCCCAACGAGTATCACCTACAATATTACGGGAATTAAAAACATGTAAACAAAGAAATAAAATATTTGAAGAGATTTAGTAATTAACGAGTAATCACATGGTCATGCGAGACTGATTTCTTAAATTTTGCTTCTTCCACTAGAAATCTCTCCCTTGCCCAACCGAGCTACTAAATTCTCATGATGACTTTGGCGAACAGTATCTTTTCTTTTACAATAAGCTCCGACCATATTCACAATCAAACAAGTGTAATTAAAAAAAATCACTAACTTGTAAATTATTCTTTGCAATACCCACAACAACCAATTGAAGTTGGTGAGCAAAACAATGGATATAGATAGCAGAAGGATTGTCCCACAAAATAAGCGACTTTAACCCATTGAACTCCCCTCGGATGTTTGATGCCCCATCATACCCTTGACCTCTCAATCTGGATATTGATAACCTGTGTCTTGCAAACAATCCGTCTATAACATTTTTTAAAGATTGAGAGCAAGTGTCAGCAACATGTTCCACACCAAGAAACCTTTCAATTACTTATCCACGTTTGTTCACATATTTTAAAACCACTACCATTTGCTCTTTCACTGCATTATCTCATGACTTATCAACCATAAGAGAAAAAAATCCTTCCCCAATATCATTCAGTGTTCTAAAAATCGGTCTAGGCGGCCGCCTAGGCGCTGGGCGCTTCCCAGCCGCCCCGATTTTGGCCTAGTCGGTCGAGTTAGGCGTTCGGCTGAAAATCGGCCGCCTAGGCGGGCTGGGTGTCTAGGCGGGCTAGGCGGCTAGGCGGGCTGGGCGGTTTTCTCTCTAGTTACTCACTTATCCCTTATCCACTTAACCTAGTCTTTTGCTCTCTGATCTCCCCCGACCGCCGACCACCAAGCACCATCACCCCCACGCCATGCCGCCCTCTCTTATCTCCACCGGCGCCTAGACGGATCTCGAGACTCAAGATCTCACCTCCGCTGCTCTGCGCCGCCCTCACCTCTAGAGATCTCACCTCTGTTTGCTCTCTGGTCTCAAATCTCCTCCGAACTCGAGAGATCTCACCTCCGTTTGAGGCATATGCTTGAAGGTTGCTAGAATCAAAACTTTGAAAGGAATAGTCTTGCTATTTAAGCTTTATATTTTTATTTATGTAATTATATATAATAAAAATTAAATTTAAATTAAAAAAATAAAACCGCCTAGGCGTCCGACTAGTCCTCTGGGCGCTAGTCCCCGGGCTTCCGCCCGACTAGCGCCTAGCGTTTTTTAGAACCTTGATATCATTAATGATCGCAAGTGTGGTCTCCGTTGCACAAGCATTCAAAAATTCCTTTTAAGTTTTTGGAGAAGTCATTTTGTTGTTTTCAGGAGCATTAACCATAACTGTCTTAGCAATCTTTTCATCACGTAAGTTGTACCATTCCAAAAGCTCAAAAAAGTTGCCTTTCGTCAATGAACTTTCAGACTCGTCATTATCATGAAAAGCTAATTCCTGCACCAAAAGAAAACGAATGCAATCTAAAACCGTTGTTAAACGAATGCGATATGCATTCTCTTGGTCATGCCCATGTGCGGAAAATATGTGCGACACACTTTGCCGTTGATTTATGAATGTTTCACATTTTTTGTAGCTTCATTGTAAAAACTATTATGTGCACCAAAATGTTCACCAAATTTTTCAATTGCCTTTTTCCAATTGTTGAATCCTGTACATGTAAACACATCTCCTCCGCCTTGTTCTCCTTGAGGTTTCCTAAACAGATAACACCATAAGCAATACGCCGCATCCTTTGATACACTGTATTCCAACCACCCATAGTCTTTGAACTATGTCTCCCTAAAACAACTCATATCTTTTTCATATTTTTTTTTGGGAAAATTATGACCAAACAATTGACAATGGCCTTTGATCAAGTACTCCCTACGAATTTCATCCCTAATTCCAACATCATATGTTTCAATGGGTTTACGCAACCATGGGTCACCAACAATATCATTCAAGTGATTCAACCCTGGGTCACCAACAATATCATTCGGATTAATTAAACTAGTTCAGGGTCTTTTCGAACTAGTATTCTCTAAAGTTGTATGCAAGTCATAAGTATTAGATGATTCACCGATTGGTCCGTTTCGTGGTTTTTTTATCACAAACTTATCTATGATCTAAACAAAACAAAATATAAATAAAAATACGACAATTAGTAATCAAACTAATAAATTATAAATATTTTATAAATTATCAAATAATTAACTAAATCCTAACAAATAAATAATTAACTAAATCAAACTAATAAATTATAAATCCTAGCATTAACAAATAATTAACTAAAAAAAACATACATGCATGCTCTACTTCTTCTCTGCTCTCTCTGCAATAGAGTGGAGTCGTGGTCCGTGGAGGAATGGGAGGAGGACTGAGGAGGACGACCTGGGAGCACGAAGGGGTCTTGGTGGGCGCCGGAAGAAGAGGCGTTGCTGGAGCCGGAGGAGGTGGTGGTGACGTCGATGACTATGAGGCGGTCTGGCGGTGGACCAGGAGAAGGGCGGCGTCGGGAGAGATGGGTTGGGTGCTGGAAAGAGAGGAGCGGTGGCAGTGTGGCACTAGGCGAGGATGGCGGAGCGGAGAGCGGAGTTGGGGATGAGGAGGAGAGGAGGCGAAGGACCCACAATGGTGGAACCGAGGAGATGAAGGGTCCTGAGTCTCGTGACCAGGAGAAGGGCGGCGTCGGGAGGGATGGGTTGGGTGCTGGGAAGAGAGGAGCGGTGGCAGTGTGGCACCAGGCGAGGATGGCGGGGCGGAGAGCGGAGTTAGGGATGAGGAGGAGAGGAGGCGAAGGACCCACAATGGTGGAACCGAGGAGAGGAAGGGTCCTGAGTCTCGTGACTCGTGGTCCCGTGGACGAGGTGAAGGGTGGGGGGTTCCGGTGTTGCCAAGGGGGGCGGCCCCCTCGCCCCCTGGTTCCACCACTGCTCATCCCGTACTTATCATATCGCAATTGGGTTGGCCTTTTATGAGCACGTAGACTCCAAAAGCCAATCTGCTCAAAACCTTTTGAGAGCCGATCACGTCCCACCATGTGTTGGGTGACTCATTCGGTGGGATGCGAATCATTTTGGGTCAGGTAAAATACACCGTAAGAATTACTAAGTGCACCACACCGTTTTATTCGGTTTTTAAAAACTGAACACTATGTTATATCGTTCCATCGATAACAACCGAATTATGTATTTTAAAAATACATAATTCGATTGTTTCCGATCGAATTATATAACATAGTGTTCGGTTTTTAAAATTCGAATAAAAAAATATTACGATGTACTTAGCACTTTATGCGGAATTTAGCTCGAGCCAATCATTTTTCCTCTTAGCATTCACGGGAATTTTAAAGATATTTTCTAATTATTAGCAATTAATCAGATGGAAAAGGATATTACAATCTCTAACCACTGGAACATGCAACCACATGAATTGTTTGATAGTATTTAATTTGAAATTTGATTCGGCTGCTCAAATGTCTGGCCAGGTGTATCACGTACTCCCCCACGTATGACTATCCGGAACATTCCCTAGAGCATCGTCAGTGAGATTAATAACTCAATCGTTGTCAGAAAGATTTATTATCGATGATTAGTGTCTCAATTAGAAAACAACATGGTATCAACCTCTCTTATTGTGTTGGATATACGTGGCAGCACCAGTCGCCGGACGACATTGATGGTATGGAGTAGGACCTGAAAACTCCATGCATTATGTGTTAGGAAATCTGGTGGGGATCACACCAAGATGGGAGAGCATCAAAATAGAACTAGGAGGAGAGACACCAGATTTAACGTGAAAAACCTTCCGGCAAATCACCGCAAAGGAAAAATCACGGGAAGAGAGAAAACTTCAATATATGATGAGATTTACAAGATTTGATCTCTCAACTCTCACATACAAATCTCTCTCAACCCTCCCAAATACATTCACTTAAGAATGCCCAAAACTTCTTCTTCTACGAAGAACTACAGAGAACTCTCTCTCTGCCTTCTTGCTTTCTCTCAAGCCCTCTTGCTTTCTCTCAAAGCCTTCTTGCTTTCTCTCAAGCCCTAAGACCTCTCTCTAGGCCTCCAAGATGAGAACCCACGTTCTAGTAATTAGGGTTACACACAACCCTATTTATATCCACTAATTAACCCACACTCGGATTAATCTGGACCCTTAAATCTTTCCCAGATTCCGCAAAGGATCGATCTTCTTGAATGAAAGGATCGATCCTTTCATTCCGTAGAAAAGACCGCCCCGAAGATGATCGATCCTTTTGAGGGTAAAGATCGATCATCCAAAACACGCTCCCTGTCATGGAAAAAATCACCTGGGAGGATCGATCCTTATAGAGAAGAGGATCGATCTTTTCCATCCCAGCTCTCTGTCGTGGGAAGAGGATCGATCCTTTCCAAGCAAAGGATCGATCATTTGTCTTCCTGCACCTTTGTTTTTCCAGCATCGCGCGTCCTCGTCGACGTCTCTTGTCAACATCTCTCATGGGGAGGGATTTTCACAACATTATGGATTAAGCTTCTAAATTTTGAGTGGCTTTCTGTTAATATCTTGCTTTCATGCATGGGATTGCAAATGAGTACTAAAAGGCCACTGAATCTTTGCTTTTATGCTATGGCCATTCATTTGATTCTAATTAAAGTTTGACCTTATCTTCTAGTTTGGTCTCAGGACAATTGGATATGATTTGCGACCCAATCTGAGAATGGGTCCACGAGTTTTGATTGTGCTCGGAAGTTGATAGTGTTGCGAATTCGATGGTGAGGAAACAAAGATGGGAAAACAAGAAAATAGAACAAGGAGACATCGGAATTTAACGTGAAAAACCTTCCGGTAAATTATCATAAAGGAAAAATCACGGGAAGAAGGGCTTCACTAATGTGAGGAGATGACATAGCACTCTCTAACTCTCACACCAATCCTCTCTTCCCTCCCAGTATGTTCTCACGTACTTACAGATCTCTCTCTGTCTTTGCTTTCTCTCAAGCCCTAAGACCTCTCTCTAGGCCTCCCATATGAAAATCCATGTTGTACAAACCCTAACATATATCCTAACCTTAAATAACCTCAATCGGAGTGATTTAAGCCATTAGATCAAAGCTAGTTTTACATCTCGTCGGTTTTGGATCGATCCAACTGTGCGTTGGCCAAACCAGTTCTCTGTCAATTGGTATGGGATCAATCTACTGTGGATCTGGATCGATCCACTCTGCTGACGCCTCTCTGGATAGCAGGTCTGGATCGATCCAGGAACGGCTCTCTACACGCCAACCTTCTCCTACGCGTTCTCGCCGCTTCTCGTCGACGCCTCTCGTCGACGTCTCTCATGGGGAGGGATTTCCCAACAAACTCTCCCTCTCGACTCATGAGAAACAGAACCCCGTCGAACTCTTACTAGCTCGGACCTTGCACTCTCCTTGTGTCGCGCTTCTTCAAGTCATTGCGCCTCATGACTCTTGAAGACCCCATCGAACTCTTGATATCACAATCAAGACTCGGACCTCCATACACAGTGTCGTGCCACCATATCACATGACTCGGCCTTCATACACATTCGAATCAACGTACCTCGTGACTCGACCTTTCCGATCGCTTCGATCGATTGGAACCCCAACGTACCTCTAATACGGAAGCTCCCTCGTAATGACACACATGTCGCTGTCGAGTGTCACTACGTTGTTGTTCTTCTCATCATCCTCCTTGACCTTCCCATTAGCAAGATCATCCTTGTACTTCCTGCATCGCCGTTTGATGCCGCCTTCCTTCCCGCAGTAGTAGCAAGTGACTATTTTTCCTTTGATATTGCCATCCTTCCCATACGAGCGCTTCCCCTCTATAAAATTTGCCTCTTAGACATGCTCATCAGTTGACCTTTTTTTCAAGGCATTGGAGAGCAGGGCTGCCGTGACTTCCTATGTCTCTAGGGACTTCTTCCCATAGAGTAATGTAGTCACCATGTGCTCGTAGGAGGGTGAAAGAGACGCCAAAAGGAGGAGGGCCTTGTCTTCATCATCCACTGTAACCTCCACGGTCAACAACTGGGTGATGATCCTTGACCACAGCCCTGCAGCCGTGTCCTCATTGATGGCATTGTACATGACCTCATTTGCTAGGTAGAACCTGATGGTGCTCACTGCCTTCATCTCGATCTCCTACTATGTGAGGACCTGCCCCTCCATCCCTGTGGCTTGTTGTTTACCCCAAGGGCAATTTGAGAAATTGCGCCTTGGCGGTCGTTTTCACACTGGGTGTGCACACACAGACCTTGTTTGGTGTTTGTGGTTGTTAGAAAGGTTAGGTGGACCCTGGTTCGGAAGTCCTGGGCTTGGGCCTGAATCTCAGCCCAAGGTTTCCGTTATGGGCAGGGGAGATCGATCTCCATGGCAATGAAGATCGATCTCTCTGTGCCTAGTGGTCGCCGTTCTGGGCAGGGGAGATCGATCTCCATGGCCATGAAGATTGATCTCTCTGTGCCTGGAAGTCGTTGGCGGTGGCGTCGAAGGACGGCCACGGCGATGGCCGTCGCTTCCCCTGTCAGGGGAGGGAAGACTTTCCCTCCCCTCCCCCAGCTTTTCCCCGCCTTCGCCGGCTTTCCCCCGGCCTTACCCCCTTCCCCTTCTCCTTCCTTTCCTTCTCTTCTTCCCTCTTCTTTCCCCCGGCTCTGCTTCCCCTGTTCCAGCTGAGAGCTTTCGCTCGCCGTTCTTCCTCCTCCGGCCACCTTTCCTGGAGCTTGAAGGCTCGTTGGGTTCGTGGCGAGGCGAGGAAAATCCTAGGCTTGGTCTTGTGGATCGAAGCTGCGTTGAAGAGGTAGGGTTCTTCTTCTAAGACTCCGGTTGCTTTTGGGATTTTGAGATCCGGATTTGTTTTCCTTAGATCTCCATGTATAGATGTCGGTTTTTGGTTTGGAAGCCATGAGTAGCTTCTTGGCACTGAGATCTACCAGCCCACCTAGTTTGGTGAGGTATGGTGGCAGTTTCCGGCGGTGTTCCTCGCCGTCCGGCCGCCGGCGCGACCCAGTCATGATCGATCTCATGGGATGAGATCGATCTTGGTCGGGGTGGCCCAGCCCGCCCGAGCGAGAGTGATCTCCCTGGGAGGGAGATCGATCTCTTGGCGGCTGGCGCCTGTGCGGCTTGCGTCTTACGTCATCCGCGAGATCGATCTTCATATGGGTGGAGATCGATCCCGCGGGGTGACCTGGACTGGTGCTCCTCGCCTCGAGGAAGATCGATCTCGCTGCTATAGGAGATCGATCTCCTTCAGTGCAGGGAGGGTTTTTACTTGTTTAAGTGCTGTTTTGCCCGCGGGGCTTCAAATGCAAGCGGTTTTTACGATTTTGCCCTCGGGGTTTGTCCTGTTATGGATCATGCATGAATGCTTATCGCTTTATGGTCGAACCGAGAGAGTGATGCCTCTCGGGGTGTGTAGAATAAATGGGCTGACGGTATGCCCTTACCGCTTTGTGGTGAACCGGGGGAGTCATGATGTCGCGCCCCGACCCGCAGAGCGCAGACCGGGCCGGGACCGCGAGGGGGAAAGGAGAACCTACAACCACTAGTCTCAACTGGCGGAAACAGTTAAGACTAAGGC
This sequence comes from Narthecium ossifragum, assembly GCA_963920575.1. Lineage (NCBI taxonomy): Eukaryota > Viridiplantae > Streptophyta > Magnoliopsida > Dioscoreales > Nartheciaceae > Narthecium > Narthecium ossifragum. Next base: position 21,437,695 of record OY986968.1, read on the forward strand.
CCAGCCGGCGGAAACAGCTGGACAGCACAGAGAAAGAGCGGAATCAAGCTACTAAACAACAACTATTAACATTTATTACAAAACGGTAATAAAAAGTTAACAGGGTTCTAGTACAACAAGCTACAAGGGATCACAGTCCCCAAAAAGAAGCCACACCACCCACCGGGGTCTCCGCGAACGCACAAACGAACCCATCCTGACCCTCAGACATGGTCAGGATCCGGCCCGCTGCCACGAGACTGCCGACGGGGAAGCACCGGAGGAGAACGGGGACCCGCACCTGCAAACAAACACAGTCCAAGTAGGCATGAGCAACAGCTCAGCAGGGTCCTACTCTACAACTCCCACACACAAAAGGGGGTAAAGCAACCGGACACACTCTAATGCCAAGTACCGAGGCTTGCCAAGGATCCCATAAATCCCGTCAATAACCCGAAGGGTTCCTGTCCTAGGTGCGTATCTCCGATAACGCCACTGCTCAGGGGTGGGCAACTCCGACATTCCCTGACACAGGGTGGACACGACGCAACCAGTAGGACACCCTTCTCCAAGTGGGATCTCCGCACTTGGCGGAACAACCGAAGTTAAGACTACCATCACTCGGTACTCTAAGCAGCAGAGTCAACACCCACCCCACCTATCCTAGCATGTTTAATGCACAGGAAAACGGAGCAGGATAAGTATGATAAAGCTGTAAACAAACAACACATCAAGGGCACACCTTCGGCCCATTTATACTAAACACTACCGAGGGTCATGACTCCCTCGGTTCACCACAAAGCGGTAAGGGCATACCGTCAGCCCATTTATTCTACACACCTGAGAGGCATCACCCTCCCAGTTCAACCACAAAGCGGAAGCATTCATGCATAATTCAAAACAGGGCAAACCCCGAGGGCAAAACCGTAAAAAAAACCACTTACATGCGAAGCCCCGCGGGCAAAACCCTTAAAAACCCTCTCTGCTACTGAAGGATCGATCCTCACCAAAGGAAGGATCGATCACTTAAGCAACAGTGAGCCTCCCTCACTGTCGAGCCAAAGAAGATCGATCATTCCTCCCAGGAAGATCGATCCTTTTGGTGACAGAGGGCACCCTTCCAGTCGCACCAAGGAAGATCGATCCTTCCTCCCAGGAAGATCGATCATTCTCGGGACGAAGGGTAACCATGCTTACCCAGGCCCCATGATCGATCTCCTCCCATAAGAAGATCGATCATGTGCTGGGCGCAGCAAGCCAACACCAGAGGACCGATCCTTCCTCCCAGAAGGATCGATCACCCAAAGATGGGTTCCGGCGTGCTTCCGGCCGGAGAACCGCCGGAAAACGCAACCAAGCCTCACCAAACTTGGTGGGCTGGTAGATCTGAGTACCACGAGGCTACTCAAGGCCTCAAAACCGGGAAAGAACAACTCCACAAGGAGATTAAAGCAAAACCAAACCCGGATTCAAAACCCTCAAACAGCCGGAGTTCTAGAAGAAGAACCCTACCTCCTCAGAGCAGCTTCTAACCATGAAGCCTAGCTAAGGATCTTCCTCGCCTCGCTACGAACCCAACGAGCCTTCAAGCTCCAGGAAAGGTGCCCGGAGGAGGAAGAACGGAGGAGAGAAAGGGGCGGTCGGAACAGGGGAAAAACAGAGCTTCGCGAGGGAGAAGAAGAAGGAAGAAGAAGAAAGGAAGGGAGAGGGGAAGGGGGTAAGGCCGGGGGAAAGCCGGCGAAGGCGGGGAAAAGCTGGGGGAGGGGAGGGAAAGTCTTCCCTCCCCTGACAGGGGAAGCGACGGCCACCGCGGTGGCCGTCCTTCGAAAGCCACCGACAGAGACTTCCAGGCACAGGCAGGATCGATCCTCTACGACCAAAGGATCGATCCTCCCTGCCCAGAAGTGCAAACCTGGGCTGGAAAACGGGCTCAAGCCCAGAACTCCCAAACTAGGTCCCACCTAACCTTTCTAACAAACACAAGCATCAAGCAAGGCCTGTGTGTGTACAACCAGTGTGAAAACGACTGCCAAGGCGCAATTTCCCAAATTGCCCTTGGGGTAAACAACAAGCCGAAGGGATGGAGGGACGGGTCCTCACACATGACCCTCGGGAGTGTTTAGTATAAATGGGCCGAAGGTGTGCCCTTGCTGTGTTGGTTGTTTACAGCTTTATCATATTTAACCTGCCCTGCTTTCCTGTGCATTAGGCATGCTAGGGTAGGTTGGGTCTGTGTTGACTCTGCTGCTTAGAGTACCGAGTGATGGTAGTCTTAACTTCAGTTGTTCCGCCAAGTGTGGAGATCCCGCTTGGAGAAGGGTGTTCTACTGGTTGCGTCGTGTCCACCCTGTGTCAGGGAATGTCGGAGTTGCCCACCCCTGAGCAGTGGCGTTATCGGAGTTACGCACCTAGGACAGGAACCCTTCGGGTTATTGATGGGATTGTGGGATCCTTGGCAAGCCTCGGTACTTGGCATCAGAGTGTGTCCGGTTGCTTTACCCTTGTGTGTGGGAGTTGTAGAGTAGGACCCTGCTGAGCTGTTGCTCATGCCTACCTGGACTGTGTTTGTTGCAGGTGCAGGTGGCCGCTCTGTCCCAGTGTTACCCCCTCGGTCGTCCCGCGGCAGCGCGCCAGCTCCCGACAATGTCTGAGGGTCAGGATGGCTTCGTTTGCGTCTTTGAGGAGACCCCTGTGGGTGTTGTTCTTTTGTGGACTGTTGTCCTTGTACTCTTCTTTTGTAGAACTGTTGTTCTAGATCCCTGTACTCTATTATATGTTTTTATAATAGATGTTGTTGTTTGGCTTGCTTCCGCCCTTTCTCTGCTTGTTGGCAGCTGTTTCCGCCAACTGTCATTTAGTCTCAACTGTTTCCGCCAGTTGAGGCTAGTAGTTGTAGGTTTTTTTCCCCCTCGTGTCCCGGCCCGGGTGCGCTCTGCGGGTCGGGGCGCGACATCCTAGTCATCGGCCGTCACGGACTCGGGCTTCTTTCCCTTCAGGGCCTTGTAGAGACTCTGCTGCACAAGGATATCCTTCACCCGCTGTTGCCACAAGCCAAAGTTAATTTTTCCATCGAATCGCTCAACCTCTAAAAAAAGAAGCTGAGGCCTTCCCCGCCATCACGAACTGTTGAACTAATCAACCTGGCTCTGATACTACTTGTTGTGAATTCGACAGCGAGGAAACCAAGATGGGAAAACAAGAAAATAGAACAAGAAAGAGACACCGGAATTTAACGTGAAAAACCTTGCGACAATTTACTGCAAAGGAAAAACCATGGGAAGAAGGCCTTCACTATGTGAGGAGATTACAGAGCACTTTCTAACTCTCACACCAATCCTCTCTTCCCTCCCAGTACGTTTTCACGTACTTACATATCTCTCTCTGTCTTTGCTTTCTCTCAAGCCCTGAGACATCTCTCTAGGCCTCACATATGAGAATCCACGTTCTACAAACCCTAACATATATCCCGACCTTAAATAACTTCAATCGGAGTGATTTAAGTTGTTAGATCAAAGCCAATTTTGCATCTCGCCGGTTTTGGATCGATCCAAGATAGGTCTGGATCGATCCAACTGTGCGTTGGCCAAACTAGTTCTCTGTCAACTGGTCTGGGATCGATCCACTCTGCTGACGCCTCTCTGGATGGCAGGTCTGGATCGATCCAGGAACGACTCTCTGCACGCCAACCTTCTCCTACGCGTTCTCGCCGCTTCTCGTCGACGCCTCTCATCAACGTCTCTCATGGGGAGGGATTTCCCAACAGATAACATTTGTGCAATAACACTTTGCATATGAAAATTATTTTATTTTTAAACTTACAACTCAAGATAAATAAGTTGGGAAAACTAGGAATTATAAATAAAGATTCTCGATGAAAATGGTGTATTTTGCAATAAAAACACAAACAAGTTTTAAGTTGCAAGAATAAAATAAAATAGATTTAATAGGTAAGTTATAATTGCACAATTGAAAACTCTCCTTTTTACAGAGTTCTTGTTGGATTAAGGCTCATATAAAAGCCCAAAATATTTATTAAGTAAGTGTGGACTAAGCCTAAAATGGTTGAATCAAATGGGCTAAGAGAAATCCCATTATTTGATAACTAAATGGAGGAGTCCATGTGATATAGTAAAATGTTTAGTCCCACATTGGTTGTGGAGAAAACATTTCACCAGTTTATATAGTGTTTGGTGCTTCTATGCTGTGAACACTTGGGTGGACTAGAGAAATGGACTCACACATGCGCGCAACCGTCGCCTGCCTTCACCTCCTACCCCTCCAGTTCTAGGAGGCATATTCATATTTCAACAGTTCTTTATATACCAATAATTTTATTTATTAACACTAGACATCCCTCAACAATCAAAACACGTTTAATCCACATCTTACAGGAGTCATTTAAAAAACACTATTGCCATGACTGATCTAACATGGTTTGCATGTAGGTCTTGGTGATCGAGTCAGTTCGATTATGGTGATCGAGCCAGACCAAATCGGATCCAAATATTTTCACTTGGGTCCAACCCAAAGCTCACCACTAACATATTTCCCTCCTTTCCTCAACCGGCGCCACCCTTTTGGCTCCATCTCTCCTCGCAGATACCGAACAGCAAAGCCAGTCTCACTCATCAGTGGCTCTCCCAAAAAGCTCGCAACTTTAGATCAAAACCATCGACCAAGCCTCCGCCCATCGCTGTTTTGCATCCGATCTTCAGCATCCCAACACCTTCGATTCCTCGGGAATCCTCCCTTTCCGAAAGATATGCTCATTTACTGTCGTTTTTCCGGCTCTTGATATCTAAAAGACAGAGAGCTTTCTTCTCTTGAAAGTTTGAGGCAAAAATTATAGAGTCATGAGGCGATCGCTGGTCTTGTTCGTCGTTTTAACCGCCGCCTATCTCGCGTTCCAAGCGGAGGCGTCTACTTCAGGTGATCGGGGAAAAACCCATTTGGTTTTTTAGATCCTTTTTGCTTGTGATCGATGTAGATTGTGGGGATTTTACTTGTTATTGCTTGATTTTAGGTATTATAGCAGGGACCGTCGTGAAACACCTCTCTTCGATTCTCAAATGGACAAGGGCTTCACCCAAAACAACGCAAACTGGTGAGCTGGGGCTAAGAGAAAGAACATTCCCTGCAAGTTACCTTTTTTAGGATTATTTTGCTACATTTTTTAGGTTCTGTTTGACGGGTGCTCGTGATTTGTGGATTAATTTGTTTCGGTACTGGGTTTTGGTGCAGATGGAGATTATCTCCAGTTTGAGAATGGATTTTTGGTGGAGACCATTGTTGAGGGGAATAAGCTCGGGGTGGTGCCTCAGACGATCCGTGTCTCTCCCGAAGGAGAGCTCTTCGTGGTGGATTCGGTTAACAGCAACATTGTTCGGATCACTCCACCTCTTTCTCAATGTATGCCTCCCAATTTTTCTTTGTTAATGTCAGTAGTGCAGTTAAAAATTATGCATCAATGGAGTGATGATACTGTGATCAATTTCTTGTAGAGTAGTTCTGGATGGTATATTCATAGTTGCGAGTAAATATGTACAGGAAAATGCTGTTTCTTGATAGCTTTGGTTCCGAATGACAGATACTGAAGTATGTATGATTTGCTGATATGGTTTTACTTTGTACCCTACTATTGGCCTTCCTAGATAGCCGAGCCAGATTAGTTGCTGGGTCGTTTCAGGGTTACTCGGGGCATGTAGATGGTAAGCCGAGCGATGCCCGTTTCAGTCATCCCAAGGGTGTAACCATGGATGGCAAAGGGAATGTGTATGTTGCTGATACTTCTAATCTCGCTATCCGAAAGATTGGAGAAACAGGTTTGGAACTTTCTTATATACTGAACTGAATGTTGCATTGACAATGTCCCTTGGAAGTCAAATGTATTCAGGAGACACTCCTTGTAATTGTTTTGTCAAACAGGAGTGACAACCATTGCTGGAGGGAAATCGAATGTTGCAGGCTACAGAGATGGGCCCAGTGAAGATGCCAAATTTTCTGCTGATTTTGATGTAGTATATGTTAAAAGCACCTGTTCTTTGTTGGTTGTCGACAGGGGCAATGCTGCTCTTCGCCAAATTACCCTGCAGCAAGAAGATTGTGATTACCAAGATAGTTCAATTTCAGCTACAGGTGTGATTTTATGATTAGCTTTAGTTTCTGTTGCGTATATTCTGTTTAAATTAGGGATCCAAGAATAAGCTTTCATATGCCCATGTTTGCAACTTCTTCTTTTTTCCAGCGCAGTTGATGCTTATCAGTATTGTCACTTTGTCAGTTACTGTTTTTGTCCAACAGTTTCTAAGTTGTGACTTCACATGTTTAACTAACATCTACTCAACATTCCTGCTTAATATTTGGTGAGAGCTGAATTAGTTTGTTTTCTCCAGTATATGTAAAGAAGACTAGCTATTGTCAAATTTGACTTGTCGTTTGGTTCACTATTAGGGGTATCAATGTTGCAAGTGCATGTCTTCTTTCTGACACCTGTTTCTGTAATGTATATTTACAGGATCAAGACAAATGTCTTTTGCATTCCTATTTCCATAATGATTAATTTAGGAACATTGAACTGAAGAAGTGAGCCAACTTTTTGCCATTGGCAAATGGTATTACTTACAGAAAAGGGTAGAAGGTTACATGTTGCTTTTAATCAATATGAAACCCTGCCTAATCTTGGTTAGCCTCTGGAATTCAGGGAACTGTTTGTTAGGTGTGAATTACATTTGTCGAGTGGGTGCTTTGTTTCTTGGCTCTTTCTAGACCGTTTGTGGTCTTGTAAGATCCTTTGCTTTGCTCTATTTAGATTCTGTACAGTGTAAGTGCTGCAAAAAAGGTCATTGGTTAACATTTTTTATCCCTGTTTTCGACTTAGGCACATAGAAGTTGGTTACACAAACAATTTCCCACTTATTTCTTCTTCCATTGCTTTAAGTGACGAGTCGTTTTGTAGGAGGTCACTTCTTTTTGTTTTCATTCAGATAATGACAGATACAACCAAAACTCATACCAGGTCCTTGTTGTTTAGCAGTAAGCCTTTTGGTATGTCCTGAATTCTTGGCTGAAAAATCAGTTCTAAAAGGCTACTCTCCCTCAAACAAAGGGGATTTCTACTTACTACATATGCCAATAGAAGTTGGGGGAAACACATAAAGATTGTAAAAGGAGAAGCCACTTCGATTTGCCCTTTGCCATCAGTTACAGTAGGTATTATCTCTGAAAGTAAATGCAAATGCTACTGTTGCATTAATAGAGTAAATGTCTTTGGCCGCCAAGCAGTTCATGACTTTGGTAACATCATCCTTTACTGCATTTCTTTTGTTAAAACACTCATGTACCAATTGTTTCTGCCAAGCTTGCAAAAGGTACGCTTAGAATCTCCTCTTGTACGAGGACACGTATCAAGGTTCAGTATTTACAATATCAGAGGATCCATCACTTCCTCACCTTACCTTCTAGGGAGATCATTATGTTTGCCACATGAATATGTCATTGGTGTTGAACTGACTATTCTGCCAAACTCTGCTATCGTGGCCTTAAAGAATCAAAATCAAAATACTTGGCCTGTTTCTTAAAATTATTATATATATTTCTTTTTCTCTTAATGAGTTTTTGGCATAGAAAGAATGACTGATCACTTGAAAGTTGAAACAACAGATAGTTGTTTTTCTTCGATCTCCTTAATTGGCTTTGCTATATTATGTATTGTATGACATAGCATAGTCTGCAATTGTTCTGGTTCTCCTGGGACGTTTCATTACCTCAATATAACAAAACTATAACTCAACCTGCATCATAGTTTTGTGAGTTACATAGCTCTAATGATCCTAGCTGCATGAAGTGAAATATTCTTACATAGACTGCAATAATTGCTGGCAGAACGTCTGTGAGTTGCATAACATTGGTCAGGATCAGAGTATATACAATTATCCACCGTACGTGCATAGTGCAAAGACTATTCACAAGTTATAATTCTGTGATATAATCAATTTATTCACCTTGTATTTGGATTGCAACCTGAATCTTAAGAGCATTATCCATGATTTGTCTACAGAATACTATTGGATCCTGATATTACTTTTGCTTTTGTTGTTTCTAGCAGATATTGTTATGGTCATTGGTGCAATATTGGCAGGATATGCCTCGTGCCTGCTTCAACATGGATTTGGACCTGCTGTTTTCTCGAAGGTGATACATCTTATGTTCCACTCTTCCAGTTAAATAATTGAATCTGCTCAGTGTTGTTACTTGTTTATAAAAGCTAAGCATATAAGCTAAGCTAATGTGTCGCTTTCAGAGTCATCTAAAGCAGAAACCAGGTCCTTGCATCATATTGGTTAACTTAGCTGCATGTCTACACCTGTTATATCTCGAATAAGCTGTTACAGTACTGTAAAATCATGTATTATGGACCCTAGACTTCTGCATATTACTGCTTACACAGTATGGTTCTGGAACAATGCTATTTGCTCTGATCATTTTCCTATACTTCTCCAGAAACAAATCTCGGAGAAAGAAGAGCAAGATACCACCGCGGAAGACAAGCCCAAACTTGTAGTTGAAAGCCTAAAAGAAGATCCTGATGCTGGATGGCCATCTTTTGGGACGCTTGTGTCCGATCTACTCAAGTTTTCCTTTGAAGCTATTGGTAGTGTGCTTCTTAATTTTATCCCTCGCAGTCTCCGATTTGGGAGATCAAAGGAAGGCCTCACTCCGCTCAAGGACCACCTTGTGATGCCTGAGGACACGGTAGAGCCACCCATCATTCAGAAACAACAGAGTACGGCACCTATGCCGGAAACACTCCGCACTGCAAATGTCGTTGAAGATACACCATCAAAGCCTCAGAAGAGCAGTAAACCGCCAAAATTCAAAGATCCTTCACTTTCTAGTAAACATAGATCCTCAAAAAGACAAGACTTTTCTGAATTCTACGGGTCCGGAGAGGCACCTCCGGTGAGTTCGAAAGGCCAGAAGGAACGAGTCCGGCTCCGCCACCGAGAGAAGAGCGGAGAGGTTGGGTTTGGTAATACAGGCAACGAGCCCAAACCTGTCGAAGTGAGAGCAGTGGACAACGGTGATACAAAGTATGATCACTACAACATCAGGACCAAGTTTGGTGCCGAAAATTCATACCGCTACCAACTTTAGTTTATGTTTGGTGACCCTTGTACCCCTGCCTATCATTTTATTTAGTCAGACTGGGTGGGGGATTTCTAAGATACCCAGAGGATCTAGTACAATGATTCTAGATTATATATCTAATTCAACTTCTAGATTGATTGCTATAAAACTATCGTGTCATTTTCTTCACTAGTCCTGCAATCATTGAAATCAGTGGTTCCTTGATGGTGATGGATGAGAACATTGTGGTATAAGCTTTGATTAAGGGGTCATCACCTTATGTTATTTTAGAAGTCTTTCTTATATTGCTTTGTCCATGATTCTAATGATCATTGATGGTCTCGTGACATTATTATTGTAGGAAGTCATAAAAAGGTGTCCTTTTTCTACTGAGCGGAATCCGCAAGTTTATGCTACTGGTGGGTCGTGCATGCGCAGCCAATCAGCGCCGTTTGGTTTGGGGTTAGGGGTTAGGGGTTAGGGGTAAAGGGAATATGGGGTTAGAAATAATGGAGGTAAAAAATGAGGGTGAAAATAAATAAAGAGGAATGTGATAGGTGGAATATTAGTAACCCCGTAATCATTGTTTTGGTGTTTGGTGAAAAAATAGGGATAAAGTGAGGATAAGGGGAATATGGGGTTAGAAATAATGGAGGTAAAAAATGAGGGTAAGAAAAGATAGAGAGGAATATGATAGGTGGAATATTAGTAACCCCGTAATCATTGTTTCGGTGTTTGGTGAAAAAATAGGGATAAAATGAGGGTAATCGTCTTAACCCCGCTTCCAAACAAAGGTCAACGACTAATTGAGGGGGTTTTGCATATAAACCCCCATCTTATGCCTATATTACAAATGCTTTTTATCTTAATGATTTTTGCATCTCGTCCCTCTTGTTGTTTGTTTATAGTACAAGACCTCCGATCATTAACCATTGAAAAATTATACTAAGATCATTTATTTTAGAATCATCCTTTTGAGTAAAGAAAGCAATTGCTACCGACTGTGTCCTCATTATATTTGTGTTAGCCAAAATAATGGTTAACCAATCAATGATTGCAATGTCAGTATAACAAATATGGATGATGAATCTTTCAAGAGCAATTGAACGATAACGTTCTAAGCCAAGTAAAAGATCATCGACAAAAAGAAGGAAGTTATCGACCAAGAACGATGATCATCTTTACACGAGGAAGTTATCGGCCAAGAATGATAATGATTTAGAGATAAAATAAATTATCAACTTTGGACGATGAAGATATGGACAAGAAGAGAACGGCGATCAAGAAAGATGACATTATAACATAGACAAGCTCATCGACCAGACGCAACCATCATCAGCCACAAGCTCATCGACCAGACGCAACCGTCATCGGCCAGAGCATGATAATGGAGAAACGAGGAAATATCGGAGAACATAGGACACGCGGCACATCAAGAGTGAAAGGCAGAAGATCACGGAGAACGTGCTCAGTAGAAGTTATCTAACTACTCTAGTATAATGAGTCTTCTTCTTTCACCATATAACCTCTCTCGCAAACAAAACATAAAGCCTGCGCGCCTGTATTTCCTTTTATTCTTTCAAGATGTTTTACGTTTCTGTAAATTGATTTTCTTTAATAAGATGATTCCGTTTCTCCAGTACTTAGTTTAATTCTTCTTTTTTGCATAATGTAGTTTCTACTACTATTCTTAGATAGTTAATCTAGGTTTAAATAATTATGGTTTCTACTTTACTGTTCTTCTTAGAAATTTCTTTTACTGCTTTCTTTTAGATTAATTTAATATTAAAATTCTTAATTAGTTATTAATTAGATTATTAAATTAGGTCTAAATTAGGTTTCCATTCAACTTGACACCTCTATTCGAACGTAGTTTGAAGGAGTAGAACTTAACTGCAATCTTCTGATTCTTAAGTGTTGAGTAGATCTTGATCTTGACTATTTGATCGGTCAACGGTTAAATTTCTACACTAACAATTTGGTATATGTTTAGGAATACCTTCTTAGTTGGTTGGTATTTATTTCATTTCTTCTTTTATTTGTTTATTTTACAAATAACTACTTCACATCCGTTTAAAGCTTTAACGCTAATTAAATTTATATTCAATAAGTGAGATGACATTATAGTTCATTAGCACTTGGTAGAAGATCACATTTTCGAAGAGCTTTGAAGAAGATAATTCAATAAATTCCCTCTGTTAGGTAGAGAACTAATCTAGGCGTATTGCAACAAAGATCAATAGTATAGGGATAAAAAATAAGGAGATTTTTGATAGGCTAAATTATCGATTAGTACATGATAGTTTTAGTCAAATTTTTATATGGTCCTCACCTTTAAAAACATGACATTAAGTTCCTCGATTTTAATTTTATTCTTATGTGTGCCTCTAGCACACTTGCCGTCAGCTGGGTAATGGCAAAAGGGGTCATGTGTGGCTCCGTTGCCTAGTGACCAGTCATGACTCTCCTAACGGAGGGCCATGTTCGGTCTTTTTCCCCTCACCATCATCGACACACTGCTCAATAGACAATCCTACCTCCTCGCTGGAGACCCCAACTAGCCATTTCTCGTCTTTTGGCTCATCTGTAGAAATCGGGAACCCATCCCAATAGGTCACCAATCCCGGGATCGCTCCAAGACAAGCATGCATGCTTAACTTGAAGTTTTCTGACAGAATCACTGCCATCACGGCTTTAAAATGCGTTATCATGAGGATCCCCCACGAGGGTGGATTATGTGGATCCGGCATCTTGACGGTGGTATTCGCCTTAGGGGCATCTGGCTAAGTCAAATGGCGAGTAATCAATTCCACGACGCTTGAGTGTGGATCGGGGATATATCTATATGTATGTTAATCATCTTTTATAACACAATACGTTTTAAAGCCATGATTGGCAGTGATTCTGTCAGAAAACTCCAGGTTAAGCGTGCTTGCCTTAGACCAGTCCCGAGACCTATCGGGAAGTATTCTTGGTTCCTTGGATCGGTCCCGGGATGGGTGACCTATCGGGAAGTATTCTTGGTTTTTGTGGATGAGCCAAAAGCGAACAATATTGTGTAGGAGGGGCGAGGGCATTACATATGGTATCAGAGCTGGTATCCAGCCAGAAATTGTGACAGCGATGATGCTGGGCCGCCTACATCTTGACGGTAGTATTTGCCTTGGGGGCATCAGGCTGAGTCAGATGGCAGAGTAAGCAATTCTACAACGTCTGGGTGTGGATCGATGACATATCTATATGTTCATTAATCACCTTCTATAACACAACGCGTTTTAAAGCCGTGATGATAGTGATTTCACCAGAAAACTCCATGTTAAGGGTGCTTACCTTGGACTCAGTTGGACGAGCAGATCGGCCGAGATTTCATTCGTCCCAATGTTTCCCAGTGGGGAGTACCAATGTTGTTCGCAAAGAAGAAGATCGGTACTTTTCGACTTTGCATCGATTATAGGAAGCTGAACATGGTGACAGTGAAGAACAAGTATCCGATGTCGTGAATTGATAACTTGTTTGATCAGTTGAGAGGATCTTCGGTCTTTTTGAAGATCGACTTTCGCAATGGTTACCATCAGTTGAGAGTTTGAGATTGTGACATCCCAAAGACGGCTTTCCGAACTAGATATTGTTTGTACGAGTTTGTGGTGATGCCCTTTGGATTCACGAATGCGTTGGCAGCATTCATGGATTTGATGCAGAGGATACTATGGGAAGTTCGTTAGAGACTTGTCGAGAGTTGCAGGATTGTTGACCAGATTGGTTAAGAAGGCGATTCCTTTTGTCTGGGACGATACTGGTGAGTAGGGGTGAGCATTCGTTTTTCGGTCCAGAACCAAAAAATCGAAATTTATTCGGTCCAAAATAATAAAAAATGAACCGAACCAAACTTTCTTAAAAAAATGAACCGAATCGAAGTTCTTAAGAAACCGAACGGAACCGAAATTTTTCGGTCCAAATCCCTAAAAACCGAACTCTTTATTGAAAAATTACATCATACTGCATACAAAAATGGAAATTAGTGAAAAATCACCGGAGGGAATGGCGCAGGCGGAGTAGCGGAGGGAATGGCGGAGTAGCGGAGGGTTGGGATCGATCGAGTGAGAGAAAGAGGGAAAGCATGGGTGGGAATAGAGGAGGAACAAAGGGGGGAAGGAGATTGCGCGGAGTATCGGAGGGAATGACGATGGTCCACGACACGGCGAGGGACCACTCGGTGTCGAACCCTCTGGGGCCGGAGATCCCCGGCCTGGAGGGGTTGGAGGCGGAGGCGATGCTGGTGGTGGTGGGAGGGAAGGATTCGTTGAGAGATGGTGAAGTTCGAGCGGAGGAGCACGGGGCGTTGAGAGATCGGGGCGTGGAGGTCTTCGTGATGAATGCGAGAGGCGGCGGAGGAGCACGGCTACATGGGGCGTTGAGAGATCGGGACGTGGAGCTCTTTGTGGCGAACGCGAGAGGCGGGGGAGGAGCACGGCTGCAAGGGGCGTTGAGAGATCGCAGTGTGGAGCTCCTCGTGGCGAACGCGAGAGGCGGCGGAGGAGCACGGTTGCAAGGAGCTTTGAGAGATCGGGGTGTGGAGCTCTTCGTGGCGAATGCGAGAGGCGGCGGAGGAGTACGGCTGCACAGGGCGTTGAGAGATCGGGGCGTGGAGCTCTTCGTGGTGAACGCGAGAGGCGGCGGAGGTGTATGGCTTTAAGGGGTGTTGAGAGATTGGGGTGTGGAGTGATAAGTCACTAAATGTTCATGATTCAACCCCTTAACTTAGATTTTTTATGCATAGAATAGTTGTATTTGATAGCTTGTTAGTTGATTTCAGGTTTAATCATGCTTTGAGAAGAAATGCAGGAAATTCGGCTAAAATGACTAAATAAACTACTTCATCAACCGTCAATAATATACTCGCCAGATATTTGATAAAGGTCCAAATATTCTGAAACTCTGGTATATTCTAGAAGACATCAAGACGGACAAATTTTATGTTGGACACTTTGCGAGATTCCTGACAGATTAATACCAGTTTTGAAGACTATGAAGATATACAGCTGCAGGAAACTGATCCATCGACGTCCAGGAGAATATTCTCCAAACATTTCAGATAAGTCCGAATATTATAAACTCTTCGGGATATGATAAAAGACTTCCTAATCTACAATGTTGGTGTTGAACACGTTTCCCAATTCCGGCTTGATTGGACTCAGTTGCGCTCGGAATAGGGTGCCAAGATTAATTCAGGAAATCCGAGTTGCACTAGAGGTCCAACTTAACGCAAAACCCTAATTCCGGGAGTTAGCTTATAAAAAGGGCTTTTGCTGGCAAAAAATCAGAGTCCCCATAGAGAGAAAAGAGAGGAATAAGTTTGCTAAAGAAGATGGAGATACGCCAGGGATCTCAAGCGTTCTTCACCAAATTCATGGTCACCATCCACAAGATGAGTAGCTAATCTCTCACTTAGGGATCTCATGAAACTCTAATGTAGCCTTCTTGTATTTTTTATAGTTAAATCTCGTAATCTTTTCTATGACATGATCCTTTGAATTCGGTTTTAATGACAATAGAGTTGAAGGAACATGGTTGTCATTTGACGTATTTTCAGTCTTACACGATTGCGGTGCTTGAGTGTAAAGATTCTTAGGATGATTTCAATGTCGCTTTTGTGTGTGCCTTTGAGATAGTTTATGCTAAGCAAAGATAGATTGTACTCAAGTTAAGTCCGAAGACAGTCTATGCTAAGCGAAGATAGACTATGCCGTAGGATAACATGAACCTTATTTTAAGGATTCATGCGAGCTTAAGAAGCTGTGATTCTATATGTCTAGATTAGAGAATAAGAGGACACTAGAGAATATATGAGGTGAAATTAGAGTGGATTGAGTAATTCCTAGGTCTTTCTCATATTGATTCATCACTATCCTTTTATTGCTTTCTTAGTTAGATTTATTTCCATAGTTAATCAAAATCCTTCTCTTTCGCCTTAGGATAGAAAGTTTGAGATTGATTTAAGTTCTTCTATGTTGACAATATTTCCCTGTGATTCGATCCCGTATTTCATCACCATTTTACCCCATAGGTTAGTATTTTGAATAACGGTTTATAAATTCTATTTTTGATTGGGCTTGCATCGGATTTAATGACACGTTTGCAAACGATAATGGAGCTCCTCGTGGCGAACGCGAGAGGCGGAGGAGGAGCACGGCTGCACGGGGTGTTGAGAGATCGGGGCGTGGAGCTCTTCGTAGCGAACGTGAGAGGCAGTGGAGGAGCACGGCTGCAAGGGGCGTTGAGAGATCGGGGAGTAGAGGCGGAGGAGCACGGCTGCACGGGGCGTTGAGAGATTGGGGCGTGGAGGCGGAGGAGCACGGTTGCGGCCGTGGAGCTCCTCGTGGCGAATGTGAGAGGTGGCGGAGGAGCAGGGGTGAGAGTTGAGAAAGTGGATGAGTGGATCCCGCGGGCGATGCTATGTATATCGGATACTATTGGGTATATGGATATATGGGTAATGGGTTAGAGTTAGACTAGCTATATCAACTATTTGGGTTAGATCAGCTAAATTAACTTCGGTTTTTCGGTTTTAAACCGAACTTTTAAATCCAAAACCAAATCGAATCGAACACTGAACTATTTATATGTTTAAAAACCGAACCGAACCGTTTGAACCGAAAAATCGAACCGATTGAACCAAACTAATTCGGTTCGGTTCGGTTTTTTGGTTTCGGTTCGGTTCTGATCACCCCTACTTGTGAGCATTTCTTCTTGGAGCTGAGGACGAGACTCACTAGCGCATCTTTAGTGATTGTTCCGGAGTGAGGCGTGGGTTACAATGTCTACTGTGATGTCAGTGAAGAGGGTTTGGTTTGTGTTCTCATACAGGATGGTCACGTGGTGGCATATGGTACTCATCGTCATCTGAATAACCATGAGAAAAACTAGCCAAACCAATTAACTAAGAAAATGATGAATTCAATAATTTAACCTTTTTGATAAAAAAAAGAAAAAGAAAAAGAAAACCCATAAAGCAGAAAGTGGAAAGCCAAAGCAGCGAACAAAACCCAAACAACACGGGATGCCAAATCGCCGGCAAGTCTTACTATATTTTTCTGTTTTCTAATTTTGTTGACAAATAATAAAACAGAAGTCATCTTATCTGAGATTTTGGAAAATGAGATATCAGCCAAAATCCGCCAAGTCTCACTATATTTTTTCTATTTTCTAATTTTGTTGACGAATGAAAAGTAAGTCAAATCTTATTTTTACTTTTTTTTTTAACAGTTTCGAAAATGGGAATATCAGAGCTAAGAAGCCAACTGTGATACGACGACTCTAACTACCACTACTTCCAGTGCCCCTCTTCGACAAGACGGCCTCTCTCGCCCCGACCGGATCTCCCGCCCCGCTCCCGCGCTCGCTTAGCCGTCGACATCCCCGCCGGCCGGATTCGATGGTCTAACCTCCTCGCGCTCTCGATCCACCCCCCCCTGAGCGAAGTATCGATACGCGCGAGCGCGAGATGGGCTGCGCTGGATCCACCCTCAGCAAAGACGAAGGTCGCTTTTTCCATCTTTTTCCTTCGCTTTCCTTTATTGAAGACGTAATAGGGCGATCCCTGGCGGTCGTCGTACTTCTTTAAGGGGTTTGGTCATCTCGGGACTATTTGGGGGTTTCGAAGAAGGGTGTGTTGGCGTTGTAATTGTACATTGTGATGCGATTGATTGTCCAAATCTCGTGCTTCTGTTAAGAGTGGTCATTGATCTATTTGCTCGATTTAGCTGAAGAAGGAATTGACCTAAATGATCACGAGACGACGATTTTTGACTAGTTAATTGACCTAAATTAGCTCTATTTGTTTTCCTTCGCAAAGAGGTCATATAGAATTTTGAAGTCGCTCAAAGAGAAGACTATTGACAAATCTCTATTTTTTAGGTCTTCCTATTTGAGCCCATAACTTCCATATCCGACTTGATTATTCGTGGGTTTAATCTACTTTTAGTTTTAAGTTATAACTTGCTATGGATTCCATTTGGATCGATGTTTATTACTTGGATGCCTTTCCTAATCGTTTCTTCTTCTGTGGATGTTTCTCTTGTGTTGTTTCAGATTGTAATATAAATTATTCATATATTTGTCTTATAGAAAGCTACAATTCCAGACTTAAGTCCTTTACTACAATATATGATGCTCCCTGGATAACTTGTCTGTTGTTGCCGCCAAATTTGTTCTCCCTCTTCCCTCTCTTGCCTTTTGGTCTCTTATGTGTACACACTAAATTAGTGTTCTTGATGGTAGCTAAGTATTAGTCCATGAGAAAGCAATATTACGTGCTTGAACTCGGTATGAGAATCGGGACGTTGATATTGACCACTATCACATGAAAGGACAAGAATTTGGATGACAGCTTTGTTCTATGTAATGTGGTGGATCTAATTCTGAACCTTCATATGCATTGCCGGCGGAAACTGAGAGCTGACACAAGTTGTGCTGATATTTGACACATACTGGGATCAAAAGACATTCTCAATGGGATCTCAACTATTCCCCTATTCTAGTTTGTTTTTTTAAGTTGTTTGGTGAATCGCGGATGGCGAACAATAGGTATAATGAAAAATTTTGATCTATGTGTCTCAGATGGTTTGGGTATTTTGATTCCAACAAAGTGCAGGTTTGATGGAACAAAAAATGATCTTTCCATAGTACTGTTGATCTACTTAGCTTGATGGTGTTGTAGTCTGAAAATTGCTCTTTTCCTTCATAGTGTTGACTTCTTGCAATAAGCTAGGTCAAGTCTCTACAACTTCGATTTCTGATGCAACAGAAGTTATCTGTGAAAGAACTTAAAAATCCACTAGATTCATTATTATGGACTCGTTTACATTATGTTAACATTCTTCAGTGTCATACTCTTAGCTTGCTCATAAAGTTTTATTGAGAACATACTTTCTTTGTAGGAGTAGAAGTTTGTATGTTTAATCTGCAATTATTCATCAGCGCAACACTGTCTATATGCAGTATTTGTTTCCATATATGGGCATTGATTTAGTAAACAAAGTTGGGATCTCCCAATATTGTGAATAAAAATGACAAGATCACCCCTCTTAAAGGAGATGTGAGATTCATGGGAACTATGAGGGTGATCATGTACATGAGTGTAAATTCATTGGCTACCCCTTGTGTATTAATATCCGCCGTACATATGCGGACGCATATGTGCGGGATGCATTTCTAAAAGTCTCTTCTTCTTTGTGTGCATGTGCATGTGCATGACTGAGCGCCAAGGTTCATGTCTCCATATACAATCTACTCTCTGGTCTTTGCTTTGTACTTCCCAGCCTTATGCCCAAGCATTTGTGATGATTGGAAATGGCATTTTCAGTCTTATGGATTTACAGAGTGTAGCTTTAATTTTGCAGTGTTTGTAGAGAGCGCTAAGAAACTCCGACATCCAAAGCCCTGGAAGCACACACAACCCATAACCAGGACACAGCTCAAGCAGATGCGTGATGAATTCTGGGACACGGCCCCTCATTATGGTGGTCAGAAAGGTATGCGAGCCTTGCCACTTATACATCATCTGTATCCGATAGTTGGCCATGTTTCTCAGCACATTTGGAGAATTTCCTATGACTCTGACAAGTAAGATGTAATCTCGAAGAGCGCTGAGTGCAATGCTTATTGAATCTGAAAATGATTAGGTTGATACGGTAAACCTGTACATATACAACGTTACTCGAGATATTTGTAATCGCCTTCTGAGATGCAAATCTCAGTCTCGACTTTAGCAATAATCTGCGTCCGTGTTTAGTATGCTACGCCCCAAGCTGCGTTTTTAATCAAAACAAATGAAATCTGTACACACCATCTCTCCCTTCATACATCATTCTTACCATTTAATTAGTAACATAACATCATTTTATCGAACACTGGATAGGTGCTCATAGGGCACTGTGCTTTCTTTCTCTTCCATTAAAGTAGACTGTGTCATAAATGAAGTATGGATGTATGTTGCTATCAGGAAAGACTTCCAGTAGGACTATGATATTAAAACATTGAAAAATGGCTTTATATTTATCAGAGAAAGAGCAGGTGACAGGATAAACTAGATATATTCTCTGAATTCTCTTCTGAGTTTCCTTATCAGTATTTGATTTTTTTGTCAGGCAACTAGTCCAAATTACTCACCTGCTATGGTGTTCGTAAAGTTGTTTCTGGAATCTCAATTTGCTTTGCTGGTCTGTAGGTTCTCTCTCCATATAGTTTTTGTTATCTTTCATGGAAAGTTTGTTCCCGAGTTTTGTCGATTTTTTAATTACTATCTTGCTGCTCTTTAAAGAAGATGCCATCTTCTTTTCTCATGTGATGACTAGACATGGCCATTCCTTTGGAGATGCCCAGGCCCAGAGTTCGAATGAAAGCTTTTGCGTTGTCTATATCTTCATATGCATATGCTCATGCAATATGTATGAGCAATGTTCATGCATATGCTCATGCATTCATTTAATTAGTTTTAGTTGTCCTAGACAACTGATGCTGAAATGGAGTAATAAGTCAAGACGTGATCTTTATGGCAAGTTTTTGCTTCCTTGACTTCGCATGTATTGGACTGTAGTACCTGCTCTTCAAATCTTCTGACCTAAGAAGTGCTCTTTTTGACTATGACTGGAAGTTCGTAGTTTTTTAACCGTAGTAGCAACCATCAATTTGAACGTAAAAACTTCTCGTTTTTTTTTTTTTTCAAGTTTCCTGTACATTTGCATGATAGGGTCATGTCGTAGGTTTGACTTTGGCCAATCAATCTTCATGACTGATAGTACCTTCGGAGTATATGTTTTTGTACTTGTTATGCATGACCTGTCTTCTTTTGCTTCGTGTATCAACAGAGATTTGGGATGCCCTCCGTGCTGCTACAGAATCTGATTTGAACCTTGCACAAGCAATAGTTGACAGCGCAGGGATCATTGTCTCAAGTGCTGACATGACGACCTGTTATGATGAAAGAGGTAAAAATCTTTGCACTGTCTTCCTGCAACTTCCCATTTCCAGGTTGGCAAGAGGTTCTGAATTTTCTCATGCAATTTTTTTTTTTCATTATCCCAGGTGCAAAGTATGAGCTGCCAAAGTATGTTTTAAGTGAACCAACCAATTTGATTCGTGACAGTTAAAGTTAGAGAACAGCTGGAAGATCAATAAAATTATAATGTAAATCTTGTAAATTACCCTTGTCGTCCTTTATAGTAGTGACAACCTTGGAACGAAGACCATCTACTTCTTAAGCTCCTATTGAAAGTTGTTACCTGAACTGGCTTTGCTCTTTCTGACACTGAATCCATTTGTTATCTGGGAATAAAATGTCCCATATTCAATTTGCTCTTCATGCAATTTGTCAGCAGCTTGTGACTGTCCAAATTTCATTGTTAGACATAAGTATTCCAGCATAGCACAAATGAATGTTTATTCCATTACTACAATTAAGAGTAATAACGATGGCTTTCGTTACGGACCTTCCGTCATTACTTGAAGCTACCCTGTCGATAATTATTATCGTGATGGAAAAGGCTTGATGCGACCCTGTTGATAATTATTATCGTGATGGAAAAGGCGTTGGTATTTATCCCGTTGTTATTGGAGGTGTTGGTAGTTATCCCATTATTGGAGGTGTCGTTAATAGTATAGCCGACAAAAGCGACGGAATATCCATCGCACCCTTACCCCCCTGTTTTATAGTCATTTTTTCATGTCCATGGTCCACGTGGCATTAATTTGGCGATGGGCAAAAGATACTATACCGGTGGATTCCTCGTAGCTAAAAGTTGGTTTACTGATGGCTCATCGGTCGCTAAAAATGATTCATAAAATAAAAAAAATATACGCATTAAAAGAAAAGGTTTCCACATGAATACATCACTAATGCCGAATCCACCAAAAATACATGAAAGTGTCACTTATTTTATGCGTATTCAATATACAAGGTCTCAACCCATAGTGTATGTTGGAGAAGATAAAGTTGATGACAATGCTTCTAATTTGGTCATCATGTCTTGGTCATCATGTCCATGCATTCCTGATGCCTTGTGATCCGATGCTGCTGTCTTCTAGACCTGTAATTCAACAATATATCTTAATTTAGACTAAGGAAATTATCTCAGAATGAATAGATGCTAATACTCAGTAAAATGTGAAGCTATCAATAATATAGGACTAGTAAATTGTCATAATTGAATATAAAATAAGCTCAGACAAACGAAAAGGGAAAATAAAGTCTGGTTTACAACAAATTGTGTTGTAAACGGAACTCTAATCACAATTGAGGACAATAACTAGGTTCTAGTTTACAACAGTTGTCATGAAGTGAATTCCCTTGTCAATCACATATATTTCTATTGTTGCTCAAGTCCTTTTGTAGCATCAAGACATTGTCGTTAATATATATATGTAGACGGATGAAGAAACTATTAAGATCAAAGACTCACAAGTGTTTCGTATTGATGAGCGCATGTCTAGGCCATGCGATGTCTTCAATGAGACGGGGAGTCCTCCAGGTAACTGATTGGTTGCTATATCGAACTAGAAGAGATTTGAGAGACTACCCAGAGAAGCAGGTAGCTTGCTACTTGCTAGTGATCTTATATGATCAAGAAAAAAGTTAGGATTTGGACAAGCTCATGGAAGATATGATCAAGAACAAAGTTAGGATTTGGACAAGCCCATTACTGTACTCACAATGTTGATAGCTGCTTCACGTTTCCAATGCTTGGTTGGACTCAGAGGTCCCCCAAGGTCGGGATTGAAACACAAATCTCTGCAGGTAATTGTTCTTAGCAATTCCCATCTAGACTGAGATTTTTTGAAATACTTTTCTAGTATTTTAGATTTATGAATTCACCTTAAGTTGTCTTCTTTATGTTGAAAGCACTGGAAATATATAGAGATGTTTCCCTACAGGGAAACTCCATCTATTTATTCAACCTAAGACACACCCATGACCACTTCTTAAGTTCTTATAGAGGGAGAGAGGTCGGATATTTGAGTGGAGGAGTTCAAGGGAAGCGCGTGAGGTGTGAGGAGGAGAGACCACATGACCTGTTGTTGTACCACTCCCCCTTTGGTCTAGAAGATTTTCTGAGAGCTTGCAGCCAAACCTATGGTATAGGCCTTGTCATGTGCTGGTGGGCTATCTGCACCATAAATTAAAGGGCCATTTGATTGTCCTAATCGGTTTTTTACACGTGTTTTTATGTATTAGGTCAATCAAATGGCTCTTTAATTTATGGTGCATCCTTAAGGTCCTAATCAGTCACATACATTAATTCAAGGCCGTGTGTGCGTTACACGGGTGTGAAATCGATCACCAAACGCAATTTATCAAATTGCCCCTGGGGTCACAAGAGCAATACAATCAACATGATCGCACCCGACGTGAAATCAAATCAATAGAAAACGACCCTCGACCCACACGGTCGAGCTAGGATAGAGGAACTGGTCCTCACACAATCTTTCTAAACAACTGTTGATTGCCTCACAAGATCCTTCTTTACACTTGAAGAAGATTAACATAAGTTGTAGCTCAAAGCGAATGAGTAGAAACTTGATCTAAATTTTGCCCAAATGCTCACAAAAGTAGTAATAAGTGTTATGCCAACTTTACATAACAAAACAATTTATATTTGGTCTACAACCAGCTCACAAAACATCTTCAACGGCTCCCTATAACTCTCCAACGGCTAGTTTTTTTAGACTGCGCATTACTGGTGGTCGATCCATGTATCGTCCGCCATATACAAAACAACTGCATTCTTGAGCTGCGGTCGATCCACGCATCGTCCGCTAGATCGACCGTGAGCCTATGTTATGAAAAAAACATACTTTAGGGTCGATGATGCATTCGACCGCCGCTTCTTCAAATAAAGTCATCATAGTGTGCGGTCGATCGGTGCATCGTTTGCCACATCGTCCACCGGCCTATAATTTTTTTAAAAAAAACATTCCGTCCGAGCCAATACTTAACGAAAGTATAAAACAACCAAACAACCTCCACGGTCGATTCGTGCATCGACCGCTTCATTGACCGTGAGGCTCTGTGAAGGAAAAAAGTTTTTCAGGGTCAATGCCTAATTCGACTGTGAGCCAACAAAAACTTTGACCAAGTTGGGTGAATCCACCGTGCAACCCCGCGGTCGATTCATGCTTCGACCGCCAAGTATAAGAAATTCTCAAATATGAATTTTAAAGCTTCTCACAAAAGGGAAAATTAATATTAAACATATATTTTATCATTTAATATACATTGGCATCATCAAAACAAGGTTAGGATCAACGATCTCCTCCTTTTTTATGATGACAACCCTTTTATATGTGATGATAAAATATCAAAACTCCCTCTTAATCTATGCATCCATTTCTTTCATAAAATGTGTTCTAAAGTGTATACTAAGGATGCACACAAGTCATATGTCTCTAAAATGATTTGAAAAGTTCCATTTAAGATATAATGACAAGAGAACTTAGATTTTAGCATGTTCACTTTTTTAAAACAAGTAAATTTAAGCTTACATGAAGTGATTCATATAGATATTGAGATCAACAATATATCAATACAACTAACAATATCCAACAACTTTGTATTGCAAAAATTTCATTCAAAACAAAGTTTTCCAAAACATATAAAATCCAAGATAAAGAGTAAAAGTTAGAAATGTAGGGTAGCATTTGTTCTTTCTTCTTTCATCACAACCTTTTCTCCTCCTTTGGCATCATCAAAAAACATGGATGGAGTTTTAGGATTAAGTAGAGGTGTGGAAGGAGTAGGTGGAAATTTGTCCTTGATCTAGGTGAGGATGTCTTCTAGTTTTTTTTTGAAGAGATAAACCCTAAGGCTGGGGCACATCAATTAAGCAGTAGGAGATAATGATAGGTCTATCCTACAAGTAGGACGCCCAACAACAAGTGCTACAATTCCACGTGCCTGCCTCGCAATAAAATCCGCTCGCTGGTTCTTTTCTCTAGGAATATGTTGAACTTGAAAATCTCGAACACTTCTGGCTAGCCACCAGATCTCCTGTAAGAGAGGAAGGATACCCCCGTAGTCGGCACCCGTCCGTGCACCAATCCAACCGCAGCCAGCGAGTCACACTCCACCAGCAGGGACCGACCTCCTCTACGCACTGCCTCCTGTATAGCCAGTTTAATAGCTTCCAACTCCCCACGAAGCACCGCATCTTCCTCGAACACTGATCGCTCGCGAACGTGTCGTTAAAACGTTGCAAACTCAATCGAATATTAAATTTATAATCCTTATTCAATTACTACACTACTAGGTAGAATAGCGGTGAAGTCGGGAGTCGATCCACAGGGAAAACGTTGGAAATCAAAATCAATTCTCGAAACCCTAAAACTAAGGAAAAGAATCAAATATAGAATAGAGTTATCTAAACTAATAAGGAAAAGAAATAAAAGGTTGATCAATTTGAATCAATGGAGTAGTTACTTAGGAATTACTCAATCCGCCCTAGTTTCGTTATTAGTCTTCTCTAGTTATCATCTTGTTCCCTTCTCTCAACATTATGGATCATATGGCTACAAGCTCACATGAATCCCTAAAAGAAAGTTAATGTTCTCAACGGCATAACCTATCTTTGCTTGACATAGATTGTCTTTGGTCCTACGATTACATTAAATTATACTACTCCTAATGACCTTGGCACAACCTATCTTCGCGTAGCATAGCTTATCTCAAAGCCAAACCAATAACTTCTTAAAAACCATCTCATAAATCTCTACAATCAATCACAGAAATCATATAGGACTAAAAGTACGTCAAGGGAACTTTGTTTCTTCAACTCTATTAACAATAAAACCATATTCATGAGATCATGCATCGAGAAGTTCACAAGAATCCAACTAAAGAAAGATCAAAACTACACTAGGGTTGCATGAATAATCCTAAGTACAATAATTAGCAACTCATCTTTTGGATGAAAGCCATCGGGTTGGAATAAGAAGCTGTCACCATCCGCATCCTCGCCGTCTTCTCCTTAATTCCCTCTCCAAAGATGTCAAAAAGATGAGAAATTCGGTTGGAACAACCCATTTATATAGTAGAAACCCTTGATCCCGGAATTAGGAGTTATAATTGAACTTAAACTCTAATTTCTCTAAATTCCATATTGATGACATCATCGGAGCGACCGATCGGACTTGGACTCAAATCCGATCCATCGCTCCAGTCGGTCTGACTGGGTCTGCCACGTCATTAAAAAAAAACAACCTCCGCTGTCGATCCATGCATCGACCGCCACATCGACCGTGAGACTATGTGAAGAAAAAGGCTTCTCAGGGTCGATGTCGGGATAGAACGCGCTCAACACAAACTTTGACCAAGTTGGGTGCATCTATTGTGCAACCTCGCGGTTGATCCATACATCGACTGCTAGTACAAGAAATTCTCAAATATGAATTTTAAAGCTTCCAATCAAAGGAAAATTAATATTAAACATATATCTTATCATTTAATATACATTGGCATCATCAAAATAAAGTTAGGATCAACAGGTACAACAACAGACCACGGGGTCTCCTCCTCACACCTCACGCGCTTCCCTTGAACTCCTCCACTCAAGTTTCTCACCTCTCTCCCTCTATATAGATGGGATCGTCCTCTAATATGCCTCTTGTTTCCAGATAGGTCGACAACGAGGACCATGGGTTCCAAATTGACGCAAACCATGTGAGTTGATCCGAGAAAGAAAGGGAACGATTTGATGTGAATTTGTGTTTTGGTTTTGCAGATATATGGATTTCAGTGACGAAGCTTCAAGAGCCTTGGAGCCTCTTCTACAAATACGATTTCTTTGCTTTGTACAATAACATACCTGAATATGTTTGGGATTTGGTTTTTGTTTTTGGTAAAAATCTTATTGCTAGCTTGTTGCTGTTGGTGTTTCTTTGACTATTCTATCTGCTGATCGTATCTTGTTGAGTCTGCTCGCATTAATTGATTGAATGCCAATATGCAGAAATGTGCTGGAAAATTCCGAATTTTTCAATTAGACCGTGTTCTTGATTTGGGAGGCATGGATTTCTGATTTTTGCAGTTGCACTTAAAAACACGTGTAAAAAACTGATTAGGCCAATCAAATGACCTTTGATTTATGGTGCAAGTAGCCTACCAACACATGACAAGGCCTATACCATAGGTTTGGCTTAGGGATGGCAAAATTGACCGCCCCGCTGGATAACCGACCCGATCCGCACCAATGGGGACGGGTATGGTATAGATTTTTTACCCGTGGATACGGGTATGGTTTACAAATTTAAAATCCGCGCGGGTACGGGGCGGATTATGGTATTGGGTAATATCCGCCCCGCCCCGCCACTAAATGTTGGTTTGGTGGATTTTAAAGAGTCTATTTTTATAATAATACTATAATAAAGACTAATTGTTGATGAGTGTTTGGTGGATCTAGATTTTAGAGACTGAATGTTGATGATAGTTTGGTGAATTTAGATTTAGATTTTAGAGACTTAATGCTAATTGAATGGTTTTTTTAGGTTTTGCGGATAACCGCGGATTGCGGGTAACCGCGGATTGCGGGTAACCGCGTACCCGCGGGGATGGTTATGGTCCGCGATCCCCATTATCAGCGCGGGGACGGGGCGGTTATGGTATGGGCGGAGGAGTGCGGGAACGGGTATGGTATTTCCAATATCCGCCCTGATCCGCCTCGTTGCCATCACTAGTTTGGCTGCAATCTTCGAGAAAGCCTTCCAGATTAGAGGGGGAGTGGTACAACAACAAACCACGGGGTCTCTCCTCCTCACACCTCACACGCTTCGCTCGAACTCCTCCACTCAAGTATCCTACCTCTCTCCCTCTATATAGATGGGATCGTCCTCTAATATGCCTCTTGTTTCCAGATAGGTCAACAACGGGGATTAAATTCAAACATGAGGGAAGTTGTGTTGATTAAATCCAAACATGAGGGAAGTTATGTTGAAAAAGGTTTTTAAACTCCTTGAGGCGGGGGTCATTTTCCCTATTTCTAATTCCAAATGGGTGAGCCCAACCCAAGTTGTGAGGACCCGTCCCTCAGACCTGGCCCGATCGCGTGGGTCGAGAGTCGGTTTTCTGTTGGTTTGGTTCCGCGTCGGGCACGATCGGGCGATCGTGTGGCGGTTTGGACCCCGGAGGCATTTTGGTAAATATGTCCTCTGATGGTCGGTTTTACACCCGCATTGCACCCACGGCCTTGGATTGATGTGTGTGTTTGATTAGAATCCCTAGGGTGCGTCCGATCGAAAGATCGGAGCTCGATCGGGAAAGATCGAATCGGACGGCTGAGATAGATCCGGGTTTTCTATATAAGCCCTGTCCCTTTCTTCTCTTTCCTTCTCTTCTCCTCCTGTCGTTTTCTCTCCTTCTCTCTCCTTCGGTTGAGTTAGGGCTCGGAGACGCGGCTTTCGGAGTGCGGATCTTGGCGGCTCGACTGGTGGGACGCGTGGAGGTGCCACCATACTTGCTCAAGTAGGTGTTTCTACCTCGATCTTAGGATCGGGTTCTCCTAGGATAGGTTTTATGTACTTTCACTGTAGGAATACATGTTAGAATGCTACGTAGCTCCTTGTGCATGTAGTGTGGAGGATTTGAAGTATTCCTATCTCGTATTTTCCGTATTCTAACGGTTGGTTTCCGTATTATCCCCGTTTTGTCGGTTTTCGTCCATTTGGACCTAGATAAGAGATTTAACCGTCAAAAACTGGATTTCTTCATTCCATTAGCTTCCCCATTGTTAAATACACTTGCTTGCAAAATCTCATTGTTTTCCAACTTGATTTGATCCTTGAAATCCAAGAGGCACTGTTCTGACGAACTATGCCTAAGGCTTGACAGTCGATCGGTGCATCGACCGTCAAGTATTAATTTGCGTTTTCTGGGCTTGACGGTCGACCGTCGGATCGACCGTTGGGCTCTGTCGGGATTTTAGCCTCCCAGGGTCGATGCATGGATCGACCGCGGGATCTTCTCCTTTTCGCCATTTACATGACGGTCAACCGTCGGATCGACCGTCAGGCGCTGTTTGGTTTTAGGCTTCTCAGGGTCGATGAGTGGATCGACCGTCGCCCTTGGTTTTCTTCGCCTTGGCCTCACGGTCGATCGCCGGATCGACCGTGACATCGTCCGTGGCCTCAAGGTCGATCGCCGAATCGACCGTGACATCGTCCGCGGGCCCTTGAACTTGGTTTTTCTGACTTTTCTTGGATGGATTCGATTTGTGATTAACATCTAAACATGTTGGGAAGTGTGTATGTGGATTTTATGGGGTTTTCAAAGGATTTCCATCGGGTTTGAGGATCGATTCGAGTAATTTCCCTTTTTGGGCAAATCTATGGTTTCACTTGCATTTAATACATGTTTGATTGTAGTTAAATGCTTGGTTGTTTGCCTAACCATTAACTAGCTATGAGTGCTAGCTAATGAGGAATTGTGAAACCTTAGCCTCTTGCCGGCGAGTGCCGAGGGCTATTGTATATCTGTGGAACTTTAACTGATGATGCGACATGTAGAGACATCTAGGGTAGATGTTTGCCTAGGCTCATGCATTGTGTGCATTAGAGGCATTTGAGGTTAGGCGGGCGATGGTTTGGGTCGCCGATCCGAGGCTCTCGGGTAGCTCGGATCTGGCCTTAGGGCTGTGGCTGGGTCGTCAGGAGTAGGGTGTGATTGTTTAATCATAATCTCATGTCCTTTGAGGATTTGCGATAGTTGACTCATATCAGTGTTTGAGGTTTAGAGGTCGTGTTGTCTTCCAAGGCCAAGTGCTAGGGATGGATGTTGATGCGTTCCCGATGTGTTTCCCCAAGGCTTGGTATTCCAGCTTGGGTAAGGGTGATCCTGCATGTTACTGTTCCTTGGCCTACTGGTAACATGTTCAGGAGAGAGGTTTCATGATAGGAGCCCTTGGGACATCAACAGGGTTGTGGGACCCGTGGCATCCGTTAGACTTGAGTGGGAAGACAACAATGTTGTTGTTTTCCTCCTTTCAGTGTGCCGTAGAGTAGAACCCTACTGAGCTTATCGCTCACTCCTACCCAGGCTGCGTTTGCAGGTGCAGACGGCAGTTCTTCTTCAGTGGAGCCGACCGGATCGGCCTTTGGCGGCGCGAGTACATCCAGAGGCGCTTGAGGTTGTTGGAGGATTATCTGTTGTACCTTTTTGATTTATATATATATATATATATATATATATATATATATATATATATATATATATATATATATATATATATATATATGTTGTAAACATTTTGAGGATTTTGGGATCATGTACTATATCTTTACCTTGGAAGTATTAGAATGGAATTTTGTAACTGTACAACTTGATGTTATATGAATTGAATATCTGTTCACCTCTGGAATACAATTGTTTAAATTATCCGTCTTTTCCGCTTTGTATCGCGCCGATTGAAGATGAATAGTGATAGGAACCCTTACGCCCCGTCCTGGATGGGTTTTCTGGGTCGGGGTGTGACACAAGTAGTGTCTAAGAAATCGGGCATTACCATGATTAAAAATGAGAGGGGAGAAATTTTCGCTACTCGCCAAACTACAGGATGGCGAGTATGTATAGATTACCGGAAGTTGAACTCATTCACTAGAAAGGATCATTTTTCACTTCCATTCATTGACCAAATTTTGGAAAGACTTGCCGGGCAAAGCTTCTATTGTTTCCTTGATGGCTACTCCGGATATAACCAAGTAGCAATTGACCCTAAGGACCAAGACAAAATGACATTTACTTGTCATTTTAGTACTTTCGCCTACCGTCGTATGCCCTTTGGTCTTTGTAACGCACCGGCAACGTTTCAATGTTGCATGTTAGCCATCTTTGGAGATATGATCGAACACTTTCTAGAGATCTTTATGGATGATTTTTCAGTCTTTGACCAATCTTTTGACTCTTGCCTCGAGAATCTTACCAAAGTTTTAGCTAGGTGTGAGGAAACAAACCTACTCTTGAGTTAGGAGAAGAGTCATTTCATGGTAAATGAGGGGATTGTGTTGGGCCACGTTGTTTCAAGTAGGGGGATCGAAATTGATAAGGCCAAACTTGAGCTCATATCTAAACTTCCTCCTCCATCATCGGTTCGACAAATTCGATCTTTTCTTGGGCATGTGGCTTTCTATCGTCACTTCATCAAGGA
The DNA here is from genome assembly GCA_963920575.1 of Narthecium ossifragum. Lineage (NCBI taxonomy): Eukaryota > Viridiplantae > Streptophyta > Magnoliopsida > Dioscoreales > Nartheciaceae > Narthecium > Narthecium ossifragum. The sequence goes on from OY986968.1 coordinate 21,467,982, forward strand.
TTTTAGCAAGATTTCCCGTTCCCTTTGTGCCTTACTTGCTAAAGATGTTCCTTTCAACTTTGATGATCCTTGCATGCATGCCTATACTACTCTTCGCGAGGCCTCTTCCGCACCCATTGTGCACGCACCCGATTATTCACTTCCTTTCGAAATCATGTGTGATGCCTCGGATTATGCCGTCGGCGTCGTTTTGGGTCAACGAATCGACAAGCTCCCTCACGTCATATGCTACACTAGCAAAACCTTGAATGATGCTCAAGTCAATTACATGGCTACGGAGAAAGAGTTGCTAGCGGTAGTCTTTTCTTTGGAGAAATTTCGATCCTACCTCCTTGGTTCCAAAATCATTATCTTTACCGATCATGCCGCTTTGCGGTACTTGTTTGCCAAGAAGGATGCCAAACCACGCTTACTTCGATGGATCTTGCTTCTCCAAGAGTTCAATCTTGAATTTAAGGATAAAAAAGGCTCCTCTAATGTTGTAGCGGATCATCTTTCTAGGCTATCGTCCGAGCACATCTTAGACTCCATTCCAATCATTGAGTTGTTCCCGGATGAGCATCGTTTGACCATTGATCAATTTCCCAAGCCGTGGTTTGCTCATATTGTCAATTATCTCACCACCGGGCAAATTCCACTCTTTTGGTCCAAAAAATGATCGAACCAAATTTTTCACATATCAAGAACTATTTTTGGCATGATCCATATTTGCTCAAACGATGCCCGGACCAATTATTGAGAAGGTGTGTTCCCAAATCGGAAGTTGCGTCCATCCTCACTCATTGTCATTCTCATCCTTGTGGTGGACATTTCTCCGGTAGGAAGACCGCCGCAAAGATCTTTGAATGCGGATTTTATTGGCCTATCATATTCCGTGATTCCTATAATTTCGCTAAAGCTTGCCTCCGGTGCCAACAAGTTGGTACAATCTCTAGACGTGATGAAATGCCCCAAACTTCTATCCTTGAATGTGAAGTTTTTGATGTGTGGAATATTGATTTTATGGGTCCATTCCCTCAATCAAATGACTATTTATACATTTTGATAGGGGTAGATTATGTTTCCAAATGGGTGGAGGCAATCACCACAAAAACCAATGATCATAAAGTCGTGTTGAAATTTTTGCATGTCAATATTTTCACTCGTTTTGGCTTCCCGAGGACCATCATAAGCGATGGTGGCCCTCACTTCACCAACCGACATCTCAAATTCCTATTTGAAAAATATGGAATTACACATAAGGTAGCCACGCCTTACCATCCTCAAACTAGTGGCCAAGTTGAGGTGTCCAATCTCGAAATCAAGCGGGTTTTAGAAAAAAGTTGTGAGAATTGACCGGAGGGATTGGCCATTTAAGCTCAATGATGTCTTGTGGGCCTATCGAACGGCCTACAAGACACCAATCGGGATGTCGCCCTTCCGATTGGTATATGAAAAACCTTGTCACCTTTAGATTGAGATTCAACATAAAGCGTTTTGGGCGATTCAAGCTCTCAATTGGGACTCTAATGATATTTCAACCAATAGGAAACTCCAACTTCATGAGCTTGAAGAAATTCGAAATGAGGCCTACAAGAATACCAAAATCTACAAAGCTCGAACTAAAATTTTTCATGATAAACTCATAGTTCGGAAAACCTTTGATGTGGGAGATAAGGTTTGGCTCTACAATTCACGCCTCCGATTTTTCCCGGGCAAACTTAAGACTAGGTGGAATGGTCCGTTTGATGTCACTAAGGTTTTCACCCATGGAGCCGTTGAGATACAAAATCCTTTCTCGGGAGCTACATTCACTGTCAATGGCCAACGTTTGAAACCTTATATTCATAGTTTCCCTCTTGACATCACTCTTGAGCCAACCGTGATGTTGGCGGAGCCATACTATCCTTGAGCTTTATTGTGTCTCACTATAGACGGTAAATTTAGCGCTTGTTGGGAGGCAACCCAATTTTTTAGCTTTTTCTTGTTTAACTTTTGCTTATTGCGTGCATGCTTGCTTGATCTTTTGTTTCTTTTGTATGCTTGATTTTGAATGTTCTTTTTCTTTGTGAGTTGTTGATTGTATGATTGCTTCCTCCATATTTGTTGGTTTGACTTCTTGTTTATTTTGCATTGGCTTGTGTGCATGGTTGCATGATTTTTGTTTTGGGTATAGATGTGTTGTTTTTTTTTATGTTGTTTGTGTGTTTGAAAATAAATGTGGTGTGTTCGATTGCTAATTCGTTCCAATGATGAATTGTTGTGGTTGTGGGAGTTCCATCTTCATTTTTGAGTGAGAAAAGACCAGGTTTAAAGGCACAATTCATCTCACGCTTCATTCTTGTTGTGCCGTAAATCTGTGTTCCAGGGTCGGATCAATCCGCAAAGGCTAGGGGATTGATCCGTTTTTAGTTTTTCAGAGAGTGTGTTTCTGCCATCTAAATTGGGATCTATTCCTCAATTCAAAGGGGATCAATCCCAACTTATCCACGTCAGCAACCACATTAAGTTAGATTGAGACACACCTGATTGACTCCAAACTTGATTTGGATCTAAGTCATGATCTGACCCAAACCAAGTTGAGCAAACCAAATTGACTCTTGTTAAGTGACTTGATCAACCCAACTTACTTAAACCTAACTCTAAAACTCACTCATATCTATCCTCTAAATCCCTAAGACCAGATCCCCAGCGCCCTAAGAGACCTGATCCCTACCGCCGCCGCCTCACCCCTTCTCCCTCGTCACCATCTCCGTCACGAATCCGTCGTCACCGCCAAGCTTCAGCCGCGACAATGAAGTGAAGGTCCATCTCCGTCGGCTACTTCACCATCCCCTGTTCCACCGATTCCTTCTCCATCCACCCTTCCACCTCATTCCCCTTCTCTCCCCCTCGAAACCACTTGACCACAACCAAAGCACCAGCACTCCAACAACCATGGTGCCGCGGGTTACTAGAGCAAGGGCCGCTGCTTCCAAAGCCACCCCTCCACCGCAGGCCACCTTGAAGAAGACGTCCACTGCTTCCAAAGCCACCCCTCCACCGCAGTCCACCTTGAAGACGACGGACGCTGCTTCCAAAGCATCGCCTCCACCACAAGCCACCTCGACGGCTGAAGCCTTGGATCCCGATGTAGCAACCACCATGTCCAAACTTCCTCGGAAGGTTGTGAGGAAGAAGCAACTAATCCCAGAGTCCAGCTACACCCTCAGCGGCCTCTGGATCAACCGGGACTTCCAATATGAATATGATTTCAATCTTGATTGCTTCCGCTCTGACCTTCATGCTAAGGAATCCGTAGCCATTCTAGAAGCTAGGAGCTTAGAACCTCTTTGTCATCCCGGATTTCTCATCTATCCACGCCTAGTCCGGTTGTTCTTTCAGAATTTGAAATGCGAGTGCATCTCTGATAGTGTAGGACCCTACCCTAGTAAAAGAGATCGCACCTGTGTCAGATTCACCTCCTCTGTTCTTGGCCATCATGTGGTCTTTCGGGCTAAGGAGATCAGCGAAATCCTAGCTATCCCTCGTCGTGCTCCTAATTTTCTTCCCTGTCCTTATGAGAACATCCCATTCTTTAAGATGATGCTCGGTGAGATAGTTCCTGGCAGACATGGAGATGGGGTCTTCTCGCGTGGCGAGTTACCTCCCCATTTGCTGCTCATAGATGATGTTCTTAGGAGGAATGTTTTTCAGTGTGCCCATGTCCACAAGAGGAAGGAGAATTGGTTGTTTGTTCTTTGGCTTCTCTTCCGCAACTACAATGTTGACATCCCCCATTTCATCCTGCAAGACATGGCCTATTTCGCTGAGAAGGCCGAGTCTGCTAACTATGCTACAAGGCCTATTCCTCATCCTTGTCTCATTTCTAATTTTCTAGCAAAACAGAGTTGGTTTCCTATCGGTGAGGAGTTTCTGTTGGTCCCCTCATCTAAATCTTTCAATTCTTCAAACTGGCGCAAGTTCTATGTGAAGCTCTTTAACCCCATTAAGGATCAGTCCCTGTCGACCCACCAACAACCCCAACAGGACAGCCTAGACCCTCCTCTAGCCCCGACTGCCTTCTCCCGGCAACTGACAGCTCTTGGCAGCCGGGTTGATACCTTGCAGTCCGACATCCGGCGATTTCGAGCGGAGTATCGTGAGGATCACAAGCAATTCCTGATGCTTTTTCACTCTAGCATGGATTTCATCCGTGCACACCTCGATTCCCTTTCTACTCCAGTTGGGACACCAGCCCGACCTTCACATGACCCCATGGATGATAGCGGTGTTTGAGTTTATTGCTTTACTTGATCATTGTTCTCGCTTACTGTCATTGTCTATATTTTAGGTCTCGATGTATTTTGATCATGTAATATCGTGGAGTGGTTGGGAGTCAATTTTGATGTAAGGGGAAGTTTAATTTTTTGTGCTTTACTCCCATATTTTTGTACTTGGTGGACTGATTTGGTGTATATATATATTGGTGGTTTGTGTTCATGTAGTTTGGAGGTTGGGCCTCCTTGGATTCTCTTGTGGTTGGATAAATTCTCCTTGTGTGGAGGGTGTCCCTCTTTGAATGAATGGTTATATCTTTTAATGGATGATGTTTGCGATGGTGTATCTCTATGTTATTTTGTAAATGGTTTGGAAATCATTGTAAATTGTTATGTTATATCTTGGAAATCATTGTAAATGGTTTGGAGGGTGTAAATCTTGTATTTTGAGATGTGTGGCTGGTTACTGTGCATGATAATTACTTGGTTATATTTACATCATCATATGCTGTATTTGGAACCATCATGTCCATAGGTATTGAATTGTTCTTGAGCACTTGTTGCTATACCTTATATCTATAAAGGAGGTGCTACCCAAATTTCCTATGATTGATGATTGTAGATCTCTTTATGCTTTAATATGCTTGGGTATGCTATCTATGCCTCACAGGTTCGGTACAAACACAATCTTTGGATGCTTGAACACACTACATGCTCGCCACGCTACACCTACGGTTATCTCTTTCATTTACCCTTCCTACGTGCTTGAGGACAACCCCGATTAAGTTGGGGGGTATGTATTGCATGCGTGATAACCGCTGCTTTTGGCAAAAATTTTGTTTACATTTGAAAGGCCAAATACAGCTTTGACAATTTTGTGAGAAAATTCTAACTCTCGTGCTTGTTATGGATGAACGTTGCATAGATTACTTGGAATTTCACCTATTTATAAGAACATGTGAATCATGATTTGAGTACCATTTTTCATTCACTTTAATCCACTTGCTATGTATTAAGGGTAGTCAAGTGATCCGATGCACGTGTACACTCGCACATGTTTTAGGGGTTGATTAGCCATTGGAGTTTGGAACTTTGAAGGATTTAGGATTCAAGAGCATGGATCATGTTTTGCTTAGAGGTATGATCTGTGAGTATTTGTGTGAGAATCCAAGGCTTAGTAACCGGGTAATGTGTGTAACAATGTGTATTGTTCGCATCAAACGGCTTAGGATTTAAAAAAAAAAAAAAGAGAGAATAAAGATGCGTTGACTAGTTGTGATTCGTAGCCTTCTGGGCTCGAGCAATTAAGTCCGAGGGGTGCTTTAACACCCAATGCTCTAAAAGTCATTGACTTAAAGCTAGTTACAAGGGCCTAGAAGAAAGCTTAAGGGATTATAACATTGCACAGTCACGCATTGTCTCGAGGAAAAAAATATAGAGTGGAATGAAATAAAAAGAAAACAAAGTATCCTTCGAATAAGAGATCATGTTACACTCTTGGCGGACTTGAGAAGTACTTAAGATGACTAATCCGGATTAGGACCTACTTGAGTGACTTTGAGACCCCCATAGCATGTGCGATATTTCCCCACTACAAATGGATTGCTTGATTACATTTTAATCATACCAAGTTCTTGAAAGTTTTTGAAGTATGGTAACCATGCCTTTATTCGTTTGTTTCTTATATACATGTGATTTGAAGAGTACATTTATGCACATGAATCCATTATCGAGCACTTGGATTAATTTTGATTACTTATGCATTAAGGCATTGTAACTTGGTATTCCGATTGTAGATAAGATGTTTGTGGGTATCATCTCTGAAAACCCTCCATCTCTGAAAACCCTCATGAGACAAAACTCATCCTCTAGGGTAAACCTAGGGGTTTAACGGCTTATTGCACGAGCTAAGTGCAATCGTGAGTCCTACGAAAGTGGCTAGTTAGACTTTATTTTTTTTTGCTTTGCTCGAGGACTAGCAAAGTTCAAGTTGGGGGGTGTGATGAGTCACGAAATATATACAATCCACCCTCTTAAATTAGCTTTGTTAGCTCTAGAGCAATGCATTTCTAATAAACTTCATGGAGTCTCAGGTAGAAACACTCATAAGGCTGTTTGGATCGAATTTGGTGTAAAAAGGGCGTCAAGAGAACAAGTTGAACAGTCTGGCGGATCAATCCCCTAATCTAGGCAGATTGATCCATTTTTATTTTCCCAGCAAGCAACTATTGAAGGAATCAGTCCACCCAGAAGAAGGGATGGACCCCAACGTCGCTGACGTGGCGTAAGTGATGGCCCAGATTAAATCAAATAGATGTAAGCTAAGAGGAGGAGAGAGGAAAAAAAAGGGGTTTTAACCCAAAAGAAGCCAGCTGGCCAGGGGGAGCCAGCTGAAGGTGGCTGGACAGCAGGGGGCTCTCTTGGAGAGGGGCTGATAAGACGTGAAAAGTGCATAAATCACCATTTTAACTTGGCCTTGTTAGTCTCCGAGCAAGGCCTTACTGATGGATTTTACCCTATAACAGGTACAAGAGCCCTCAACGAGAATTGGATCAAGTTCCGAGCTTAAACGATGTCATTCGGGTCAGTTTTTATGAAGAAGATCGATCCTTTACTGAAGAAGGATCGATCCTTTGAAGTACATTAAGAAGGAAGCCAATCAGGACACCAAGGATCGATCCTATGTCATGAGAGGATCGATCATTTTTGCGCATTTTTCCAGTGACAGAACGCAAATTCTAGAGGATCGATCTTCATCGGGGCGCAGCCAAAACTCAAGAAAGGAAGATCGATCCTTTCCTATAGGAGGATCGATCCTCCACGGGACCAGCGATCACACGATGAGGAAGATCGATCCTCTACCTTACAAGGATCGATCCTTTTGTGCCAGCCGAGCAAAATCAATGGTCCAGATCTAATCCGAGGGGGAGAGGCTTGCTTACTATAAATAGACCCCTTATGGGGGATTTTAGGGATCTTCTCTTAGTTCTTTCTCCAGCCCTTCTAGGTTTCTTACCCAATTGAGAGGAGGACTTCTTGGAGGAAACCCATGGAAGGAGAGCTTCATCACCCTCCATCCATGGATCAATCCAAGATGAGTAGCTAACTTCCTTTCTCTTGGGATTGCCATGTAGTTGTAGGATTTTTTTGTAGTTTTCTTAGGGTTTTTGATGTGTAATCTTTAGGGATGATCTATTGTATGGATTTGAACATGATTTCTCTATCTTTGTACATGGATTTTATATGTTGAATGGATGAATGCTTTTCTTTGGTATGAGCTAGAACTTGTGCATGATAGGTGTTTGTTGTTATGCCCCAATGAGTTGGATGTGCTAGAAACACATCCAATTCTATTGGGAGGATTAATAGACCTAGATTAGAGATTAAGGATGCTAGAACCATCCTTATCTCTCTAATCAAAGGATCCATTCTATCTTTCTCTTGCATTGGATTCGAGGTGCTAGAACCATCTCGATCCAATGCCCGACTCCATGCAATATCTATTTCTTGCGACGAATCGATATTAATCGAAGGTTCGTTAGCGACGATAGAAGCTAATCACTCGTTCGTCGACTTTGTGAATGTGATTCTCTCCGGCGGATGATTCTAACCCGACTTCCGTCGAGCGATAAGTGAGGCTAATCACCCGCTTGTCGACTTCTTGATTTCGATCGTCCCAATTGGATTACACACCTCAATCCCTTAGGAGACTACACTAGAACCTATAATGAAATGGAGATCCCAAGACCTCTCTATATTAGTTATATTTCTCTTCACTTAGTTAATTACTTTAATAGTCATTAATCCAAAACCCAAATCATTTTAGCTAGTTGTTTGGAGTTATCTATCGAGTACGTTAGTCAATTCTCATTTCCCTGCGGATCGATCCGGACTCACCGCTAGCTACCCCCAAAGGTAGTTAGTTAGGAGTTTGATTATAAATTTCTAATTTTGATCGGGCGCGTTAAGCCGCAACACTTCTCACGTCCCGTCAGGGGCTCTCGGCTGGTCTCTCTTGGCTGGTTCTTGAGGGCTCTCTTGGGCTCGTTGGAAGGAGAAGAAGAGGGTCTCTAACCCTAGAAAAAGAGGCTAGAAACCCATCTCAAGGGGAGGCATGAAGGGAGGATCATCTCCAACCTCCATGGATCCATCCAAGATGAGTAGCTAGCTTCCTTTCTCTTGGGATTTCCATGTAGTTGTAGGAATCTTTTGTAGTTTTCTTGAGGATTTTTGATGTGTAATCTATGGGGGTGATCTATTGTATGGATTTGAGCATGATTTCTCTATCTTTGTATTTGGATCTTATTTGTTGAATGGATGAATGCCCTTATTTGGTATGAGTTAGAACTTGTGCATGATGGGTGTTTGTTGTTATGCCCCAATGAGTTGGATGTGCTAGAAATACATCCAATTACATTGGGAGGATGAATAGCTCTAGATTAGAGTTTAGGGATGCTAGAACCATCCCTATCTCTTTACTTAGAGGGCCCATTCTATCTCTCTCTTATATTGGATTCGAGGTGCTAGAACCATCTCAATCCAATGCCCGATTCCATACAATACATTTTTTTTTGCGACAAATCGATCTTAATCGAAGGTTCGTTAGCGACGATAGAAGTTAATCACTCATTCGTCGACTTTGTGAATGTGATTTTTGCCGGCGGAAGATTCTAAGCCAACTTCCGTTGAGCGATAAGTGAGGCTAACCACCCGCTTATCGACTTCTAGATTTCGATCGTTCCGATTGGATTGTACACATTAATTCCTTAGGAGGCTACACTAGAACCTACAATGAAATGGAAGTCCCAAGGCTTCTCCATATTAGTTTTGTTTCCCTTTACATAGTTAATTACTTTAATCATCATTAATCCAAAACCCAAATTATTTTAGCTATTGTTGGGAGTTATCTATCGAGTACGTTAATCAATTCTCATTTCCCTGTGGATCGACCCGGACGTAGGATTTGGTAAATTTTGTAGTCCTGACGCCCTAGTCGCTTTTACGACGAGTGGTTTGGGCGCGTCACCTGTCTTCTTATTCTACATGCAATGGGATCAATGGAGTCTCCGTGCGCTCCAAAAACGATGCTATTACAGTCTTTCCATACTAGCCAGATGCCATATGTTAGGTAGGTCTTCATTTTCTTGGAGCCAGTTGTGAGGAGAGATATGTAGATTTCATCTAGATTCCAAGGAGGAAGAAGGAAGTTTTCTTTTGCAGCAATCTCAGAGAAGACCTTGAAGGCAAATTGTCATCCGAAGAGCGCATGATCGACAGTTTCGGGTTCTCTACCACATCTTGGACATTCCCTATCCGATGTTAATCGCAGCCTCCATAGCTTGTCTCGCACCGGAATCTTTCCATGGACCACTCTCCATAAGAAGTGAAGGACCCTCGGGCCCACTAGGGATCTCTAAACATTGTTCCATACTTCTTCCTTATTGGTTATGGACTGTGGGATGGAGTCTTGGGTTTGAGCTAAGTATGATGATTTTAGTTATAGCTATATGACTTAGCACTTCATTCATGTAGGCAGAAGTCATAGGTACCTAAATTTTATTTGAAAGAGCGCTGATTTGTGTACACGTTGACGTAGCATGTGCATTACACTTGCTCGAATCGGTAGTGGACTACCGATTCTTTCATGTAGTCCATCATCTACTGATGGACTAGATCAATGAATCGGTATCTCACTACTGATTGAATTATCTACTCACTACCGATAGACTCTATCAACCAATCGATACCGAACTACCTGTACAATTCAATCGGTAGTGAATTACCGAATCATTGATCTAATTCATCGGTAGACCACTACCGATGGACTATATGAAAGAATTGGAAGCGGACTACCGATTCGATGGCATGTGTATTACACATGCCACATGTCCATGTACACAAAATTTTATTTTATTTGAAAAGTTGCATCTAAACGCTGAAAAAGTAGACATTTTTTAGCCATTTCATGTGATAGATGTTCCTTTGTATGACCGACATGGTTATGGTTTCACGACTTTAACACTATTGCCTCTCTCTTGTACCTCTTGTCCACATTGAAGCAACCAATATTACTTGCAGAAAGTAGGCCTATTTGGTTTAGCGGCTTTAGCCATTATCTATTTTCATTTTCTTAAAAATGGAAAACTGGGCTGAAAACATGTTTGGTTTATGAGCCTTGGAAAACATTTTGAATTTGTTGCCAAATAGGACCTTTAATGTCATGGCGGGAGTTCCAACTCAAGGGTGGTCGTCTTTCACCGCCGTCCCCAGCCTCAAGCACGCGACATGAAGCCCACATCTAGTGAGGTCTTCTCCGGCGATATCCTCATCTCCAGTACCAGGCGCATCCTCATCGGATCCAACCCAAGCATGGTCGTCTGTGGCCTTAAAGCTCGCCGCAATAGGCCCCCTACCTGGCGAAACCCTTTTCGACCACAGCCCCATCTCCTCTCCGCATGATCAACACCTCCCCTCTAGAGCTTGGTGAACGGCGCTCCCTGATGGCCCGGCGACGCAGGTGAAACCCCAACTCCAACTTGAGGAGAGCCATCCGCCGTCATCAATCTTCGAAAAGCTATGTCCCAGTTCGATCTGACGGTGACCGTCCACCACCACGAGCTCGTTCGCACCAAACACACATCTCCCGTACATGGTGACATCGCGGTCTCCTTCACGTTGCGCACATCTCCAGCAAGGAGCCCCGATGCCGTCTGCCTCCAGCCATAAACGGATCCCCTTGGATGGCGCTTCCCTGATCTCCCCTCGACGCTGATCTCATGGACACGGATCTTCATCGAATCCCTTTGGATAGCGGCTTCTCCTGTCCCGACCAACGCCTTCCCTATTCCAAGTTGCCACTCCATAGGCTTCGACACCACACAAGCTTCAGCGCATGGACAACACTTGCTTCGACGCGTGGACGCCATAGGCTTCGATGCTCGGATGGCACATGCTTCGACGCTTAGGCTTCCACGCTCGAAAGATGCTTTCCCTATTCCAGCCGCCACCCCTCCACGGCGACAAAGTTTGGATTTGGGATGGCACTGCTGCATGATGTTGTATCTCTCATGTATGTATTGAATGGTGCAGTGTAGTACACATGTTGGTGCAATGTAAAAACTAGTCGTTTTGGGAACCAACTGTACAAGACGCTATGCGTGTATTTTTTTGTGACTGTGTGCGTATTTTTGAAGAAAGCATGTTTATCTACATCGGTTGGCTACGACATGGATAAACGTTGTAAGTACACGTATAGAGAAAAAATGTGTCCCACTACACATGTATTTTTTGATCTAACGAGTATAACAACGTACTCATACGCATATAACAACGTACCCTTACGCGTATAACAATGTACACATACACATATACTATAACAACAACGTACATAAACGCACAATGAACGAGTATAAAATGTATGCTACATCAAGACCAATTGTTTGTTACATCAAGTAAACTACTACTTCTTCTTTGCGGCTCGTTCTGGAGCAGGCTTTCTTTTATCCCTACCGCGCTTCCTGGCAGCTTCTCCCTGAGCTGGCTCAGTGGGTACCTTTACTGCAGTAGGCATCACGGAATCACTGGGCATATCTTTTGGCTCAGAGAGATGCCGGCCTTCTGCCTGTCGATGCAGAAGTGGTTTTCAATCGCCAGGCATCTCTCTGAGCCAGAAGAGATGCCCGGTGATTCTGTGATGCCTACTAAAGCGGAGGTGCCCACTGAGCCAGCTTAGGGAGAAGCTGCGAGGAAGCGCGGTGGGGATAAAAGAAAGCATGCTCCAGAACGAGCCGCAAAGAAGAAGAAGTAGTTTACTTGATGTAACAAACAGTTGGCCTTGATGTAGCATAGATTTTATACCCGTTCATTGTTCGTTTATGTGCGTTGTTGTTACAGTATATGCGTATGTGTACGTTGTTATACGCATATGGGTACGTTGTTATACTCGTTAGATAAAAAATACACGTGTAGTGGGAGTCGTTTTTGCTCTATACGTGTACTTTCAACATTAACGCATGATATAGCCAATCGATGTAGATAAACACGAGTTCTTCAAAAATACGCGCACAGTCACAAAAAAATACATGTGGAGCGTCTTTTATTGTTGGTTCCCAAAATGACTAGTTTTTACATTGCATCAAAATGTGTACATGACACCATACAATACATACAAGAGAGACACAACATCATGCAGTCGTGTCGTCCTAAATCCAAACTTTGTCATCGTGGAGGGGTGGCAGTTGGAATTGGAAAGCGTCGTCCTAGCGTCGAAGCCTGTGCTGTCTCAGCGTCGAAGCCTGTGGCGTTCGCGCGTCGAAGCCTGTGGCGTCCGCGCGTCGAAGCCTGTGGCGTCCGCGCGTCGAAGCCTATGTTGTCTGCGCGTCGAAGCTGTTGCTACCCGCGTGTCGAAGCTTGTGTGGCGTCGGCGTCCGCGCGTCGAAGCCTGTGGCGTCTGCGCGTCGAAGCCTGTGGCGTCTGCGCGTCGAAGCCTATGTTGTCTGCGCGTCGAAGCTGTTGCTACCCGCGTGTCGAAGCTTGTGTGGCGTCGGCGTCCGCGCGTCGAAGCTTGTGTGGCGTCGGCGTCCGCGCGTCAAAGCCTGTGGCGTCTGCGCGTCGAAGCTGTTGCTACCCGCGTGTGGAAGCCTATGTTGCCTGCGCGTCGAAGCTGTTGCTACCCGCGTGTCGAAGCCTATGTTGTCTGCGCGTCGAAGCTGTTGCTACCCGCGTGTCGAAGCTTGTGTGGCGTCGAAGCCTGTGGAGTGGCAGCTTGGAATAGGGAAGGAGTCAGCCGAGACCGAGGAACCCGCTATCCAAAGGGATCCGGTGAAGATCCGAGCCGAGGAGATCAGCGTCGAGGGGAGATCGGGGAAGCACCGTCTAAGGGGATCCGTTTATGGCTGGAGGCAGACGGCGCCGGGGGAGGTCCTTGCTGGAGATGTGCGCAAAGTGGAGAAGACGATGATGTCGCCGGTACAGGAGATGTGTGTTTAGTGCGAAAAGCTCATGTCGGCGGACGGTCACCGTCGGATCGAACTGGGACCTAACTTTTCGGAGATCGGCGACAGCGGGTGGATTTCCTCAGGTTGGAGTTGGGGTTTCGCATGCGTCGCCGGGGCGTCGGGGAGCACTGTTTACCAAGCTCTGGTGAGGAGGTGTTGATTGTGCGGAGAGGAGATGGGGATGTCGCTGGAAAGGGTTTCGTCGGGTATGGGGGTTGTTGCGGCGAGCTTTAAGGCCACGGACGGCCACGCTTGGGTTGGATCCGATGAAAATGCGCCGAGTGATGGAGATGAGGATATCGCCGGAGAAGACCTCACTGGATGTGGGCTTGATGCCGCATGCTTGAGGCTGCGGACGGTGGTGAAGGACGACCACCCTTGAGTTGGAACTCCTGCCATGGCCAGCCGGAGAAGACCTTGCTGCATGTTATGATGGGAGTTGCATGTGTTAAAGGGTAGAATTTGGTATAGTACATAAAAGTGGATGGCCATGCCTCCTCATCCCATGGCATTTGAAGCATGTATTGGCGGGAGTAAAATTGGGATAAACATTATTTGGGGTCCTGTCCCAAAAAAACAATGTTAGGGGTATTATTATATCAAATTATCTCAAATGTGGACATTTGGATGTTCTATTAGACAACAAATTAAAAACATTTTCATGAAATAAAAACGGTGTTTCCTGGAAAATATGAAAACACCCTTTAATGGTTTTCACTGGAACGAAAACAACACTGAAAACAAAACCCAGCTGAGAGCCGTTCGAAACCCCTCTCTCCCGCGATGGTCTCTCTTGCTAGGTTCTCTCTCCGATGAGCTCTGGGTGATCTCGTCGCCGTCGTAGCTCCCATCCGTGGGCCATCTCTCCCGATGGAGACGGCGGCTCTCCCGATAGAAACCCCTCTCTCTCTCGATGGAGTCTCTCGCGAGTTCTCGCTAATCTCATCGCCGCCAGAGCTCCCATCCGCCGGATCGTGGTGAAATCAAAGGGTACGTAGGTGAGATCCCTCCCTCCCTCCCTCCTAGCCTGTAGCCCCCCCCCCCCCCCATCCTCTGTTTGCTGCTCTGCCGACATTGCGAAAAGTGGTTCGTTTGCTCCACTCGTCGCCGATGTGTCACAGGAGATCATTGACCGACGTTGGTGCCAACAGTATGAGAAAGAAGCCTTCTTGTTTGTTTTGCTGATTTAATGACTTATTGTTTGTAGATTATACAAATCAATGCTTAAGCGAGAACTTTCTTCAACAATAAAGGGTGATCTGTTGTGATTCTTATTGCTGTCTGCCGTATGTTTTCATCCTGTTAAATGTATCAATACTAATTCTAATGAGTTTTCGTTGCTCTGCCAAATTTTGCTTTGCTTTGATTTACCACAAGACAGATGAATTTCTTGAGCTGAGGGATTGCAACAGAGTTATAACATCAAATAGGAAGAATAATCGTTTGAGATGAAGAAAAGGATCGATCGTCTGAGAAATTGTAGGTTTTTAGGCATAAAATGCAACTTCAAAGTGGATTAGTGTATGCTTTCTTATGTGGTGAAGTTTTATTTTGTTGCTGTAAAACATGATCCTTTGTCCATAGCTCAATTCATACTTTCAAATGTCTTACTGCCCATGATCATCAAATGACAGTGTCATCAGGCCATTATCAGCAAAAGTAGAAAGTATGGTACTGTTGAGCTATATATGAATCGAACTTTTCATCAAGCCATTATGAGCAAAAGAAAGAGCTGGACTAGTGAGTGCTTGGCTGCTGGTTAGTTTGCTGGTGGGCCGGTGGCCATGCCTTCTGGCATAGAATACAGATATGCAAATATATGGGAAGAAAGGAAACAATTGCATAATTAACATCATTGAGACTGTCAGCGGGTTGTCTTGGATATCTGAGGTTTGTTGGGACACTATAGAGAGGATTTGGTCGTGTACATGCCACGGAAGAGGAATTAAATTTAATTCCTCTAAGCTATATATATGAAGAACTTAAAAGTTGAAGCCGAAGAATTTGATTATCTAAGGATTACGAGATAACTGGCCTTTGATCTGGTTGGTAGGTGACTTTTTTGGGTATTTCTTAGGGTCTTATCAATTTCTTTTAATGCAATATGAACAATTAGCATTTTCAAATAGTTAATCACATTCCTCATCTACTAAATTGGTTTTACAACCTATTGGTTTCTGCATTTCAACTTGAATGTCGATCATTAATTCTTACCCAATAATTTAGGTGTTTCTGACCTATTTGATATGTTAAAAAACAAATGACCATTGTCGGGTCAGTAGTAGTAGTCCAATATTATTTGTATTGCGGCACTTATTTGGATAAATTCTACTATCCTAAACCTTGTTTATCACATGAGGTGCATATAATTGACGAATCCTATAGCTGGCTGAGTGTTACTTTATTTTTTGGAGGCAACCATCGTGCTTTTCTAGCTCTCCATTTCCTTTATACTGGTTTTTTTATTCTTACAGGAATATTGAGAAGAACACCCAGAAGTAACAATCCTTGACCCTCCAGATGCCATACAACATTTACGTAATCGCCAATCAATGCTTCAAGATATTGCTGATCTGAACTTGTCTGATTGCTATGGTACAAATTTTATATTGGAATCAACTTTCGCCACGGTTTCTTCAAATTTTTATGATTTGCTAAAGCAGTTCAGCATCTCAATATTCGTCTTCTCTTGGCCTTTTACATTCCTGTAAAGAAGTACGTAGCCATCAATTTGTAGCATTCTTCTTGGCAAGAACGCTGTACATGTTGTTTCTGTACCTGGACCTTAAATTGCGTGGCTACATTTCGAATAATATTCATTTCTTTTTGAAATTAGCCACCGAATTGCTTCTCATGCAAATGGGCTTGAGATGGACTCTCACTTTAGCTTTGGGTTAGCCTTTACTTCTTTGGTCATCGCCGGACGGTGGTAAAAATTTCTTAACTTACCTTAATTGAAACTGGTAAATGAGGATTTGGTAAGCAGATGCAGCTGTCATTTGACAGGAGAAGAATTATATGGTAGATGTATCAGAACAAATGTTCTAGTATGGATTAGTTATGTCTGTGAGGAAATCAAGGTTTCCATATACTGATTTGTTTCCTAATTCACAATTTACTTATTGCAGGTAAAGTTGGTGTTCCAAGGCAACTAGTTGTCACCAAAGATCCATCATCAATCCCCGATGCAGTTGCAAAGGCAGGACTAACTCTACCATTAGGTAGACCCACTAAACGTTTTCTTGGTTTATCCACTTGCTAGGTATAGGAACAAATTAATTCTATTGAAGTATCCAATGTCTTCTGCATACCACAAATACATGACTGCCTTTTTACTTTGGATTAAGTATGGATGAAGCATATTACTGCTAAAGACACGGGCCAAGTTCGTAAAATTTTAAGACGCTCTTCTGGACTTTGATCAATCACAATCATAAAATTTAGACTTTGTGTTTGTCTTTAGCATCATTTACATTACAGTGCTTAATATTCAGGTTAGCGTTATGCAACTATCAAGTTGAAGCTTGTCCTTCGTAAATATCCAACATGGGTCAATTTCGAGGTTGGAGCAAGATCTTGCTTCTTGAAATTCATATAAACTTCATGGTATGAAAGATTGTAAAAGATTGGTCTGCAAGCTGAAACAAGTTCAAGTTTTGTCTGCTTTGAACTGGAAGCCTACAACCAACAGACGATCATGTTCTGTTTCTTTGGATAGATTCTGCTTGATAGGACAAAAATGATTTCAAGTGTAGGTTCTGTCAGTGAATGTAATGCAACATTGGTTCTTGAATATCTTCTCAAAGCATGCAATTCTGGAGATAGAATGTTTTGGGTCACATAATTTTGCGCAACATGAAGTCTGATGCACAAGTTTTATAAGTATGAGATAGATTTACAATTATGCTCACACTTTACTCTTAATTTTTTTTTCACGGATCAATTTTATCTTGTGGACTCTGGCTACCCAAATATTACTGGATTTCTCACTCTATATCGAGGTCGAAGATATCATTTGCGTAATTATCATGGAGAAGGAAGACCGCGGGGCAAGGAAGAGTTATTTAACTATAGACACTCTTCATGTCGTAATGTGATCAAATGATGCATTGGAGTGCTAAATTTAATGTTACATGTGTTTTAAATTTCTAATTTCTATTATTTTGTTTAATTTAAAAGTCAAACACATGTATTGCTTATGAAAAAAATTATGTCTTGAATATATACATTATATACTTGTATTAAAAAAAGAAGAGATTTAATAGCTCCAAAATAGTAAATTACAAATAAGATATAAAACTCATATATTAATGATCTCTTTAGTGCATTGATGCAAAATAATGATAACTAGCTTATAAAATTAAACTCATTGAAAACAAAAACTATAATTACAAACCAAACACATTTTCATGTTTTCATTTCCAGAAAACAGTTTTTTAACATTTCAAACCAAACACGTTTTCATAATTTCATAATGATATAATTGTTTCTATTTTCATGTGGCTTTTGGAATTCGCAGAGGCTCCAAGCATCCATGTCCTTGAGATTTGTGCTGGGGCTGTGTTGGTGTTTATTACATCTACTGGCGGAAATAGTCCGTTTTGGGCGACATCTTATTCACGTACTTCAGTGCTACATTGTATCGACTGGTTTACTAGAAAAGAATCGGAATCAAGACCTAACTAAGCTTCGATACCTGGCCATTGTTGTAGATAGTGAAGAAGCAAAAAACTCTACCATGATCAGGCAGCTTTTGCACTGGCTCTTTGCTATTGGTGTGAAGCATGTAATCCTTTATGACCTTGAAGGTAGGCTTTCTATATTTCCTAGGGATTTCCAGGAAATGCATTTTGACCAATGATGTTTTGGAATGATTGATCATTCCAAAACATTGTATCTTATTAATACCTATTACTTGTAAACTATTAACTCCACCAAAAGTATGGAGCATGAGTACTTTAATCACAGCATCAAATTAGCTTGCATAAATATAATAGAAGCAGAAAAGGCAATTTTTGTCGCTAAGAGAATTATTTGTCTTGCTTCTGATTTGAATGCATGCATATATAATTCATGTCTAATACTTTGATAGTTTGCTTTGCTCAACAATGTATTTAAAGTGCACTGGAAAATCAGTTCCTACGTTGGGAAAAAGATTGAATTTTGACTGGACATTCTCTCCTAGCATTTGGGATGAAAAGAATATTTTAACACATTAAATGAGCTTAAATCATATAATCACATATCTATGATTTCTTCAATCAAGTCCTACCTCTGCAGATATACTTGACTCTGCTTCTAAAACCTTGAGAATTAATGTTGTATCATTATGCTATGATTACTGGAACTGTAGTTGATGTTGTTTCTCTGAGCAATATAAATTGCCTATAGTGATTCTTGTTATTTCTGCTAAAAACATTATGGGCTAATTCGAAGTATAATTCCTCCCCGTGCTTATCTTCTGGACTTCTATTTGATGGTCTAGGTGTTTTGAAGAAAACTATGGAAACTGATGTGATGAACTTATGCAATTCAAGTAGTTTGTGCTATGTAAGTTGTAACTTTCCTGGCTTGTCTTTTAGCTTACTTGAAACTTCATTCTTCTAGTAAAACTGGATCCACAGTCCAATTCTATATCATATAGACTTGGTTTCTTCGTGATTGCAATATTTATTGACAATTGTCAAATCTAGGGCATTGGTGGAAAGAAGTCAACTTTGGTCTTTCTTCAAGAAAAACCAACAATAGAATTGCTTTCCTTCTCTGATGGCAAAGAAGGGATGGCTAAAGCAGCTGGCTTCTTATGCTCAAAATATTTGCAAGATGATCCTCTAGGTCCCAAGATGGTGGAACCTATCTTGACTGAAGCAGATATATCCAATGCCCTGAAAGCAATAGGTAGTGTTCGGTATCCTTCTATATGATGCCTTTATCTGATTCTCTCATACATAGTTTTTTAAGGTTTGTCTTTGCCTTTCAGTGGCATAGTTTTTTCATGTTTTATGTCCATTTTTCAGGTTGTGGTGGACCAGATCCAGATCTTATGCTTGTATATGGACCTGCTAGATGTCACTTTGGGTTTCCAGCATGGAGGATGAGATATACTGAAATTGTGTAAGTTGAATTATTAGTTCTCAAAAGTATATTTACTGTTTAACCCGAGAGAGCGTAAGAACCACATGTAGACCAGTTCCTATCGAGTTTAATTTTCTTACCTGATTTGTGTCTCATCATCTTAATTCCTTTTGCCTCTGACATTGTTTTGAAAACATTCAGATTGGGAAGTACATGAACAATATTTCCTATGGCTACTCGTTTATAATAATTGAACAATGTTGCCTAGGTAGTTATTTTGCCTCAAGCAGCTTATTAAATGAGGTATTATTTGCTCGAGACATAATAGGGTGCAAGAGAAAAGAAAGTAGAGGCTCTCCCGTCTTCCAATCTTGTAGTGTTTCATTACTTTTTTTATATCTTTTCTTTTTATTTATCTGTTGCATTTTTTTGGACAAATTTTCTAAAAGGCAAAGAAAAAGCAATCTTTTCAGTCTTGTTTGCAACTAACGAATATAGTAATTCAGATTTGTTTGATGTTGGTTTGTTTATGTAACATTGCTTTGGCACTGTAAGGTGGTTTCATCTGTTCTTTTGCAGATGTATGGGACCATTGCGATCCAGGAAATATCGCGGCATTCTTAAAGCCATCCATGATTTCTCCAAAAAACACCAGAATTATGGTAACAATCTATACGCATGTACTTGCTTAATATCTGAAATTCATAACCTGTGGATAATCTTTACTTTCCCTGTGCTAATTAGGTTCATGAGACAGATGCTTGTCATGAACTATGTGATGGCAGCACAAAGTCTTGAAAGCCAGTGCATTTAAACAAGGGATTCCACGGATTGGATTCTTCACTTATAGTTGAATGGACCTCATAAGTCCCTTTACTTCTATCTTTGAAGCCCTAAGAGGATGTTGGCAAATAACCATAATGTGGAGATTGGATATTTACTACAGATGTCAGATAAATGTAGTAGTAGATAATGTTGGTTATATCTTTTTAAAAGTTTACATATTAGATCTATTTTTATTTTCGATTATACAATGTAAGGTTGTTTTAATGTTTTCATTACAAAACATGTTATTTGGTTGTGAAATCCTTATTTTTGAGTCGGGGATCCTGATTTATATGCAAGATTCCTGACCAAAATGGCATGTTTTATAATGAAAATACAAAGTGGCCCTAAATTGTAAAATAAAAAATAAAGTAGGTTTAATATGTAAGTTTTTTCATACGTACTTCTATTCCATGGAATTAAAGCATTATACATAATTTTACTAAGCATTGTATCTTTGAATACCTTAATGTTGTATTTTGTTATGTTAATACTATTTTCTTACACCACTATTAAAACATAGGGTTAATCACACACACACATATATATATATATATATATCCCTGAAAGCCTTCAAATTTATGGATTTATCTCTCAAATTTCAATATTTACATATTTATCCTTGAAATCTATAAACAATTTACATAATTATCCTTTTGTTGATCTCTGTTGGGTTAATACAGGTTAAAACTCAACCTAAGTACGTAAAAAGACCTAAATGCTCTTGTACTAAACATTAAATACCTATCTTATTTTTTCCTCTTGTGTTATGTTCATCAATGTTACATATTTTCAACCTAAAGTTTGACGGGGTTTTATCACTAAAGTTAGGGCTTAGGTTTCACACCTTTGACGAAGTTACAGTTTCTCGATGACGGCGATCAAGTGTCCGTAAATGCATTTTGTATATTTATTGTTGCTAACGGGTTAAAATAGGCATTTCACCCTTTCGTCGTTAGCCACAAACGGATCCAAGGCGAATATTCCATCAATATCTTATGGCAACTGACTCTAGAGATAATTATGTGAATTGTTTATGAATTTCAGGAATAAATATGTAAATTTTGGGATTTGAGGGATAAATCCATAAATTTGATGGTTTTCACGGATATATATGTAATTATATTATATCTGGAATTTTTTAAAATAATATTATTTTAATAAAATATTATTAATATATACATGCGGAAAAAATATTGATGGAGATATGCCTCCTCGCTGGCGTGGTTTTTCATTTTCTAAAACCCGTTAGTGAAGACGTAACTCCAAGTTACGTATTCAAATTAAAGACAGTAATTTGGACTTACGTCTTCAAATATTGACTATTGGCGGAGACCAAGTCCTGAGGAGATGAGAACTCCTACTTAGTAGATGTGTGTTGAAGTTACGTCTTGATGGTTCTCATCGTCTTGATAGGAAGTAGGAGTGCCTTGCTGTCACGATGGATTTCGACATCCTTCTCGCCTCCTCTCCTTCCTTCCCACCCCGACGACCTTTGTGCCTCCATCTCCCGGCTCCCGCGGCTCCTCCTCTCCTCCGTCTCTACCCGTCGCCTGCCCCCATCGACGGCCTCTGTGACTCCGTCGCCCTACTCCGCCATATCGAACTATCCATGCTGGACATCCATCGCGTCGCTGGCATGTGCCCCGACATCCTCGCCGTGTGCGTCACCCATCGCACCTCCTGCGTCTCTTTCCTCATCTGCGAGGCCCGCCTCGACCATGGTGACCTCGCACGCGCCGTCTCCCGGCGCCCGCGGCTCCTTCGCTCCTCCGTCTCTACCCGCTGCCGTCCCCATCGACGACCTCCGTGCCTCCGTCGCACTACTCCGCCATATCGGACTGTCCACGCTAGACATCCGCCGCATCGCCGCCATGTGCCCCGACATCCTCGTCGTGGGCGCCACCCATCTCACCTCCTGTGTCTCCTTCCTCCTCTCCGAGGCCCGCCTCGACCATGGCGACCTCACACGCGCCGTCTCCCGGTGCCCGTGGCTCCTCTCCTCCGTGTCTACCCGTCGCCGCCCCCATCAACGACCTCCGCGCCTTCATCCCCCTAGTCCACCATATCGGACTGTCCACGCTGGACATCCGCCGCATTGCCAGCATGTGCCCCGACATCCTCGCCACGCGCGCCACCCATCTCACCTCCCGGGTCTCCTTCCTCCTCTGTGAGACCGTCTCCCAGCGCCCGCGGCTCCTCCTCTCCTCTGTCTCTACCCAGCGCCCCCCCCCCCCCCCCCCCC
>OY986968.1:21490560-21628539 GCA_963920575.1 Narthecium ossifragum
AAAGCCCGAAGCTACCACTCATGAAAAAAAAACTAGAATATAACGAAAAATCAGATAAATGTTGCAAAATAAACAGGGGATCAGATAGGAGGGGATTAGCCATCAAGAAACGAAAACCAACACATGAATCAAGAGGACTCGTTAAATGGAGAGCAAAAAAATCAGGATCAACCAATATAAAGGGATCAAGCAATATAAGGGGATCAAGCAATTGTGATAAAAATCTATGCATAAAATTAGGAGCTCTCGTTACATGGAGAGCGGAAAATATCATATGATGAGGATCAGGTAGTAGGAAGACCTTAGCTGGATGAGCTCCTCATATCTTCTCTCGTATTGAGATCAAAAACAGTAGGGCCACAACTCCTAGAGCACCGGCGACGATGAGGAAGAAGGGCAGAGAGGAACGGATGATCGCAACCCAGGGAGATCCAAGTATGTCACGTCCCGTGGTCTCTTGTCCAGCTGAAGTCCCGTGGTCTCTTGACAGCGCCGGTGAGGAAGAAGGGCGGCCGCTTGAGGTTGGAGGAGAGGATCTCGTGGTCTCTCGACGGTCAGCGGAATGAGAGAACATGGGGAGGAAGAAACCCTAGATCTAGTGGTGAAGGATGGAGGAGGAAGAGCCCATCACAACGGAACTCATGATGGCGGTGAGGAAGAAGAGCAGAGAGGATCTCCATGTATCTCAACGACCGGCGGAATGAGAGAAATAGGGGAGGAAAACCTAGATCTAATGAGGAAGATTGCGAGACATTACGACTAGGGTCCTCCACTGATTGTCGCGTAGGATTAAGAGAGGATCTCGCGGTCTCTTGACAGTTGGCGTAGCGAGAGAACCAAGGGAGGAAGAAACCCTAGATCTTGTGGTGATGGATAGAGGAGGAAGAGCCCATCGCAATGGAACTCATGGTGGCGGTGAGGAAGAAGGCATAGAGGATCTCTAGGTATTTCGACGACCGATAGAATGAGAGAAATAGGGGAGGAAAACCTAGATTTGGTGAGGAAGATCGCGAGACATGGCGGCTAGGGTCCTCCGCTGGGTTTTGCGTGAGATCGAAGTGGCTTTCAAGGCTAGAAAAGAGGGATGCTAGAAAAGTGGGCTGAAATGTGTTTCTGTCCATATTTTCGACAGAAACATTTGGCAGGAAATAGGGTGTTTTGGAGTGGGCCTGGACTGGAATGAAGTCCATTCTAGTGAAATAAACACCCCAACAACTGGAACGTCGCTCCATTCGAGTTAATTTTCCGGTAAAACAATCACCACTTTACTTAAAGTGCATTTTAGTTTTTTTTCTTTAAAGTAGTTAAGGGCTAAGATCGAACAAACAAGTGCTAATGCCACTATTGCAATATCTAGTCTATGCTCTTATTTCACTCAAAAATACATGGACATTTTTACTAAGAAGAAATTGCTTATTGTTAGATTTCGGCCCGAGACATTTTTTTTCCCCACGTAAAGAGGTTTAGCGATGTACGTGCTATGTGCACTTTAATCTACTTAAACCTCTGGGTCTGAATATTTTGGATCATTAACTAACATCCTACATAGCTAAAAAGCCGAAAGCTCAAGAACCTAAGTACACAGACACTCATAAATTAATTAAATAAACGAGTTCAAATTATTCCCCCCCTCATAATGCGTGCAAACACATAAGCCAAACCAGATTCCAATCTCAACGAAAGATCTTAGACTAGATAAATTTTGAACCACGGCTACCCTATTTTAAGTTTTTAACCGCCAAGCTTTAACGGGTCGGATCTTTTCTTGAATCGATTTCGGGGCTCCATTAACAATTGTACTTCCATCATTAGTAAGGGAATCTAGTGGGTCCCATCCTTGTCAGGTTCCCCAACCGTGCCCATCCAATCGCCCGTCCATCCATCCAACGAGGCGGTCCCATCTGGTTCGTTACCTCCGCTGCCGTCCATAATGCCTCGAGATCAGATGACCCGACCGGCCCGGTCCCCAGGAACGCACGTGGCTTTAGGGCGTCTCCTAATCTTCTCGAGTGTCGTCGTCATCACCGCCGTGTTGGTAAAAACGAAGGGGCGGCCTTCTCACCCTCTAATCATACCCCACCCTATTTATATAATTAAACTAATATCCTTTCTAACAAATTTATAGGAAAAAATATCGATTATTGTTGAAATTAAATGAATTTTGCAATTTCCAGAAAAGAATATAGAAAAATCTTTAGAGAGAGGAGAAATAATAATAATAAAACCCTATCCTAATTCCTAAAAAAAATGCCTAGGCTTATGCTCCTGTATTATGTTGGAGCGAGCACCTCCTGCACCGGCCAGAGAGAGTACACCGAGGCAGGAGGCACCGCCCCTCCCTCTCTCGTCACTCCCTGCTTCCATTCCACTCGAGAAGCGAAGCCTCCACGGCTTCTTCCATGTGAATCGTGTCAGGAGCGGAGGAGGAGAGGTATTAATGGAGGATAGGGGATCTGATCCGCTTGGCTCGGGCGGAGAAAGGTTTAAGCTTTCAGTGGTTTCGAAGCTCTTGCTGTGATTCAGGTGCGTTTCTTCATTAAATGCCACCTCTCTTACAACAATTTATGTGAATCACTTTGGGTTTGGTGTTTTGGGTTGAGAGATTTGGTGGTGGAGTTGGATTTGAGCCGCAAAAGGGTTAGTTTTTCCTTGTTTTTGTGCACAATTTGTAGGATTTTGTTGTTTTAGTGTTGGGTTGTTCTGATGGGAGGGAATCTTGTTGGTTTTCTTGGTTTTTTTTCTTAGCTTGTAATGGCCTGAGCTTCTGTGTTAGCTCTTTCTTGCTTCACTGCATCCTTAAATAGTAGCTAAGGTGGAACTAGTGTGCAAGATTCGACCTTTGATGTTGAAATGGTTGTTGATATGATGCAGGGAAGGTTTCAAGTTTCGTTTGGTCTATCTAGACCGTCTCTGTTTCAGAATTTGGTGGAATGGAATTGATTCTATAACATGTTTCAGCATTTCTTCGGCCGAGACCAACTATGGCACTTTGGAAATCTGAGGCTTGTGGCAAAGTTATAACTGGTATGTTTCCAGCCTGTTTTCGCCTGTTGATTCTTGTTAGGCTCCGATCATGACCAGGGTAACCAGGGGTAACCATCCTAAAGATGATGGTAGTATCTCTAGTGATCACCACAAGCATGAATGCCAGGTTATCAGCGAACATCTCCGCAACCACGTCCATCTGACCAACTGCATCCACTTGAGAAACCACATGCATCGACAAAGTCCGGTCCTGGCTGAAAGGGACCTCATGAGAGACCTCATTGTCCTCCAGAGGTCGAGGTCTCTCAGAGATCCCTCCACCAGCCCACCATCATGGATCTCTCCTTCTATTGTGGGTACATTGGCTCGAAGACCAGCAAGGGATGGTTCGGTCAATAGTGGGAGGAGATCGGTGGGCGCCGATCCTCAAAGGGAGATTGTTCGGTTATCTACAAGTTCACTACACGCTGCTAGTCTTGCCGCATCAAAAGTCGCTGCTGCTGCTCAATCAAAAAATAAACACGACAATGGGGTTAGAGCTAATGTTCGTGAAATAAGCAAGGCAGAAGAGGCTGCTAGAAAGAACCGTGAGAGTAGTACTATGGCTTGCAGTGTCGATACTTCTAAGAGCTCAATGTCTCAAAAGATGGAAGCTAAAAATAAAAAGAGTTCTCGCAAGGGTAGTGAAGCATTCGATTTTCGCCTGAAATCCCTGTCAGAGCAGTTGGAAGAAATTCCAAGTCAAGCAGAGAATGAGAGCAGAAACATGTCTTACTTTTCTGAACACACAAGGCATGCAAGAGAAGAGGTGATCCAGGAGGAGCTAGACGGAAGTGTGCGTGCCAAAGGCAGTGGCTTGAACAGGGTGAAGAGGCGAAAATTGAAAGGCAAGAGGAAAGGTCGAGGTCCCAAAGAAAAAAAACGGGATGGAGCTCAGAACAATCTATCTGTCACATCAAACTCATTTGCACTAGGTTCACTCAATCAAAATTGTAACAAAGACGAAGGAGGTGAAGAGGATGTGGATATGGAGGGCTCTCAAGCACCAAGAAATGGATGTGGGATTCCTTGGAACTGGTCAAGAATTCATCACAGAGGCCGAACATTTATAGATATGGCAGGGAGGAGTTTGTCATGTGGGCGCTCTGATTCAAGGCTGAGGAAATCTGAAGGATCCGCTCATCAAGGTCAAGGGGATTCTTCAAATATCCCGATCATGTCTGATCAATTAAGCTCGTCTGCAAACTCTGATTCTGAAGCACTACCATTGCTAGTTGAGCCAGCAGGATCTCAGGAAAGCATGGAGAATCCTTTTCTCACACAGGACTATTCTGGGGAGCTTGGGATTTTCGCAGACCAGGGCGTGAGGAATGAGAGAGACTCTGACATTGTATCTGAAGCTAGATCAGATAATCATCAGACATCCAGAGGTTACCTCAATGGTAGGCATCGAAGTTTGACCCAGAAATACATGCCAAGGACCTTCAAGGATCTTGTTGGACAAAACTTGGTAGTGCAAGCTCTTTCAAATGCTGCCTTTAGAAGAAAGGTTGGGTCGGTTTATGTTTTCTATGGACCCCATGGAACAGGGAAGACGTCCTGTGCTCGCGTGTTTGCTAAAGGTTTAAATTGTTTCTCTGTTGAACAACCCAAACCTTGTGATGTTTGTACTTCATGCATCTCACACAATCTGGGAAAGAGTCAAAATGTATTGGAAGTGGGACCAGTTGGTAACTTTAGCTTTGAGGGAATTATGGATTTGCTGGATGGTGTGATGTTTTCTCCATTATCATCACAGTATAGTGTGTTCATAGTCGATGATTGTGATACTTTGACAGCTGATTCCTGGAGTGCCATCTCAAAGGTCATAGACAGAGCACCTCGGCATATGGTTGTTGTCCTTGTCAGTGAGAACCTTGACCATTTGCCTCACATAATCTTGTCCAGGTGCCAGAAGTTTTTTTTCCCAAAATTAAGGGATTCAGACATCATCTACACCTTGCAGTGGATTGCAACTAGTGAAGGCTTGGAAATTGACAGGGACGCACTGAAACTTATAGCATCACTGTCAGATGGATCCTTGAGAGATGCTGAGATGACTCTTGATCAATTGAGCTTGCTTGGACAGAGAATATCTCTTCCGCTAGTCCAAGAGCTTGTAAGTTGTTTATGACCCTAACTGTCCAATTCTCAGTAAGCTGCTTGAAACTTGCTAGTGGTATGGTTCCAGAATTTGTTTTTGATCTGTATTGATTTTAGCTGCTTATCTTGGTTTATATTATTTATACAACTCCCTTTTTGGTTTTCTATTTTCTGCTTATATTTGTGGCTGATTCTATCCTTTCAGCTTCTTAATTGTCTTCTTTTTGTGCTATTATACATGCATTTAAGTTGCTTTATATCAGAAAATACTTTTTTTCCCCGTGGATGTTTGTGGAAGAAGTTTGGCAGATTGTGTGTTCTTTCAAAACTGGACTTCAGGAAGCCAGCAGATTTTCTTGTTGAAGATTAGTTATATTCATCGCTTGCAAAAGAAGCCACAGAAACCAGAAGTAAAAGGGAATCACTATAGTGATCCAAAAGATGAAAATTGATGGCACCAGTAACTGATTTAATTAAATCATCTCCAAGGCTAAAGGATTCAAAGTTGTTAATCGAGCTTTGTATTAGGAGCTTGTTAAACAGTTTCCAAATGCTGTTGACATGTTTCTACTTTGATCAACTCCTCTTTAGTTTGTCTGAGATCCCTCTACAATAACATAGTATCTTTACTTCTCTAGGGCTCAAAACTTGTTTCTTCGTAGAAATCTAAACAAAGAGCTTTGCTTGTCTTTATGTGAATCATTACAGTTGCAAATATCCGCAAACTAACACTCAGGATATTTTTGCATGACTTTTATCTAAAGCAGTACACTGGCAGATTTCAGCAATTTATATGTTTTCGGAACATATGTCAAATATGAGTCCGATTGTTTACAGGATATTTGTTCTTGTCTCGCTGTGAAAGTTAGCTAATCAATTATAAACGCAGGACCTTGAGTCTTAGCATGTTGTTTGGGTCTGATGTTTTCTACTCCCTTTTCAGGTAGGTTTGGTATCTGATGAGAAACTGGTCGATCTGCTTGATTTGGCTCTATCTGCAGACACTGTGAACACTGTAAAGAGGTTAAGAGAGATTATGGAGGCTGGAGTGGAACCATTGGCACTAATGTCTCAACTTGCTACTATCATTACAGATATTCTTGCTGGCAGCTATATATTCACACGAGAAAGAAAACGTAGAAAGTTCTTCCGCCGGGAGACTTGTGAGTGAAAGCATACATCTGAGCTTGTTGCTTTAACTTTAGATGGCGACTCACTGGTTGCTAACTTGCTCGTAGCTTTTTGTTTACTCTGTTAAAGGAATATTTTTAAGTATGATCAAAATGCAGTTCATTTAGGATGCTTTTGTAAGCCTTATTTGTCAGCTGTCTTTTACCTGATTAGTCTGCAGTTAGATATTTGCATAACTAGATCGCAATACCAACTTTTTATTTCAGTGTCCAAGGAGGACATGGAAAAATTGCGCCAGGCTTTGAAGACGTTATCTGAAGCAGAGAAGCAATTGAGGCTGTCAAATGACAAACTAACGTGGCTTACTGCTGCTCTACTTCAGCTTGCTCCAGATCACCAGTATATGTTGCCAAGTTCTTCCTCAGAAACTAGCTTAAATCAGAGTCCAGTGGTACTGAATAACATTAATGCTGGAGATGCCAGTAGGAACCATGGTGGTGCTTGGATTGAGATACCTAATGGTGATAGGGGCTTATTTAGAGGCATGGGACGAGAAAACATTGGCCCTGGAACTGTTAATGATGTAATGCATGGTAATGGTAAGGTGAGAAATCATATGAATGGCAAGAGACTCATTGGAGCAGCACATCCTCATGCAATATCTGCTGAAGCTGCTAACGTCGGGCTGCATGGTCATGGTAAAAACCAAATGGACAATGAAAAGATATGGCATGCTGTGCTTGACAACATTCATGTACGCAAATTGAAAGAGTTTATGTCTGAAGAAGGAAAGCTGATTTCAGTAACTTTAGGCACTGGTAAGATCTTGAGTTCCATTGCCATTTATATTCTTTATCCTTCTACAAAACGACGTTGAAGGAAAAAAATTATACAACATACTTGTCGAAGTGCTTTTATGATTTATAATATACTCTATCATCTAAATTGCTATATCAATTGTTTCCTAAATTCAAATTCAAATCCATGCATTTGTTCCTTTTCCTCTCCATGGCTAAGGTGCTGTGCTCTATTAATGGGAAGCAAGTTTTATATGTTTTTATTCGGATATCTGGTAGTTCCTGACGTTTTCTTGCTTCCATTTCTGGCATTCTTCCTACAGCTCCTACAGTAGAATTGATGTTCAGCTCACTAGCAACCAAAACCAAAGCTGAAAAGTTCAGGGGGCATATTTTACAAGCATTTGAATCTGTTCTCTGTTCTCCGGTAATTCTTGAACTAAGATGTGAATCCCAGAAAGATGTCAGACAAGGCCGAAATGTTTTACCTCCTGAGATTGGTATGTCTGAAATGACAACAAAGCAAGGTTATGTTACCAATCAAAAGTCCATTTCATCAGGAACTGGAAATTCTATCAGAATGCTTCCAAACAATAGGATTGTTCGTGGATTTGGCTCATCTCAAACCGGATTGTCATTCTATGTTCCCGCTGAAAAGGGGAAAGGCGAGATTGATGAAATACTACCTTCTCACAAAGAGCTTGAGCATGTTGAACTATCAGATAACTCTGCAACTATTGACGGAAAGGAATCAGAAAATAGATGGCCAGGAGAAGCATCTTATCAGCGGCAATCGAGCTTGGTTTCCCTATCAGAAATGGATGGTAAAGAACAACCTCAGAGGCAAAGCTTAGTAAGAAGCAAAGTATCACTTGCCCATGTTATCCAGAAAGCGGAAGGTTGTGCACAGAGAGGTGGGTGGTCTCAACGGAAAGCTATATCAATAGCCGAGAAGCTTGAACAAGAGAACTTGTAAGTAGCATGTGGATGCCTTTTTTGTTGCTTTGATCCTCTGTTATAAGTACAGGATAGAAATAGTTATGAGGCTAGCTACCTAAATCTCTTTCTGGAAGATTGATGCACTTCAACTAAGCTTGGCTGGTTTATGTTTATGCCCAAACAAGTAGGTTCAAGCTCTGAATTATTGATGATTGTTGGTGTTCACATATATCTGATGAGAGAACTTTTCAAATATCTTGCATTTCAAAGAGTAATGATTGCAAAACTAGCTAAAAATTGCTTTATCAAAGATCTGAGAAAGTCCTCAAAATGCAGCCAACATAGATGCCAGCTTTATGCACTGAAATGGAATATGATGCTTGGTTTTTATCATCTCCACAATATTTTGTTATGTAATTCTTGCAGTAAGGTCATCATGACTTCTTTTTCTTTGCCCTATAGGTGGTTGGAACCTAGATCAAGAACTTTACTCTGCTGGAAAGCTTCTAGAGTTGCTCGGGGGAAGGTAATCATTAAAATAATTACTGTTTTCCATTTGGTAATTTTCAGGAATAACTTTCTCTTCAGCTTGAAATTTTCTTAAATTGATAGAAGAGAGCGCTTCCTGAACATTAGACTCTGAGCTCCTCTTTGAGTCAATAAGAGCTAAATAAACGCATATGCTAAGCTGCTTGCTTTTCTATGTTGGCTTTTAATCATAAAGAGAGTGATGCCCTTGTTTCAATTGGTTCTTATTATCCTCTTTATGAGAAATCCATTCCTTTTGCAATGATGTAAAGAAAAAGAAGCACCTGGTAATACATGTTAAATGAAACTTGTAAATTAATACAGGCCATGTTTCACATGGATGTGTTATGTCAAACGTTGAAGTATGACCCATGTTTGTAAGATGACTTTATAGAACACTTGATGTTCACAAGAGCTATAATTTTATATTTCTAGTTTGCAGCCCAATAATTAGATATTGCTTGAATGCTAGAGATAAGAAAAAGCACTCATGTTTTGCACATTTTACTTATCTGTCTCCTGTACATTCCAATTCCTCTCAATTCCATGGCAATCTTCATTCATTTTCTGGTACCACCTCTATGATCCTACGCCAGATGTTTTGCTTCTTTAATGATATGGGAGTGGTTTTGTTTGCCACAAAGATCGTGGATATGGATGGATGCCTTGTCAGCTTGGATCTGACATTTTGGAAAACTGTGTAGGTTAGAACTCATGTGGATAGAAGGGAAGAAACTGTAGGTAGAGAAGACACAAGGAAAACTATACCTCCTACTTCTGTATGCTGTTCTGATTGTATAGGTGCACAGGCAATTTTTGGCATACTCAGCTCCCACAAAATTGTTGCCACTACCCAACTGACTGAAACCAAGCCTTCCCAAACAAATTCCAGTTGCCGGGGGGCTGCCAAGTTGAAAAGTGTAGAAGAAGGTTGTGATTGTCATTTGATGTTAATCGAGTCCCAGTCTGAGGTTGTAGGAGTGCGTTCCTGTGATACAGGACAATGGAGCTCAGTGGACAGATTGAATTCTCCACGATTCCTTATGACCAATGAGACTAGATGAAATAAACTCCTCTATAATTAATGTTGATTATTGATATTTCTTTGCATGTATGTTGAAACTGTTCATGTGTTTTGATAGAAACTCGATTTTACCCAAGAAGTTCTCCATCTTGATCCATTTTCATGTGCTTTGTATAGCTCTCACGTTGGAGAATCAGAACAAAGAAACCACAATCCATTTTGAAGTTTGTTGCATGCGGAAGATGTATATCTGCCAGATCTCCAAGGTGATTTTCTTTTTGCATTTAAATTTTTTTAGCGGTAGGCTAGGTTCTTCAGGTTGTAGCCGTCTTACATGGCAATTCATTCCGCCTTTTTCATGTTGTTTTTGAAGTTAAGAGAAAGTTGTACATTGATAAAAGTATGCATTGAATGAAGGTAATTGTTTATGATACCTGTTGATTCTCTCCTTTATAAGATCACATAATAGCTTGATTTTGGTAGTCATGCCTAGAGGAATCAACAACATTAATTAACTCCTGGTTTAGGTTACCAATGTTGGAGTAATGCATCAATTAAAATCGAAGTATGTGATGAATATGTGCACACTAACTTCAAGAGTAAATAGTACTTGGTGCATAACAATACACACTAAGGGGGTGTTTGGTTGCTTGCATCAGTTGATGCATTGATACAGAAATAAGTGTTTGACTGATTGTATCAACTGGTGCCGTATTAGCTCGTTTTATGTTTGATTAGTATGTATTGCATCAGTTGATAAAATTGTTTGATCCAATACTTTGTTTGGTTGGTATGTATTGCATTGGTTAGAATCACCCCCTATATCCCTTGGTGAGATTACCCCCACTCTTAAAACCCAAGTAGATTGGGATCGACCCCAACTATAGATCTGGAGGTTTCTAGAGGCTGGGATCGATCCCCTGTACAAAGCTGAAAAAAGGCTCTGGAAAGGACTTTCGGATCGATCTGTTTGGATCCAACAAGGCTTCGGATTAATCCAACCAAGCCTCGGATCAATCTACTGTACAAGGCTGAAAAAGGGTCTCTAGGAAGGGTTTTGGGATCGATCCACACAAGTTTGGATTGATCCAGATACAGTCAGGATCGATCCGAACAGGTCTTGGATCGATCCACTGTTTAGAGCCCAGGATGGATCTCTGATGGCATGTTTGGATTGATCTAGAATGAGCTTGGATCGATCCCAAGGTTGTTAATTCCACTTTTTATGCATCTTTTGCGATTTTTGCAGCAGCTGATGAAAGAAACATAATATATTTCAAAGAGGTGTTTCAAGGATAAGCAATAGCAAATAGTTTTCCTTTTTTTCAATGTTAAGTTAGTGAGCCTAGTTCCAAACTAGATCTACATCCCCCTGCAATAGCCAGAGGCACATTTGAAGAATAGATGTAAATTGCTTCAGCAAGATATTTGAAGTCCCAAGTGAGAACAACCTACTCATCACCCAGGAAGGCTTAAGCACATTTGAAGAATAGATGCAAATTCCTGCTTGTAACAATACAACAATTTGGAAGCTACTAGTGTTGATACAAAGTTCAAAAGATAACATAGAAGTATATATAAACTAGTATATATAAGCTATTAGTGTTGTTGCGATTACACAATTGCAACAATACAATAATTTGGAATTTAACAAGCCAAACTCTGTTGCAATCATACATAGTAGCAGCATCACATCCAAAATGTCAATGTTAAACGATCTCAAGTCTCGAATATTAATAAAGAAACATTGTTTCATTAAAAGAACCATATCTCTAGTAGCCTAAGAAGCATGGGATTCTGACCGGACATCTCGTATGCCCACTCCCCGCCATCGTCAAATCTGGTAATGTTGGCAATAAACTTGTCAAGCCAAAACACCCTCAATCGGACCGACTTAGCCATGAAACCTTTAGCATTAATGTTCGCCTTGAGGAGATGATCATATGCCTCGGCAAGATTTTCCTGATTGTAGCATTTCCCATATTTTTCAAGACTCATAACTTCTCTATAGAGATCATCAACAAATTGGCACGTCTTCGAAGGCTTGAATGAATTGGCTACTTTGTCTACAACTATAGTGACCTTCTCAAGTGACTCCATAGCTATAGCATCCAAATCAATGCTCTTCTTCTCCTTCTTCTTTGAACGCATGGAATCATTCTTGGCATTGGGTAGATCCAGGATTTAGTACGTTATGAATGTCATTTTCATCAAGTGGGTCACTAGGGCCAAGATCTTCCACAAATGGGGCAGTAGAATCCATAGAAAGTTGTGACAAGGTAGGGGGATCACAAAAAAATTCTTGCAAACTGCCCCCTTGCTTGCTCCCATCCATAAACAATAGTCAAGCTGTCGTAGTCATCGATAGGCTTGTTGGCATAGGGGGCATCTTTTGGGTTTGCCTACGAATGAGAAAGCATATTCTAAGAAAATACATGTGTTTATTCTAAACAATATTGATAGCTTAAACAAAAAAAGGCAATGTATACCATCAAGTATGTTGCTGCCACCTCATCATCCAACACAATCTTCTTCTCAGCTTCGATCCAATTAGCGCAGCTTAACTTCTTGACTCTTTGAATCGCTTTCCATATATTCCTTAGGTGTCTAAGATGGTAGTTAATATTCACCTCCGTCAATTCATGCCTTAAGGGAAACTTCCCGCATAGCGCTTTGGATGCAGCGGTAAGGGCGGGGGACTTGAAATGATTTTTCACCTTCATACCCATTTCAGCCTGTGCTGCTAAAGTACTTAGTAGTACTTTATCCATCACGACCGTCCATTTCAACAATGTCTTGCCTTTACCTTTTACTTTCTCGATTTCGGTAGGGCTTACAATCTCTTCCACTTGGTCTAGGTTCATGACCTATATAATTATTCAATAATAGCTAATCCATAACTTCGAATTCAAGACACGATAGAAAGCACACTTATAAAATAAGCAAATGTGTATAATTTTCCCTTATGAAGACACAAACTTATCTAATAGAAACACAATGTTCCCCTATAAAACATGCAATTAGGTACATGATAGCACACTTAAACACAACCATAACATGAAAACAAAGTTATTTGATAATACGTGAACGCTGCGACCACATCTCTTGTGCTATCATATCTCTTAAATCGGTCCACTCTCTAGCATCCTCCCTTACCTCTCTTTGAGACATGTTCGTAGGAATAGACATTGCTATCCAT
Source organism: Narthecium ossifragum (assembly GCA_963920575.1). NCBI lineage: Eukaryota > Viridiplantae > Streptophyta > Magnoliopsida > Dioscoreales > Nartheciaceae > Narthecium > Narthecium ossifragum. The sequence continues at coordinate 21,503,306 of OY986968.1, forward strand.
TCCTCCTCGGTTGGGACAACAAAATCTCCACCATTGCATAAGATGTAGGCCAAAAAGCAGTTTGGTACCCTGTAGTTTCCATGTTTTACAGTTTAGTACCACGTACTTTTAAAATGATAAAAACATACCCCAAGTTATAATAGTGTGCATTTTAGTACCAGCCAGCTAACTCCGTTAATGGCATTTGACGGAAAATCATTTTTTATGTTAATTTTGACCGGATTAATCGATTTTGACCGGAAAATTATTTTTTTTAATGGCACTTTCATCTTCTCTCCTTCCCCGTTCCTTCCTCTCCTCCTTCCCCGTTCCTTGGCGGGATCAACCAAGTTGGACTTCGCCGGATCCTCTCCGACGGTGTTCCTCTCCGGTGGATCGACCAAGTTGGACTTCGCCGGATCCTTGGCCGGATCGAAGTTTCCGGTCCCCCTCCCGACGACGAAGAAGTTGAACCCATGCAGGTGAAACGGGTGCGACTCGACGGTCAAGAGATTGGTGTCCTGCAGCACCAGCTCGACGGTGGAGTTGAATTCCAGCTTGCTCAGCCTGGTGCCGAGCGACGTGCCGAGGTTCGCCGTCAGTGGCGCGCCAGTGAAGTTGAATGACGCCTCCGGCTTGTCCGGGAAGTCTAGCCGGAACACTCCCTTGATGTTGAAGTAGTGAGCTTGGAGCAATCCAATCTTAGGCATCACAAAGGTGATGTTGTTCAGTGATGCGGTCAGTCTGGTGCCATTCTGGCACGTCGGGCATGGATTCATGCGAGTCCGGCAGTGTAGAAGAGGTGCCGGTCGACGGTGAGCGGCACGTTGGCCGGATACCGGGGAGTGTTGAGACTCTTAAGCTGGTCGAGGTAGCTGTTGACGAAGGTCGTGTCATTTGGCGCAGGGAGCTTGGGGAGGACCGGCATCACGGTGGTTGGCACGCCTTTGTAATGGAGGATGGCGGTGGCGGTCTTGTTGTCGACCGGGATCGGGACGTCGTTGAAGGCGCGGACGGCCATGAAGTACCTTCCGGCGGCTCGATTGGCTCTGACTAGGACGTTGGTTGTCTGGCCGGGAGTGATGAGGGACTCGGGAGAGAAGGAAGGAACGGGGAAGGAGAGAAGATGAACGTTGGGGTCCTTGGCGGCGGCGGCGGTGGCGTCGAGGTCGATGACCTTGAGCGTGAAGTCCAACGTCGGGTGCTCCAGGCCTCGGAGGCGGCAATGGAATACGCGGGCAAGGTGGGCGGAGCTGAGGTAGCGGAGGAGATGGAGGTGGCGGAGGTGGAGGTTGCCATCCGGGGAGAGGTTGGCGGCAGCACGGAGGGCTGACCAGTGGGGGTCGGAGCGTCAGTGGGGGTGGGCGGAGGGACGATGGAGGAGGTGGATGAGAAGATGGGGAGGGTTTAATTTTGACTTTTTCCCATGATGACGTCATCAAATTTATCAAAAACCTAGTCAAAATCATCAAAAAAAAGTCAAAATCGATGAATCTCTCTTCTCGCGTCAGCAAATCATGAGAAAACAAAAAAAAAGTCAAAATTGATGAAATTGACTGAGTTAACGTAGACTTCGTAACAACGTTAGAGCGGTGGCACTAAACTGCATAGTTTTGAAAATTAGATGTACTTTTACGTGATTTTAAAAGACGAGGGTACTAAACTGCAAATCCTGCAAACTACATGGTACCAAACTGCTTTTTGGCCTAAGATGTAATTATGGAGTATGCAACATACTAAAACAAGATCTACTTGAGTAGGAAATGGATAAAATGGACGAGATGTAAGGTTCTTAAAACAATTCTTTAGGACCCCAATGCATGTTCAATGCTGGTTCGGAGTGATGAATGTAGAAAGTTATATATCTCTTTGTGATCAACCAGCCTATGTCTATCTCATTCTATAAGGTGGTATTTGACACAACGGTAAGGAGATAAGAAACCGGATCTCACTACATAACCAGCGTCACATATGTAGAATTTACCTACAACATTTTAAGTTCTATGTTAGTTTAACGATTAAAAAGTCATAATTAACGCGATTATTGTAAGCAAGGGAACATACCCTCAGGAATCTTTAAGCTGTAAGGGCCTTTCCAAGGCATCTCGTAGTATGAAAGCATTGTGAGCGGAACCCTCCCAACCGGCTAGCACATAAGTGAACTTCAAGTCGAAGTCCATGACAACCAAGATATTCTGCGTAGGATATGGTTTTCGCCCTCAAAATGGAGCAACCATTTCTGCAGGCAATGATGCTTGGACATGTGTCCCATCAATGGCACCAACACAATTTTGGCAAATTCAGAAATATGTATCACGCTATGTAAGGGCAACAAATATGCTACCGACCAAAGGACATTGTGGGTATGAATTACCTTGAACCATGGCAGGCATTTTTGCCGCAATGATATGTACGGATGTGTGATCACATTCGGAGGACGTATGTATTCTTCATGGAGCACCAAAATAACCCACAATACCAAATTGAAATATCTAGAAACGGTCTCACAAGACCTTTGGAACATAAATACATGCTCTTCTATGGAAACATTCTCCGAAGGTTCTAACAATCGTCTCACCCTCAACTTTTCACATAGTTAGAAAAAGGGCATCGTTCGCATTCTTACCATGGCAATGCTAATGGTGTCATTACCTGCCATTAGCATTTGGACATAATTTTCTCTATGAACATTCCTAATCACATAGGATTTTTGTCTCCTTCGAAGTATTTTCATTACACAGACAATCACGGCCATTGCAACAACCATTACACTGAGAGCAGCAACTTGTTTTTCTTGCATCTCTTCCTCTTTTTCCATCTCTTGATTCATTTCTAACTAATTATTTTATGATTCAATTACAAAACTTTCAACAAATTCTCAGTAACAAATGCCAACATCATGATGCCTCCCTCCATATCAAAAGGCAATACACAAAAAATAAATCAGAGAGACATCAATGCATAGCAACAACATTTCGGCCACGGTCTTAAGGAGCATACCATAAAATCTCATCATGAAGCTTTTCAGTTGAATAGAAGGCCTATAATAAAACAAAGAGGTGCTCAACTAAAATGATGAACAACTAAAAAATTTGCTCCGATGAGGGAGACAAGTTCATACTTTCAAGCATATTGGCAAAGAATATCAATTAGGTCAAGACTCCCAACAAAAAACAGCTTTTTAGCACAAAAAAAATGCATCGATCCATTGCAAAGAAGAAACATGTGGTTTGTTGCCAATATACAAACAAACAGTCTCGATCCATTGTATAGAAGAAAGCAAAAAATTAGAACGATGAGGAATATGTGAGAAGTGACACCTTGAGAGATGTTTTCAGGTGCACATGGTGCTTTTGCGACGGCGAGGAAGGCCGTGCGACGTCAGCGAAGGCCAGGGAGAGGTCGTAAGACTTTGCAGGGTGGCTTCAGGTGCACGGGGTGGCAGCTGGGTCGTGGATTCCGGCGATGGGTGTGGCCGTCGAGGGGGGTTGTGGGAGGTCGATGATCGTGTGAGAGAGAGAGAGAGAGTAGCGGAATAGAGGGAGCTCAGGGAAGAGGTGATGAGACAACGATGAGTCGTTGGCCAGTGGTAATCAGCGCCGACAGTGGGAGATCTGGTCGACAGGAAGAAGTGAAGGTCGCAATCTTTAGACAGGACGGAAGGGGAAGTCAGCACCGGTTAGAGAGGAGGGAAGGGGAGGTCGCGATCCCTAGATCTGGCATCTTCCTCGCTGGATCTAGCCTTTTTCTACTGGATTTGGCCTCCGAGGAAGAGGGGAAGGAGAGAGGGGAAGGAGGCGAACGAGCTCGAGGAAAGGAGGTGAACAATCGGGGAAAGTATCATGTGATGCATCACCAGTTGATGCTGCCAATTTTGTTGCATCACTTGATGCTGCATGAAGCCACCTTTTTGCATTAGTTTATGCATTTGATCAATCAAATATGGCTTTATACCATTATGCAGTATCATAGTTGATGCAGGCAACCAAACGCCCCCTAAGATTCATGAATTGCCTAACCTTCTTAAATATGTTGCGCGCGACTTCCATTCATATGGCAGAGGTCCCCTTTTTTATGAGATGAGCGCAAAGGCTTGATTTACAGAAAAAGGACAATACAGACAACTACAAGCATGTGTTGAAAAAATCCAACCCCATGCCACAGGATCAGGCAATATTCGTGCTGGCTCTACGACACTCGAGCAACACCGTCGACTCTTGCGTTGAACAATCTAGCTATGTGGAGGAACAAGACAGAGTCAAAGAGAAGAGCGTGAAGCCAAATGTCCTTTGCCATATTCTCCAAGTCTGGAGGCCAGCCCCTCAAACCATTGAGGATATGCACAACAGTTAGCGAATCAATCTCAATGATTAGCCTTTTGAACCCAAATAACTTAGCTCTCTTCATTGCCTCTAAGATAGCCTCCATTTTGCCTTCTAGCACCGAGTTCGCCAAAATTGGTTTGGCCCAAGCCCAAGCCTCCTTACCATCAGGTAAGAGACCTACCATGCCTAATGTTGCACTTCCTGAAGAGGGGTCGATGGAGACATCGGTTTGGATCACATATCGGTTTGGATCACATGTGCACCACCTGTTTGTTCTTGGATAACTGAATTGGAGGCTTTATGTGAGTCTTGGCACATCCATTCCTTCACCAATCTACTTATCCTGCAAACGACGACATCCGCATAAGCCCCTTGCTCTCCAAATACGATGCTATTGTGATCCTTCCATATTAGCCAAAAACCATATCCTAAGTAGGTCCTCATCTTCTTAGAATCATTAGATAGGTGGGACTTGAAGATGTCATTTGGGTTCCAGGGAGAGAGTAAGAGGTTCTCTTTGTCTGCAATCAATAAGAATACCTTAAAGGCAAATTGGCATCCAAACAAGGCATGGTCGATGGTTTCGGGCTCTCTATCACATCTTGGACACTCCCTTTTCCGAAGTCAAGCGCAACCACCATGGCTTATCTCGCACCACATCTTGGACACTCCCTTTCTGAAGTCAAAGCTTTCCCTCACCCAAAAACTTGAAGGATATTATGGTTATGATAAACTCAAATAACCAAAGTTCTCGGTGCCTGTCTAATAAAAACAAAGGAAACCCAAAGTTCTCGGTAACAAGATTTGGTCAAAAAATCCCAACAATGATACACATCAAAAGAAAATTTCCAAAGGTGTACAAAATTCATATAATCATTTTCTAGGGATATATAACTCAAATAGCCAAAAACACAAAACAAAAAAGTACACCCAAAAATAAAAATTCCTTGCCTGCCGGAGGAGCATATTCTACTAGATGGACTGCAAGCTTGGAATGGAAGACTTGAGACTTATAACCAACCAATAGATATAGTAAACTAAAACAACTTTCGAGTTAATTGCATCAGTTTTTCTTGGCAGCAGGTCAGGGATTAGGGCCTGGCAAGATTAATGTAAATAATCTCTGGCAGGCAAGGAATATTTACCGACGACTTAGATCTCTAGTAAACTAAAAACCCCGTGACGTCTCTCCACCACCAAGGGTCTGTTTGATTGCTGAGAAGTGAGCTGAAGTGAAGTGACTTCTAGAGAGTGGAGTGGAGTGAAGTGAAGTGACTTCTGGGGGTTTCTGAGTTCTGGTGTTTGGTTGGTGTTTGAAGTGGGATATGGTCACCCCCAACTATTTAATATTTTAATAATTTTCCTATATTAAAATATTAAAAATAATACTATTTTAGATGACGTGGACCAATCACGAGGTGTCACGTGACATGTGGGATCCATTTATATTAATATTTTATTACAGTATGATATTATTAACATTATTTGCCACTTAAAAGATTAAAATTTAAACATTAAAATAATATTTTAATATTAAAATATTAATAATTTAATAACTTTTAAATTAAATTATTAGAAATAATATTATTTTGGATGACGTGGACCAATCACGAGGTGACACGTGATATGTGAGACATACTTATATTAATATTTTATTATAGTATAATATTATTAATATTATTTCCCACTTCAAATGACTTCAGGCCAAAAACACCCGAAGTCGAAATGGAAAGTGGCAGCTTTGGCTACAGTGACTTCAACCCCACTTCCGAGCAACCAAACACCTGAAGTGGCTCGGAAGTCACTTCAAAAAATGACTTCCGAGCCACTTCAGGGGAAGCAAACATGCCAATTTGGAACTCATCCACCACCATTCCTCTCATTTCATACTACATTTTCCAGTAACCTTGGTCACTAATAAATCCTCCACCCTGCCGGACGCCGACGCCACCCATTTGACGCAGTTGCTACAATCCGCCAACCAATCTCCCACCGCGGTTGACGATGTCGGCCAAGATGCACGTACGTTTTGGTTTTCTTTTCTTCCATCCAAACTAAACACTTTAAAAACTAGGATAAAAACTTTTCCTGGGATTAGTCATTTTTAATGGAATTATTTGTTGAGAAGTCCACTTATATTTTTCCAAGTCATTAGGTCATTTAACTAACGGTTATGGGTTTGTTATGATTTATTTTCCTAAACTGCTTCAGAAAATCGATTATTTACGATGGTTGCCATTCGCCTGGGTTTTACCAGCTGGCGAGGTAGCTGCCGGTGAGGGGGTTGTGGAGGTCGGTGACGGGGTGAGAGAGAGAGAGAGAGAGAGAGAGAGCGGCGGAATGGAGGGAGCTCTGGAAGAGGTGGTGCGGCAGCGACGATCGGTTGGCCAATGGTAATCGATGCCGAATTAGTTGTTGGAGACGGCGGATTTGAGGTGGCAACGGCGGTGGGTATAGAAAGGAAGAAGAGGGCGGCCTTTGGCCAGTGGCCAGGGAGGGCGTTGTGGCTTCGGGGAAGGCCAGGGAGAGGTCGTAAGACCTATTGGGGTGGCAGCTGCGTCCTGGGTTACGGTGATGGGCGTGGACGTCGAGGGGGTTGTGGAGGTCGCTAATGGGGTGAGAGAGAGAGATCGGTGGAAAACGAGGGAGCTCGGGAAAGAGGTGGTGTGGTAGCAATGATCGGTTGGCCGGTTGTAATTGATGTCAGCGGTGGGAGAGCTGGTCGGCGGGAAGTAGGCCGATGCCATGATCGTGAAAGAATGGAAGGGGGAGGAGATCAAGAGTGGGGAATTGAATGAGAGGGGGGGGGGGGGTTGACATGGCTTCAATCTAATGGTGGAGATTGTATTGAGATGGAAGGTGTGTTGATCCTAAACTTGTTTTGGTGATGCCAATATACATTAAATGATAAAATATATGTTTAATATTTATTACCCCTTTAATTGGAAGCCTTAAATTCAATAATTGAGAAATTATTGTACTTACGGTCGATGCATGGATCGACCATGGGAATGTGATGGTCGATCCATGGATCGACCGTGGGGTTGCACAGTGGATGCACCAAACTTGGTCAAATGAAATATTGGCTCGCAGTCGATCGGAGCATCGACCCTGGGAAGCCATTTATTTGACAGAACCTCACGGTCGATGGACCGGTTGACCGTGGAGTTTGGATATTTTGGTTTTAAATGTTGTAGGCTCACGGATGATCCGACGGACGATGCAGTGGTGGACCGTGGAATATGATAATGGAAATTGAAGATGTGACGGTCGATCGGAGCATCGACCATGGAGCAAGCTTTTCCCAACAGAGGCTCACGGACGATCTCACGGTCGATAGGGGGATCGATCGCGGCTCAAGAAGGCTGAGTTTTTGAACCTGACAATCGATGTGGCAGACGATGCATGGATCAACCATCAGCAACGCGCAGAGTAAAAAAACAAGCCGTTGGAGAGTTGCAGGGAGCCGTTGGAAGTCCTTTTTGAGCTGGTTGAAGGCAAGATATAAGTAGTCTTTTGTTGGAAACTTGCCATAATCATTATTGATATTTTTTAGATCATTTGGGCAAGTCTAAGCAAGAGTGTTCTATTCATTTATCTTTGAGCTACAACCTTTGTAAACCTTCTTCGAGTGTGAAGAAGTACCTTGAGAGCAATCCAACAGCTATTGGTAGTGATTGTAAGGTTACCAAGCACTCGGAAGCTTGGAGAAAAATCTTGTAAAAATTTGCAAATAGTGGAACCTCAAGGACGACTTTGAGAGAAGTGGACGTAGACCAAGAGTTGGGTCGAACCACTATAAAATCGGTGCTATCTCTCTAACTTTTCTTTCATATATTCTTACATGCTGATTTAATTTTGTTTCATCTCATTTAGAAGCATTTAAGGTCTTAGATCTTCTCTATATGATTTTTCCAGTAATCTAGTTTTTCGAAAAGGGTCCAATTCACCCCCCCTCCCCTCTTGGACCTTCAATTGGTATCAAAGCTAAGTCTCTATTTTAGTGGTGTAACAACCCTTAGAGGATCCTATCTAGAGATGAAAAACATAGAGGGACAAGCTACCAATAGACCACCATACTTCAATGGATCAAATTGTATGTATTGGAAGACCAAAATCGAAATATTCATCCAATCAATGAATTATGAAGCTTGGCTGGTCATAGAGGATGGACTTAATGTTTCAATGAAAATAGTTGAAGGGAAAGAAGTGCCAAAAATTAAGAGTGACTACACCCCCAACCGATCTCAAAAACTTTTAAACAAATGCCAAGGCCAAAAGCTTCCTATTTTGTGCCCTTAACCCTAGTGAATTCAATAGGGTCTCGCCATGCAAATCTACGAAAGAGATATTGGATAAGCTTGAAGTTACATATGAAGGAACTAGCCGAGTTAAAGAGTCTAGAATTAGTATGTTTGTACATAAGTATGAACTCTTTTGCATGAAGAATGATAAAACCATTGGTGAGATGTTTACACGTTTTACTAACATATTACATGTGCTTGAATCTCTAGGAAGAGTTTATACTAATGATGAAGTTGTGAGAAAGATACTTAGGTGTCTACCGAAGTCATGAGATATTAAAGTGACGGCAATCGAAGAAGCCAAGGATCTATCTAGGTTGTCACTTGATGAGCTAATGGGTTCACTCATGACTTATGAGATGAACTTGAAGAGAAGCAACGACAAAGGAGACAAGAAGAAGGTCGTTGCGTTCAAGTCATCGAACAAAGAGTCATCGAATTCAAGTGAATGAGATGATGATGAAGAATTGGCGATGATCTCAAAGAGAATCCAAAAGATCTTCAAGTGCCAAGGAGGAAAGAAATTCTTCAAGAAGAAATTCCCCAAAGGTGAAAAATACAATGATACTTCTTCTAACTCATGAAATCATATGTTATGAGTGTAGGAAGCCCGGACACATCAAGTTTGGTTGTCCTCAACTCAAGAAGCCTACAAAGAAGGAGTTTAAGAAAAATAAAGCAATGATGGCTACTTGGGGAGAAAGTGATGTGTAGGCCTCATCCGATGAAGAAGAACTAGAGGTAGTCAACATATGCTTTATGGCACATGGAGAAGAGGAAGAAGAGGAAAATGAGGTAGAAGATGAGCTTGTATTTGATGAACTATTTGATTCTTACCATGCCTTAGCTAGGGATTTCAAGTTCCTTAAAAAGAAATACTAGAATACTTGTAAGGACTTGAAGAAAGTAGAAGAAGAAAAATTAGATGTCATCCATAGGATTGGCACCTTAGAAAAAGAAAACAAATGCATGTTAGACAACAACTCTTGTGACACTAATGACACATTTGAGAAGGAACTCAATGACACTCAATATGAGCTCACCATATTGAAGAACACAAATTATGATATGCAGAAGGAACTCATCTACTTGAGGAAATTCAAGAGAGATCTCACTCTTAAGGTTGATGACTTAAAGATCACTCTATCTAAATTCATGAAGAGTGGAGATAAGCTAGATGAGATCCTTGATAGCCAAAGGAGCTCCTTAAACAATGAAGGAATTGGCTACAACCCTATGGAGATTTTTTTGAACAGATGAGCCCGAAGGCTAAGGGCGCAATGCCCTAGCTACATCAACAAACTACCAAAATGAAAACCTACAAAGGAAAACTAGGCCACATTCCCCACAAAGAGAAGAAAAACAAAATTTCTCAGGTGCCAGGCCCAGGCAAGAACCCTACCTGGCGCCTAGCCCCCCTAGCTAGAAGATCCGCTCGCTTGTTAAACTCGCGAGGGATGTACAATAACTAGAATTCAATTAGCCTCCCTATACACCACCAGATCTCCTTAATAACAGGTCCTAATTTTGGAATCCAGGGGACACCTTTACGTACAATTTCCACTGCAATCAAGGAATCATTCTCTATTAGCAGCCGGTTAGCACCCTCCTCAATTGCCAAAACCAGGGCCTTCCTTATCGCCTTTAGCTCCGCCTCTAGGCTAGAAGATGCAGCTTCCATTGTGGCATGTGCTCACAAGACTACATCGGCCTCATTTATAGACAGATCCCCAGCCCAGCCATACCTTCCTCCCTGTGATAGGAGGCATCAACCTGAAAACGTTTGCCATCCCATTCGGGTGGGTCTCTTCTCAGTTCATCTTTTCGACCATGGATTAGCTTGAACTCATGCACCTGCCATTTAATAGATCGCACTAGTTGCTCCAAATCTCTTGACTCCTTCCCAACAATCATACTGCAACGGGCCTTCCAAATACTCCAAAGAGAGTAAGCAACAATACTCTTAAGAAGGCATACCTCATCATCTGTAGTTGATTGCCCCAACAATTCGAAACAGTAATCCAAGGAGAGACCTTGCACATTTACATCAACTCCCTCCAAGACTCTACTCCAAACAAATGTGGCACATGGACACCTTATAAGGGCATGCTCAACCGATTCATCCTCCACCTGACACCGCGGACACATCTTCTCACTTGCAGCACAAACTGCCCACAGCTTATCCAACGTTGCCAGGTTCCCATGAGCAAGCTTCCACAAGAATTGTCTCACGCGAGGCCCAGCTGTGCACTCCATACCCTCCTCCACGGTGATGGATCTCCATTCCAAGCCCTTCTACCCAATGCAACAGACATAAGGAAAGAGTAACAAGAGGAGGAAGAGATCACACCTCCACCGAGCAAGGTCAGCCTCCGTAGCTAGTCTGGCTCGCAAATTCATCACCTCTTTAGCTAATTCCTCATGGAACAGACCTTGGACATCTGATTGAATCCACTCCCCATTATCCTGTAACATATCTCCAGCGGTCCAGTTAAGCACCCCCCCATCAGTAGCAAACATGGATGGAATCCGATGTAGAGGTCGATGAAGGATCCACCAATCCCGGCAGATGTCCACCTTGCTGCCAACTACCGGACTCCATCTAATACCCAATCGAAGGTTTCCAGCCGCAACGCAAATCGAACGCCACAGGACAGAAGCACACCTTGGGGCCTTAATAGGCAGCTGTCCCTGAAGCCTATACTTTGCCCTCACAATTTTACTCCAAATTGAGATTTTACCATCAAGAAGATCAACTGCCCTTCGCATCCGGAGGGCCTTTTGCCAAACACTAAGATCGCGTAGGCCTCACCCACCCTCCAACTTGGGTCTTGTCACCTGATCCCAAGCAACGAGCGAGAAACCTCCTTTCTTACCTCTCCACAAATAAGCCCGGGCCATCCTCATCAGTCGTTGGAGGACAGCTTTAGGGATTGGGGTCGTTTCCATCTGGTACACCGGGAGAGCTTGCAGAACTGCTTGTAGGAGTGTGACACGCCCAGCCTCAAACACCCGACGAGCCTCCCACGATATTAGTTTCTCTTGGACAGCTTCAATAAGCTCGTGGAAGTCCCTGGCATGCAGGCGGTTCTCATCTACAGGCACTCCTAGGTAGCGCCACGGCCCAGCCTTCTCACCGAACCCAAAACATCTTGACACTCTTCTACGGCGGCCCATGGAGGTGGAGGGGGAAAACTTAATACATGATTTTTATGGGTTCACTTCCAAACCTGAGATGTTCCGAAATCGCCACAGCACATTACCCAACTTCTTTGCCTCGAGGACGCTCGCCTTGGTTATGAACAAGCAGTCATCCACAAACAAAAGATGCCTAACATTGACTTCACCACCCCGATAGCTAACCCCTTCCAAAGCCAAAAGAGGTTGACGAAAAATACGAGAGAGTACTTCTTGCACCAAAAGAAACAAATAAGGTGAGATCGGGTCTCCTTGGCGCAAACCCCTTCGTGACTGGAAAAGACCGCAAACTCTCCTATTCAGCAAGAGAGAGAAACGTGCGGTGGAGACACACTCCATAATCCACACCACCCACTGGCTAGGAAACTCCATTTTCAATAAGACCTCCTGAAGAAACCTCCACCGCACAGAATCATATGCGGACCAGAGGTCGATCTTGACTGCCATAATTGGTTCATCCTTCACAGCATACTTCAATGAGTGTAAAACTTCTTGTGCAGCGCCCACATTGTCAAGGATAGACCTACCGGAGATGAAGGCCGATTGTTCAAGACTGATCAGCAAACCCAGACAACCTTCAAGCCAACAAGCAAGTATAGATGATATGACCTTATACCCTATGTTACAAAGGCTGATAGGGCGAAAATCTTTGATCTTCCGGGGGTTTCTACACTTGGGAATGAAGCAGATAAAAGTATCATTCCAATGTTTGGGAAGCTTCCCTGTCTCAAAAAATTTCTTGACCAACATCACTAAATCGGATCCAACCACATCCCAATAGCGCATATAAAATTCAGATGGAATACCATCCAGGCCCGGAGTTTTATCATGTTCCATCCGAAGAAGAGCTTGCTTAATCTCCTCCTCAGTGACTGGTCTGATCAAACCCTCCTTCTCCTCACCAGAAATAGTAGGAGGAGACGGCAGAGAGATAGGCCTTCCACAATCATTGTCGGCCCACAAATGCTGGTAAAACTCAACAAAAGCACCTTCAATTTCCTCCTGCTTCTCCAATTTCCTGCCATTGTTGTCGCAAATCTCCTCAATCTTTGTTCGCTGAGCCCTAGCCTTGAGTGATCTGTGGAAGGATTGAGAGTTTCTGTCGCCCTCCTTCACCCATTTCCTTCTTCTATACTGACTTGAGTATACTTCATGTTGTCTATTAAGAGCTTCAAGCCTATTTTCCAACATATGCAGTCGATCCTCTTCTTCAATTGACAATGGGCCTTCCTCTTCCTGAAGAAACAAACTCTATAAATACAATTCCATATTTCTATGTGTATTGGGGAGGTCAAAGGAATCACATTTACTCCAAGATTTGACAGTATTCTTCAACTCAATCAGTCTACCCTTAAAAACATAATGGCTAGACCCTCTTCGCTGGCTTCGCCAAGCATTCACCACTGCCTTGCGAAAAGTGGGATGGTCGATCCATAGCTGCTGCATTCTAAAAGCCCGGGGGCCCTGAATTCTCTGCTCTTCCTGTAGAGAAAGCAAAAATGCTCTGTGATCTGAGCCAAAGCGGTTCAAATGATGGATCCTCGCAGCCGGGAACCATTCTTGCCACTCAGAGTTGCACAATCCTCTATCAAGTCACTCGAAAATTTTCTTCGCACCCGCAACCTCTTATACAAGGTGAATGAAGGTCCCTTGAACCCCAGATCCACCAGATGATCACCTTCAATAAGGGATAGGAAGTCAGCCACGCCTCTTGTGAACTTGAATTCTATCCCCCCCCCCTCTTTTTCGACGGCACCAGTAGCACATTGAAATCCCCTATGATTAAATGTGGCCACCATGCCCTGTCGATCCTCTACAGTGCCTCCCATAGCGACACTCTCTCCTTGCGATTACGGGCAGCGTAAACTGCCGAAAAGAACCACTGCCCCCAACGATCAAACGTCACAAGCCCATGGATGGCTTGATCAGTGAAGTAGGTGAAAGGGACCCTACCAAAGCAAACCTTCCAGATAGCTAAGATCCCTCCACAGTGCCCTCTCGACGGCAGAATGAAGACCCGCCAGTCCGCTCCCAGTCGGGCTTCAATGTACCCAACATCCTCCTCTGTCACAACGACCTCCAACAAAACAATCATATCAGGCTTCTTCGCCGCACACAACCTCCTCTACGTTCGAACTGCTCTCACGGGCCCTATCCCGTGGCAGTTCCACACAATAATATTCGACATTAATCACAAGGCTACACCCCCGCCGGCGCTCACATACCTTGATCGTTTCTGCTTACCATGGCCAACTGAGCTACAACCGGCCTCCACCATATATAGATCACCCACAAGCAGCTCCACAATAGCCAGCTCCACCCCCACAAAGGGACACCCGAGGGTCTCACCGTCATCTTCCTCCATCCTTTGAGATCCCGCCCCAAACATTCGAGAGGCATCGGGAGGTAAGTCACTAAGAAGGGCATTAAGAAGTACCTGTTGTCCAGCTAGATGTTTCTCATCCAAAGAAGCCCCAAGCCCACAACTCTGGTCCAAATCCTGTGATGGAGGCTTCAATACATGTTTGTCCTGTCCCGTATCATCAAAGCCTTCTTGAAAACTCACCCCAAGCCTATACCCCTTTGGAATCACCAAGGGGCGTGGCCTATGCATTGGCCCGTTATTTCTCACATACCAGCCCGCTTGTTGTAAAGACAGAGAAGAGAAATCCTCTCTAGGTAACCCACCAGACAGCCCAGCCCCAAGGTTAACTCTAAAAGTCGTAGTCTTCACCCCCACCCCATGACACACCCCATGGCCCACTGGCATGTGCACCAACCCCACTACTCTCACGCCGAGAACCATCCTGCCTATCATGTGCTTTATCTTCTAGACCCTTCAAAGGTATGTGCTCTATACCCATTTCATCAGCCCTGCCAGCCTATACAGTGACATCACTTTTCCCTGGACCATTGCGTAGCCGTTGGTCCCCACGACGAACCCCCTGCGGTGTCTCGTGAAAGCTTACCTGCCTTACGGTCTGCTGTCCATGCGGCTCATATCCTGCTCCATCGTCTACCTGAAGCCCGTGCAAGACCTGGAACCGACTTCCCTCGGCAATAGCCCCCAGCGATCCAAACGTCCTACCTCGACGCCGGAGCGACTGAACTGTTCTCCATTCACCTCCGAACACACCCTCGGCATTCGAACGCCCATTCCTACCAGCTTCACACACTTCACCTTTTCCTTGCCAAAGCCCAGAACCATCCATGCTCCCTTCTTTAGCATTCCCTGACCCCATCGCCTCTGGTTCGTTGTGCTGAGAAGCATCAACCATCACCTCCTCCCTTCCTCCAGCTTCAGAAACACCACCACTCGGCACCCCTTTCCTATCACAATACCTTCCAATATGCCCAACACAACCACAGATAGAGCAGATTGCTATATTCTCGAAAATAAACGGCTGAACAAAGCACCCTGAATCAACATTGGGGACGCCCAAACCCACAACCGTGCCCATCCTCACCGGCTTGGCAGTCTCCACCTCCACACACACCCTCGCATACTTACTCCGATCCACGAATGTTGTAGCCGCATCAACGGTCAGCGGTGTGCCCGCTCTAGCAGCAATAGTCACGAGTGCTTCCTTCTCCATATGTTCTTGGAGTAGACCCGGTAATCTCATCCATACCGAGACCTTGTCGAAATCCGCCGCAGTTGGCCTGAAACAATCCCTCCACCGCAGCAACGCCAGCGTCTTCCCGTTCATGATCCATGGACCCCCAACGAGCACCATCATTAGGTCTTCTTCGCATGTAAACTTAAACACGAAGACACTCTCTGAACGGTCCGTCACTATGAACGGTTCCTTCGTCCGCGACAACCCAGCCAACCTCCGCCGGAGAAACTCCGAACCCATACTTCCACCAAGGAAACGTCCAAAAAGGGTATGGTTCCAACGTTGCCTACCTCGCTCCAGCACCTCCTCCGGTATCACTGCCCTATCCGGATAGAGATTTTGGATTTTCTTCAACTCGCTAGGGGGTACCATCTCGATTCCACTCCTCCGACGGCCGGTGATATTAGCCCAAGACGACACTCCATCAAAACCCGGCGGTGGACTCTCAGGTGAACGCACGGGAACTGGAATAGAGTCCCCTTTGTCCGGTGGGACTGGCTTTGATCCCGGGACTAAAGGCGGCCAGGCGCTCGCAGGGGGTTCCCCCACAGGGGTCTCACTATCAAACTCCATAGTCTGAGAGTATGGATTTTACGTTAGAACACAACCCTATGAGAGTGTTTGGTTAGTAATATCGGTAAAACTTCCTCCATCAAAGTTGTGACTTTTGGAGATAATGATAAAAGAAAAATTATCGGAAATGATAATATTGGTAAAATTTCCTGCATCAAAATTGAGTGTTTTGTTAGTAGAAGGTTTGAAACATAACATATTAAGTATTAGTCAATTGTGTGATAAAGGTAACAAAGTCATTTTTGAAAAGTCAAAGTGCTATGTTAAAAATGCTATTAGTGATAAAATCATGCTAGTTGGTCATCGTGATGGTAACGTTTATATTTTTTATCTTAATGATCTTGTTTGCCATGATGACATATGCCTTAGTGCTTTAAATGATAGTTTTTGGTTATGGCATAGGAGACTTAGACATGCTCACATGGATTTAATTTCCAAATTCTCTCGAAAAGACCTTGATGTGTCACTAAATATTCATAATTAAACCCCTTAAATTACCTTTATTAGGCATAAAGTAGTTGTATTTAATTGTTTGTTAGTTGATTTCAGATTTAATCATGATATGAGAAGAAATACAATAAATTCAGCTAAAAAGATGAATTTATATGATAAAGACTGTTTCGTCGCATGTCAGGAGACTATTCTCCATATATTCTTTATAAGTCCAAATATTCTGAAAATTTAGTACGTGATAGAATACTTCAAGAGCTACAACTTTCATGTTGGACACTTGGCGAGATTCCAGACAGATGAATACCAGTTTTGAAGACTATGAAGATATACAGCTGCTGGAAATTGATCCGTCGATGTTTAGGAGAATATTCGCCAAATATTCGACATAAGTCCGAATATTATAAAATCTTCTGGGAAGGATAGAAGACTTCCTAATCTACATCTTTCATGTTGAGCACATTTTCAAATTCTGGACGGATTGAACCCAGTCGCGACCAGAAGAGGCTGTCAGAATTAAACTAGGAATTCCGAGTTGCACTAGAGGTCCAACTCAACTTAGCCATAACCCTAATTCCAGGATTAAGGGCTTTTATTATATAAGGGGTTATTCCAGCCAAATTTCTCATCTTTTTGACAATCTTTGGAGGAGGAGGAAGAAGATGGAGAGGATGTGGATGGTGAGAGCTTCATATTCCAACCCGATGGCTTTCATCCAAAAGATGAGTTGCTAATTATTGTACTTAGAATTATTCATGAAACCCTAGTGTAGTTTTGGTTTTTCTTTAGTTGGATTTTTGTGAACTTCTCGATGCATGATCTCATGAATATGGTTTTATTGTTAATAGAGTTGAAGGAATAGAGTTCGCTTGACGTATTTTCAGTCCTACATGATTTCTGTGATTGATTGTAGAGATTTATGAGATGGTTTTCATGAAGTTATTGGTTTGCCTTTGAGATAAGCTATGCTACGCGAAGATAGGTTGTGCCAAGGTCATTAGGAATAGTATAATTTAAGGTAATCGTAGAACCAAAGATAATCTATGCCAAGCAAAGATAGGTTATGCCGTTGGGAACATTAACTTTCTTTTAGGGATTCATGTGAGCTTGTAGCCATATGATTCATAATGTTGAGAGAAGGGAGCAAGATGATAACTAGACAAGACTAATAATGAAACTATGGTGGATTGTGTAATTCCTAAGTCACTTATCCATTGATTCAAAAATTAATCAACCTTTTATCTCTTTTATTTATTAGTTTAGATAACTTTATTCTATCTTTGATTCTTTTCCTTTGTTTTAGGGTTTTGAGAATTGATTTTCATTTCCAACGTTTTCCCTGTGGATCGACTCTGGACTTCACCGCTATTTCTACCTAGTAGTGTAGTGATTGAATAAGGATTATAAATTTAATATTTGATTGAGTTTATAATGTTTTAACGACGACGTTTGTAAGCGATCAGACCTTATTCTTGGACTTCCCAATTCGAGAAAGATAAGATTTGTGATGCATGTCAAAGAAGAAAACAAGTAAAATTCTCTTCCAAGCCTAAAGATGTAGTTTCCACCACAAGAGCATTCAAACTCATTCATATGAACATTTTTGGACTTACTAAACCAACTAGCTTAGGTGGTGGCTCATATGATTTTATTTTAGTTGATGACTACACTAGATATACATGGGTGATTTTCCCTGCACACAAAGATGAAGTCTTTGAGGAATTCATCAACTTTTGTAGAAGAGTCCAAAATGAGAAAGGTATTCTCATTACATGCATTAGAAGTAGCCATGGACGTGAATTCAAGAACTCCCATCTAGAAAACTTTTTCAATGACAACGAGATTTCCCTCAACTTCTCATCTCCTAGAACCCCTTAACAAAATGGTGTTGTTGAAAGCAAAAATCGGACCCTACAAAATATGGCTAGAACTCTATTATGTGATAATAATCTTCCTAATTACTTTTGGACCGAATCGATTAATACTTCTTGCTATGTTATCAATACAGTAACATTGAAACCTATTTTGAAGAAAACCCCCTATGAGCTTTGGAAAGGAAGAATTCCGAATATTACTATAAAGCCTTTGGTTGCAAGTGCTTTGTCTTGAACAATGGCAAGGATAATCTTGGAAAGTTTGATGCTAGATCCGATGAAGAAGTTTTTCTTGGATACTTGGAAAGAAGCAAAAGTTATAGAATCTTCAATAAAAGGACCTTGGTGGTTGAAGAATCAATGCATATTACATTTGATGAAATGATTATATATCCTAGTAAAATTGATGATGAAGATGATGAAATTCCCAATGACATATCAAAAGAGGTAGTAGATGAGACCCAAAACGATGTTGAAGAATTGAATGATAGATTTGAGAAATCCCTTGAAATTACTCTTAGTGATCAACATCGTGATTTGCCAAAAGATTGGAAATATGTATCCTCACACCCAAAGGATTTGATCATTGGTGAACCATCAAAAGGAATGCAAACTAGATCTTCATTAAATGCATGTACCAATCTAGCCTTCCTATCTCAAATTGAGCCCAAAACGATTGAGAAAGCACTAGAGGATGATCATTGGATCTTAGCAATGCAAGAAGAGTCAAATCAATTTGATAGAAATGAAGTTTGAAACTTGGTACCTAGACCTAGTGATCATCCCGTCATTGGAGCTAAATGAGTGTTTAGAAATAAAATAGATGAATCGGGAATAATCACAAGGAATAAAGCTAGACTTGTTGCAAAAGGCTTCAATCAACAAGAAGGAATTGATTTTGATGAGACTTTTGCACCAGTATCTAGACTTGAGACAATAAAACTACTTCTAGCTTTTGCATCTTATAAAGATTTCAAATTATATCAAATGGATGTCAAAAGTGCATTTTTGAATGGTTTTTTAAAAGAAGAAGTCTAGGTTGAACAACCCCCTAGTTCTGAGGATCACATGTTGTGAGGACCCGTACCTCCAACCCGGTCCGATCGCGTTAGGTTGAGGGTCTGGTTTTGTGGTTTGGCCCGGTTGGCCTTGGAATGCGATCTGTTGATCGCATCGCTGTTTTTGACCCCAGTGGCGTTTTGGTAAATTTGCTCCCTGGTGGTCAGTTTCACACCCGCGTTACACACACGGTCTTGGATTAATGTATGTGTTTGATTAGAACCTTAAGGGCGCTTTCGATTGGAAGATCGGAGCTCGATCGGGAGAGATCGAATCGGACGGCTGTGATCGATTCCAGCTTTCTATTTAAGCTCTCCTCCTTTCTCCCTCTTTCTTTCTTCTTCTCCTGTCGTTCTCTTTCTCTCTCTTTCTCCAATCGGCGATGCTAGGGCTTCGGATCGCGATCTTCGAGGAGCGGATCTTGGCGATCGGACTTGGCGGATGCGTGGAGGAGTTGCCCTGCTTGTTCAAGTAGGTGTTTCTACCTCGATCTTGTGATCGGGTTCTCCCAGGATAGGTTTATTGTATTTTCGCTGTAGGAATACATGTTAGAATGTTGTGTAACTTGTTGCACCTGTGTTGTGGCTTGCTTCGAGTATTCCTACCGTGCGATTTCCGTATTTTAACGGCTGATTTCCGTATTATTGCCGTTTTGTCGGTTTTCGACCGTTTTAACCTAGATAGGAGATTTAACCATAAAAATTGTGTTTTCTTCGTACCATTGGTTTCCCCATTGTTGGTTACGCATGCTTGCAAAATTTCATCAACTTTCAACTTGATTTGATCATTCAATTTCAAGAAATTGGATTTCCGGCACTGTTCTGAGGAACTGTGCCGTGGGGCTGACGGTCGATCGGTGGATCGACCATCAAGCGTTAATACGCTCCTTTCGGGCCCGACGGTCGACCGTCGTATCGACCGTCGGGCTCTGTCGCGTTTTTGGCCTCCCACAGTCGATGCCCCGATCGACCGTGGTTCCTTCTTCTTTTCCTTTCCGCCTCACGGTCGACCGTCGGATCGACCGTCGCATCATCCGTGAGGCTCTGTCTCATTTTGGGCTTCTCAGGGTCGATGCACCGATCGACCGTGACCCTTATCCCTTTCCCTCATTTGACCCCCATGGTCGACCGTCAGATCTATCGTGGCATCGACCGTGGCCTCACGGTCGACCGTCGCATCGACCGTGGGCCGCTGAGCTGTGTTTGCTGGTTTCCTTTGATTGGTTTTCATCCATGATAGATATCCAATCATGTTAGGAAGCATACACGTCGTTTTCATGGGTTTTTCGAGGGATTTCTATTGAGATTGGGAATTGAATTGGCCGTTTGTCTTTTTGGTGGATTTATGGATGGATGTGCATTTAAATACTTAGTTGCATGATATATTTAAATGCTTATTGTTGCTTAACCGTTAGTTAGCTATGAGTGCTAGCTAATGTGGAATTGTGGAACCTTAGCCCGTTGTCGGCGTGTGCCGAGGGCAATTGTATAACTGTTGATCAGTTACCTGCGGGGTAACGGTGGAACCTTAGTCTGTCAGGTGCAAGAGAGCACTGAAGACTATTGTATATATGTGTTTACCGTTTGGCGCTAATCTTTGTTTGGTTAGTATAGATTATCTGTATTTGAGGCCTTTGTTATGCTTACCCCTTGGCTAGCTATAGGCTATGCCTAGCCCTGTATGATTATCATCATATTGTTGCATGCCTATATCTCGTTATCTGTGCCTGAGCATTGCATGCATCTTGTTTGCATCAGAGGCATATCAGGTTAGGCGGGCGATGGGTTGGTCGCCGATCCGAGGCTCTCGGGTAGCTCGGATCTAGCCTTAGGACCGCGGCTGGGTAGTCAGGATTAGGGCGTGATTGTTTAATCAGAATCTCATGTTATTGAGGATGTACACTAGTTGGCTGAGATCTTTGTCTGAGGTTTAGAGGTCGTGTTATCTTCCCAAGGCTAAGTACTAAGGATGGTTGTCGATGCGTTCCCGACGTGGTTCCCCAAGGCATGGTATTCCTGCTTGGGTAAGGGTGATCCTGCATGTTACTATTCCTTGGCCTCCTGTTAACTTGTTCATGAGAGAGGTTTCATGACAGGAGCCCTTGGGACATCGATAGGGTTATTGGACCCGTGGCATCCGTTAGACTTGAGCGGGGAGACAACACTATTGTTGTTTTCCTCCTTTCTGTGTGCCGTAGAGTAGAACCCTACTGAGCTTATCGCTCACTCCTACCCGGGCTGCGTTTGCAGGTGCAGGCGCCAGTTCTTCAGCAGTAGAGCCGGCGAGATCAGCTTTTGGAGGCGCGACTACATCCAGAGGTGCTTGAAGTTGGTGGAGGACGATTGTTGTACTTTGGCAGTTTGTAAATTGTAAACATCTTTCGAGAACTTTTGGAATTATTTTTATAATACCTTTTCCTTGGGGGAGTTTGATAAGAATTGTAATCAGATGTTTAAACAGTACAACTTGATCTATTTATGAATTGAATTACAGTTTACCTCTGGAATATAAATTGTTTAGATTTATTTATGAGTTCCGCATTGTATCGCGCCAGTTGGAGATGAATAGTGTAGGTTTCCCCTCATGCCTCGGCTCGGATGGGTTTTCTGGGTCGGGGTGTGACACATGTTAGAGGGATCATCTTTTCAAACTCACTAAAGCCTTGTATGGTTTGAAACAAACTCCTAAAGCTTGGAATGAAAGGCTTAGCAAATTCTTAATGGATAATGATTTTTATAGAGGAAAAATTGATACTACTCTTTTTACAAAATCGAAAGGAGATGATCTTTTATTAGTTCAAATTTATGTGGATGATATCATCTTTGGATCCTCTAATGAAATGCTTTGTGAAGAATTTGCCTCTTGCATACAAAGTGAATTTGAAATGAGTTTGATGGGTGAACTCAATTATTTTCTTGTTTTACAAATCATCCAAACTCGAGGAGGGATCTTTGTTAGTCAAGCCAAATACACTAAAGACATACTCAAGAAGTATGATTTTGTCTAATCCAAAATTTGTAAAACCCCCATATGTACAACACTCAAATTAGACAATGATGAATATGGGAAACCCGTTGATCAAACACTTTATAGAGGGATGATTGGTTCTTTACTTTATTTGACCGCTAGTAGACCGGACATCATGTTTAGTGTTTGTCTTTGCGCTAGATATCAATCTTGTCCTAAAGAATCTCATTTGGTTGCGGTCAAGAGGATCTTTAGATATCTATTAGAAACCCAAAACTATGATTTGTGGTATCCTAGAAGATCATCTTTTGAACTAATTGGCTACTCTGATGCGAATTTTGTCGGATGTAGGCTTCATAGAAAAGGCACAAGTGGTACATGTCACTTTCTTGGTCATGCACTTGTTTCTTAGTTCTCCAAGAAGCAAAATTCAGTTGCATTATCCACCGCCAAAGCGAAATACATCGCGACAGGTAGTTGTTGTGTACAATTACTTTAGAATGTAGGATGAAATGCACTTGTTTCTTAGTTCTCCAAGAAGCAAAATTCAGTTGCATTATCCACCGCCAAAGCGAAATACATCGCGACAGGTAGTTGTTGTGCACAATTACTTTGGATGAAAATGCAATTGATAGATTACAACATACATGTTGGCAAAATACCCATTAGATGTGACAACACTAGTGTCATAAACTTATCCATGAATTCCATCCTACATTCTAAAACAAAGCACATAGAAATTCGACACCATTTCCTTCGTGATTGATGAGTGCATGAAAGTGCACTCTGAACAACCTTATAATCATCTCAATTGCTAAATTATTATCCTTAATCAACATCTTTACTACTATTTTTATATCTATATGTTGCTTCACATAGTTGTTTGGAAATTGCAGGAAATTAGAGCTAAAAGAAGCTGAACAGAGTATATGGATCAACATCAAAAATTAAACTGTACCTGCTCATGAAGAACTAGATGATGTGCCATATATGGTTGGAAAGCTCTTGAAGTCTAGATTTTGGAGAATTTTACAGTTCGTGATTCCGAGTTTCCTAGAGGAAGTTACAGCAATTTTAGTACCAATGGCGCAGTCTGGATGACAAAACAGTAAATACGCTAGGAAGTCCGATCGATTCGACACCTAAAGTCCGATCGATCCGACTATGCAGAAACCTGACAGAATGCATATTTTTCAGCTGTACACAGTCCGATCGATCCCTCCATCCATCCTACAGAGTCCGATCGATCCGACACCCATAGTCCGATCGATCCGACTCGGGCGAAGCCAGAAATTGAAGTTTTTAATGAGAGGGATCGATCCTACACCTAAAGCGGAATCGATCCCACTTTTCCAGTGAAGAAAATCAACGGTTTAGATCTAATCCGAGGATGGAGAGACTTTGGGGCTATAAATAGGAAACTTAGGGTTAATCAAAAGGGGACTTCTTGGACGTTTTTGGAGGCTCTTTTCTGGACGTTTTCCAAAGGAAGAAGATGAAGAAATCTCCATCCATGGCCGAGTAATCCGCGGGCATGGCGGACGGATGATCTAGCGAGGACTAGGGCTTCTTCTCCAACAATGGTTCATAGTTTTAATCTTTATTGTTAAACTCTTTTCTATGTATTGGATCTTCAAAGATTATTTTGAGATTATAGATTTCTATGTGGATGATTAATATTATAAATCCAGTCATATTTCTTTTATGATATTGTGATCCCATAGTTATCTCTTTTGATTCTCCTACCGAGTCTCGTGAGACCTTTGCTATGCATTGCCCGTAGTGACAGCTGGTATTGTGTATTCTTAGGGATCTGGTTAGACAAGGTTGGGGCTCTATCCCGAGGAATCTTTGCTATGCATTGCCGATTGTGAGAGTTGGTATTGTGTATTCTTAGAGATCCGGTTAGATAGAGTTAGGGCTTTGTCCCGATGAACTTTTGCTGCGCGTTGCCTGTAGTGACAGCCGGTATCGTGTATTCTTAGGTTTGAGTTGGATGAAGTTAGAGTTATAAAGGGAAGAATCAGTCGTAGGAAGAGACATTTATATATTTTGTTAGGTTTATAGTTCCATATCTTCCGGTTAAGGTGATTGGGATGTGAATCCCTTAACTGAGTATTAGATGAACTATTGAGAAGAGAAGAACCTAAATCCGAGTGAAGTGATTCCTGAAGCTTAGTCTTATTCAAATCTTGATTTCTTTCGTTCACTTTATCTTATCATTAAACCCTTTGATCTAATTTAGTTACTTCTCAAGTTCTTGTTTGTCTTCAATTCATTGTTATTCGCGTTTCTGGTTCTTTCCTGGTTGTCTCTCTGTGGGTTCGATCTCTCTTATGCTATACTGTTCCACGACCGCTGTGCGTGACACATTTGATCGATATCAATGATCACACACAAAAAGAAGATATTGCACTTAAATTTATTAGCACTGAGCATTAAATTACGGATATTCTAACCAAACCCTTGAGTGAAGATAGATTTCTATATCTACTAAGAGAGCTTGGGATGTCCAATGGATGTCCAAAATGAAAAGCTAAAAAAAAAAGGTATGGTTACCTCTTTATCAGCTTTTTATACCATATCCTACTTGAGTCCTAAATTTTGGTTAATTAAGTGATTTTCATGATTAATGAGTTGTTTTTAGCTCATAATATTTAGTCACATGTGTATGCAAAGTTTTCTGATGTTTTCATTTAAAAATTATTTTTAATTGAATTTCAAAATTTATTTTCGAAAACTGACAATCGATCCATATATTCTGAAGGTCGACCGTGATTACATTTTTGTTTTCACATCACACTTTACGGTTGACCGCCAACTTCTTACGATCGACCGTAAGATTTTCATTATACACATATTGTGTGCGACGGTCGACCGCCAACTTCTGAGGGTTTGATGAGTGCATGAAAGTGCACTCTGAACAGTCTTATAACCATCTCAATTGCTAGATTATTATCCTTAATCAACATCTTTATTACTATTTTTACATCTATATGTTGCTTCACATGGTTGTTTGGAAAATGCAGGAAATTGGGGTTAAAAGAAGCTGAAAAGAGTATATGGATCAACTTCAAAATTTAATCTGTACCTGTTCATGAAGAATCAGATGATGTGCCATATATGGTTGGAAAGCTGTTGAAGCCTAGATTCTGGAGAATTTTACGGTTCGTGATTCCGAGTTTCCTAGAGAAAGTTACGGCAATTTCAATACCGATGGCGCAGTTTGAATGGCAGAACAGTAAATATGCTGGAAAGTTGGATCGATCCGACACCCCAAGTTGGATCGATCCAACTATGCAGAATCGTGACAAAACATGTATTTTTTGGCTGAACATGGTCCGATCGATCCATCCATCCATCTTAAGGGGTCCGATCGATCCGACACCTATAGTTGGATCGATCGGACTCAAAAATAGCCAGAGAAGGTGGATTTTTACGCATCCGATCGATCCAGCGCCCATAGTTCGATCGATCGGACTCGGGCGTAAATAGAAGTTGAAGATTTTAATGAGACCGATCGATCCAACATCCCGAGGAGGATCGATCGGACGTTCCCAGTGAATTAAATCAACGGTTTAGATCAAATCCGTTGATGGAGAGACTTTGGGGCTATAAATAGGACTCTTTCTAGGGTTTGAAGGGGACTTCTTTGACGTTTTTGGAGGCTCTTTTCGGGACGTTTTCCAAAGGAAGAAGATGAAGGAATCTCCATCCATGACCGAGTAATCTGCGGGCATGGCGGACGGATGATCTAGCGAGGACTAGGGCTTCTTCTCCAACAATGGTTCATAGTTTTTAAGCTTTATTGTTAAACTCTTTTCTATGTATTGGATCTTCAAATATTATTTTCAGATTATAGATTTCTATGTGGATGATTAATATTATGAATCCAGTCATGCTTCTTTCATGATCTTATAATCCCATAGTCCTCTCTTTTGATTCTCCTACCGAGTATTGCGAGACCTTTGCTATATATTGTCCGTGGTGACAGCTGGTATTGTATATTCTTAGGGACCTGGTAAAACAAGGTTGGGGCTCTATCCCGTGAAATCTTTGCTATGCATTGCCGATTGTGAGAGTTGGTATTGTGTATTCTTAGAGATCTGGTTAGATAGAGTTAGGGCTTTGTCCCGATGAACTTTTGCTGCGCGTTGCCTGTAGTGACAGCCGGTATCGTGTATTCTTAGGTTTGGTTGGATGAAGTTAGAACTATAAAAAGGAAGAACCAATCGTAGGAAGATACATTTATATATTTTATCAGATTCATAATTCTATATCTTCCAGTTAAGGTGATTGGGATGTGAATCCCTTAACTGAGTACCATATGAACCATTGAGAAGAGAAGAACCTAAATCTGAGTGACGTGATTCCTGAAGCCTAGCCTTATCAAAAGCCTAATATCTTTAGTTAACCTTATATTATCATTAAATCATTTGATCTAATTTAGTTAATCTTAAGTTCTTGTTTGTCTTCGATATATTGTTATCTGTGTTTCTGGATCTTTCTTGCTTGTCTCTCTATGGGATTCGACCTCTCTTATGCTGTACTGCACTGCGACCGCTGTGCGTGACACATTTGAGCGACATCAGGGTTAACCGCCACAAATCGTGTGACAACTTAAGTGAGGGCTTTTTAGTCATTTTCACATCTCCCCTTTATAAACCCTTCGCGTGATCAAACACATATCTTCTCCTCTGGTTCGATCGTGCCCTAGCCCCTCTCCATCGACCACAACTCCTCTAATTCGAACGTGCCCTACTCCTCTCCTTCGTCTGTCACGCCTCTTTTCTCAAACCCTAACCTAGCCGCGTACCATGCCTCGCACCAAGAATGCCGGACCTCCTCCACCCCAGGCTCCGACTCAAGCTAAGAAGAGGAAGAAGAAAGCTACAGAAATGAGCGAGACAAAGAAGATTAAAGGCTCACTCGAGGGTCCTCATCCATTCCTTCATCCATTCCCTCCTACGATGACTACTTCTTCCTAGACAAGGATAGGTATAACTCTTGGCCCGAATTTAAGGATAAATTTTTGGTTTCGGGTAGAACCCTTAAGATGCCCATAGGAAGGGAATTTGTTGTTGAAAGATTTTTTACAAGTATGGAATGGAAAGACTTTTTAGATTTGTCCAAATACATGTATCCTGATATGGTTCGATATTTTTATTGCAACATCATTGAAGATATTGATGATGAAGGAAATGTGGCCATTAGTAGCTATGTTTATGGCAATGAAGTCAAGATTACAATAGAATGGTTAAATGAGATACTAAATGCACCAAATCAAGGGGAGTGCACCTATTTTACTTCTTATGAAGATCTCCCAAGATTTGACAGGAATAAGCAAGGGAGAAGGGCCATTCTCAGACCTAGTCGAGTTGACAAAATTCCCATATAATTAAATGACCTAAATCATAACTATAGGGAGCTTGCCCACTTTCTAGGAGCAAACTTATTTCCCAATGTTGGCCACCATGATCTCTTGAAGCCCATTCATGCTTATATCCTTTCATGCATGGTTAGGGAGAAGCCTCAAAACTTAGGCTATATAATTATCAAAGAGATGCTTAACCTTACAGCTAAGCAATCCCTACCCTTTGGAGGACTCCTAACCAAAATCTTCCAAACCCTTACCCTCCACCTTGCCATTGAAGGTAGAAGACCTCTTTCTAAACCCTTTAGTAAATCCACCTATACAAGAATGTTGAAAACCAAACGAGCCTTAGGTTTTGTTGTTCATGACTTTATGGTGAATGATGAGGAAGGAGAAAATCAAGGAGAGCATGATGAGGAAAATGTGGGGGAAGAGGAAGGTGAACTTAGACCTCAAGGACATCAAGGTGAATCCTCCGATGGCCAAGCTCGTCGCACCACGACACAACGACTAAATGAGCTAGAATTCACTTTAGACCATTTTTCATGAAAGTAATGGACGCATAGATTAAGGGTGAGCTTAAATATTTTATCATCACATTTAAAAGGGTTATCATCATCAAAAAGGGGGAGATTGTTGATCCTAACCTTGTTTTGATGGTGTCAATATACATTAAATGAAAAAATATATGTTTAATATTTATTTCCCCTTTAATTGGAAGCCTTAAATTCAATAATTGAGAAATTATTGTACTGATGGATCGACCGTGGGAATGTGATGGTCGGTCCATGGATCGACCGTGGGGTTGCACGGTGGATGCATCAAACTTGGCCAAATGAAATGTTGGCTCGCGATCGATCGGAGCATCGACCCTAGGAAGCCATTTCTTTGACAGAACCTCACGGTCGATGTGACGGTCGCTGGACCGGTCGACTATGGAGTTTGGATATTTTGGTTTTAAATGTTGTAGGCTCATGGACTTTCCGACGGATGATGCGGCAGTCAACCATGGAATATAATGATGGAAATTGAGATGCGACGGTTGATCGGAGCATCGACCCTGGAGCAAGCTTTTCCCAACAGAGGCTCACGGACGAACTCACGGCCGATAGAGGGATCGACCGCTGCTCAAAAAGGCTGAGTTTTTGAACCTGGCGGTTGATGTGGCGGACGATGCATGGATCGACCGCCAGCAACGCGCAGAGTAAAAACCTAGCCGTTGGACATTTGCAGGGAGCCGTTGGAGGTGCCTTTTGAGCTGGTTGAAGGCCAAATATAAGTAGTCTTTTGTTGTAAACTTGCCAGAACCATTATTGATATTTTTTATATCATTTGGGCAAGTCTAAGCAAGAGTATTCTACTCATTTCTCTTTGAGCTATAACCTTTGTAAACCTTCTTTGAGTGTGAAGTATATTGAGAGCAATCCAACAGCTGTTGGTAGTGATTGTAAGGTTACCAAGCACCCGGAAGCTTGGAGAAAAATCTTGTAAATATTTGCAAGTAGTGGAACCTCAATGAGGACCTTGAGAGAAGTGCACGTAGACCAAGAGTTGGGTCGAACCACTATAAAATCGGTGCTATCTCTTTAACCTTTCTTTCATATATTTTTGCATGTTGATTTAATTTTGCTTCATCTCATTTAAAAGCATTTAAGGTTTTAGATCTTCTCTATTTGATTTTTTCAATAATCTAGTTTTTCAAAAAGGGTCCAATTCACCCCCCCTTCTTGGACCTTCAAGTTGTAGAATAAAGGATATATTATGAAGATGGAAAGAAGGGGGAAATAGGGGGAAAAAGGTGGAAAATATTGGAAATAAGGAGAAAAATAGAGGAAATATGGGGAAATATAAGGGAAACTATGATAAAAATAGAAAGTGTATTTTAAGTGACTTATAAAGGAAAGTGTAGAAAGAGAGGCGAGGCGACGAAGCAGCGGAAAGTGAATAACGAATAGTAGAAAATGACACAATTTGGGGGGGTTGCGATCAATTTGGGCTCGATCGGAAGGTAAATTAGGTTAAGCCTTTAGAAATGGCTAGATTTAAAGGAGATTGGGTTGGAATATGCTCGAAATCAAATTTGGCTAGAAAGTAAGCAAGCCAAGCTTGATCACTAATTTTAAACTAGAAATTAATTTCAAACCTAGCTTGATCAGAGCCAAGCTCTATCAAGCTTGGGTCATTTACACTCCTAATGGCGGAGAAGGGACAATGAAAAAGCAGCGGAAAGTGAAAAATAGATAGTGGATAGTGGAAAGTGACAATTTAGGGGGATGCATTAGACTGAAATCTAATTTCAAGCCCAATTTAATCAGAACCATGCTTGATCAATTTCGGCTCATTGACACCCTTAACAACGAAGGAGGAGGGGCGGCGAATAAACAACAAAAAGTGGATAGTGGTTTGAGAGAAAAGTGTATCACATCATATTTCATTAATTAAAAAAAGAAAACATAGGGAAACCACCAGACAGAGAGGAAGCAACTCTCAACTGAAATGCTGATCATCTTTTAGGGGTGATTTTCTGATCTTCTAGCCAACCAGGAGTGCTTAAACTAAAAGCTTTTGTGAGCTATGGCTTATCGGTTGCTTGGAAGGATCGCAATCGGAGAGTTTTTTATGGTGAAGGGGAGACACCAGAGGTTTTAGCACGTAGAGTGAAGAGATTAGCAGAGGAATACTTGATTTGTTTAGAGAAGAGAAGGAAGGTGAAGCCGGCAGATGCTACTCATGATTTTTGGATTTATAGGACTGATGCTTCTTTTGGTGTGGCAACAAGGGGTGCAGCTGTAGTGGTAGTAGAGTACGATGGCGTAGGAAAATGCTGCTGGGCTAAGGGAGAGGTAGCAATGGCTAGACATAGTTTTGAAGCAGAGGCTATAGCAATTGTGAAAGCCTTGTTTTGGGCCAGGGAGAGACAACACAGCAAGATTATCATTGAATCAGATGCTCGTGATGTGGTGGAGGTGTTTGAGAGCACCAAGATTTGGCCTAGAGAGATGGAGAATATTGCCAAGCAGGCTTGGAATTTGGTATTGGACTTTGAATCTGTCGTATTCTTAGCTGTTCCTAGATGTTCTAATGTCATGACTGACAGAGTTGCAAAGTGATGTACAGCTAATGGCACCAGTTTTGCTTGACAGCAGAGGGGGACTGACGCTCTAACTCTTTGTTGTAAATAATGTCCAGCTCTTTGAGCTCAATTCATCAAAATAAATAAAAAAACTGGCAAATGCCCCATTTCCACCCATCCCATCTATAAATTCACATCAACATCTTTCAAGCTCCACGCATCTAAATCCAATCCAGTAGTATGTTCTAATTAATTAGTTTCCCCTATGTCGATCGTTCGATGGAGCAACATCTTCGACCCCTTCTCCCTTGACGTCTGGGATCCCTTCCAGGGCTTCCCCATTGACACCTTCCGGTCCCTCACCGAGTCCCGCCCCACCTTCGCCGAAGGCTGTGTAGAGGGCCGACGGCGCCGGATCCCTGAGGAGGGCGGAGCTCGGGGTTGGCTCCTACATTGTGATGCATTGCCGGATCTCGCCGGAGAATGACGGAGGAGAGATCGAAAGGCTAAGAGGCGGTGGGATCTGATGGGTTTGGAGGTCGGAAAGGTGGAGGTGGTGAGTTTCAATGGTGGCGGCGCCGGCTTGGGGAGAGGAGTTAAGATGGGTTGAGGTCGGTGAGGCTTCGGCGGTGCAGGGGGGTTCGACGGCGCCGGTTCAGGAGGAGGTGGAGCGAACTCGGGCGGCGGCGAGTGGAACTCGCTGTGAGTTTGGTGAGTTTGGAGGGCAGCGGCTCACCTGAGGAGGAGGTGGAACTCACGGTGAGCTTGAAGGGCTTCAACGGCGGTGAGCCAGTTCAGGAGGTGAAGTCGTGGAGGGATCCGCGGTTTCACCAGAGAAAGAGGGTGGAGCTCAATCGGAGAAGAGGACTTCGTTGGAGAGAGGTGATTGCCAGAGCGGTTGGTGGCTGAGAGAGAGAGATAGGGGCATTGTCGTCCTTTTATAAATGAAGGTGACTAATTTTCTTTAAAAAAGTTTAAGCCGTATCAAATTATAACTGGGGACCAGGACACAACACCGTAAAATGGATTTAACCTGTTAAAAAAAAACACTAATTATAAAATTTAGAGTCTTTAACATTATTTTATCTTACAAAACACACATATACTCTCAACTTCATAACGTACATTTAATAACCATGGATGCGGGAGACAATCACGTGGGTGCATCTATTGTTATCTCCCGGCGGAACCCATCTCCATGGCTCCACCTCCACGGTGGTGCTCATCCTCCACCACCCTCACGAGCTCCGTCACCCCCTCTCCACCATCCCCCCTCTCTCCCACTCCCTCTGTCGCTGCCTCCCAATCCCCAGTCGCCGTCTCAGCCCCTCCACCCACCCTTCCCTCTACTGTAACAAAACCACCTCTTTCAACCCCCCCCCCCCCCCCGCCGCGGGCGCCGTCGCCGCCTCCCCTGTACTATACTTCTTCACTGGCTCGAATCTCCCGATCCCATCCATCAATCTAGAGACTCCCCGTGCTATGCAGAGGAACCAGTGCTGATCGCATTCGACGGGACGTGGAGGCACGCGAGGGAGATGGTGGTTGCAAGCCTCCCTTTCCTTTCCAAATTCGCGACATGGATGACGTTGGGCATGGATGACAGCACGGAGGGCGAGAGCATGTACGACTTGGAGCTGGTGCTGAGGAAGGAACCATCCAAAGGGTGCGTGAGCATCATATGTGAGGACCTGTTCCTCTACTCTGGGTCGACCGCTTGGGTCGGACTCATGCCTCGTTGTGGACCGCAAGGGCAATTTGGTAAATTGCGTCTTGTGAATTTGTTTCACACCCGCGTGTGCACACACTGACCATGTTTGTGATAATGTCTGTTTAGAACGGTTAGTGGATCCGAGATCGAAAGATCCAGACTTGTTCTAGCCCAAGTCTAGTTTCTGGACCTAGGTGATCGATCTTCCCTTGCTGAAAGGATCGATCATCTAGACTAGATGATCGATCATCCCTCGTGGGAAGGATCGATCATTGAGTGATGATCGATCTTCCCTCGGTTGAAGGATTGATCATCTGATGCCAGAGAATTGCGATCGTCATGAAGGATCGATCATTCCTCCTTGAATGATCGATCATTTAAAGTCGGTTCGTTTGTCTATATAACGGACGTGACTTTCTTCTTTCAATCCTTTTGAAATCCGCGTTCTTGAGCTCAGATCTGGCGGGATTCGAAAGAGATTGAAGGTGATCGTTGGCTTGGCAGCTGGGATTGAAGCTACTCTAGTCTAGGTAAGGATCCTACCTACTTGCTTTTTCCGGTTTTGTGAGTTTTGAGTTGTTTGTGGTTTGTTTTGCTTAGATCTCACTGCATGTTTGATGGTTTTTAGCATGCTTACTGGTTTTGGACTCGTGGTCCTTCGTATTACCAGATCCCAAGGTTTTGTGGAATTTGGTAGAGTTTTCCGACGGTATTTCTCTCCGTCCGATCATCGGAGCCCCCCTGGGTTGGTCATGCCTAGCCCGAGAAGGATCGATCATCTGGTTGGAGATGATCGATCATGCTCCTTAGCTGCCATGGGCGAGTCCTTGGTCACGAAGGTGATCGATCTTCCTGGAGGGAAGATCGATCCTTTGGCTTGGTGATCGATCTTCCTGGAGGGAGGATCGATCCCTTGTAGCTTGACAGGGGCTGAATCTTCCCATTTACGAGGGTGATCGATCCTTCTTCTGGAGAGGATCGATCCCTCGTGTGGCAGGGAAGAGTTTTCAATGGTTTTTGCCCGCGGGGCTTCATTATGCGGTTTTCTTATCGCCTTATAAACTGGTATATATTCTTGAGCATGTTAGCTCTATAATGAAGGGTAATGGTGAACCAGGAGAGTGATGACTCCTGAAATGTTTAAAATAAGTGGGCAGGTAGCCCTACAGCTTTCCTTAGCCTTGCATACCCGCGTGCGCCGAGGGCTTATTTGTGTGGTTTGTTAGCTGTTGTTTGCAGGGCTGTTTCCTGATGCATGTTGCTGGTGAACTGGCTGGCAGTTGGTGGTGGTACCACTGCAGCAGTTCTTGACCTTAAATACCTGTTCACCACCCCGGGCCGGCAGGGTGCCGAGCCCAGACCTTGCTTTGTTATCATCACATATGTTGCATGCTTATCTGTCTTATATGCGTGTGTTCATTGCATGCATTTTGGTTGCGCATTAGTTGCATAAGGTTAGGGCGTGGGCAATCTGTAGGTCGCCGTCCCGAGGCTTGGAAGCTCGGATCTAGCCCTAGGACTGGGGTCGGGTAGTGTCACACCCCGACCCAGAAAACCCATCCAGATCGGGGAGTGAGCAACCTAAACCTGTTACATCATCAATGTCGCGGGAAATTTTGACAAAGTCTCCTTTATAATTCTTACCCAAGGACTTGTACAATTCCTTATATTTCACAATAAATTCAAATACAGAATCAAAGGGCATAATTTGCAGACTCGTACTGATATCATGATTACAATCCAATTAAACATCCAAATAAAAGACATTGTCATTAATATCAAAATTGACAGTTATACAATTTGTCCTCAAAGAAGATGCATAAGTCTCCAAATGTTTGACTACCTTAAATAAATATAAAGCTGAATTTAAATCCTCTAGTCTGTCAACAACCTCAAAGTCCACCCGAAGTAGATGCGCCTCCAAGAGCTGATCCTGTCGCGCCCCGACCCGCGAAAGCCCAACCGGGCCGGGTGACGCGAACCGGAACCTACAAAACGCGGAAAACAAAGCTGGCGAGGGATCCCTCTAACCTATTGGTCTCCCTTGTAATTCACCAAAGCACCCTCAATTAAAACAATAATATAATAATGAAGCCTCGAACCACAGATTTAAAACTCAAAGTGTTAAATATACAAATCTTCGGAGAGGGAAAGATTCAAAGTACAACATTACTCCCGTAGGAAACTAACTAACATAGGGTAAAAACGGTAAACGATCACCACCCCTCAAAGTCCACCAGGCGCCGCCGCACCGCTGACCAACTGCCCGGTAGGGGCCACAGAAGAGGAACTGACGCCTGCACCTGCAAAACGCAGCCCGGGTAGGTGTGAGCACTAAGCTCAGTAGGGATCTACACTACGCCACACAGAAGGAAGAGGGAAACGCAACAGTGACGCCCTCAAGCCAGACTCGAGTGAGCTACAATGGTCCCATTACCATTCACCGGTGATCTCTAGGCATATCCAACCATTGTCACCCCAACGGACTGGGCCCATCCTGGATACGCCTAGTGTCGCAGGGTTCCAGCTGTTGTCACCCATCACTCACTGGGCCCACACTGATGCCCCTGCTGGCAGGAACGGACACTGCCCAAAGAATAAGATCCGCCACCGGTGGCATCCTCAACACCTGACTTGAGGCCGACACGACCTCTACAATCATCAAGCATCAGGTGTACCAGTCCTCCAAGCCTATCATAAGATTCGACTGGACACCACAATTCAAACCGGGTCCAAGCTGCCCAACCCCGGTCCTAGGGCTAAGTCCGAGCTTCCAGCCTCGAGACGGCGACCCAAGGATCACCCACGCCCTAACCAATACAACTAATGCACAATTCAACAATGCATGCTATGACATACACAAACAGGAGATAGGCATGCAACAGTATGGCAAACATCATATAAGTCAGCCGGATCGCTGCAGCGGTACTACCGACCGCTGCCAGCCGATCCGCAGCGGGTCCCGGCATTACGACGGTACCGCGACCGTCGACCGCGGACTCCTACAACGGGAAGCAACCCCAAAAACGGTGATGAACAAAACACAATATAATATTATATTCCGAAATATAATAGTATATTCAAAACACCCAAAAGTTTTCTATTAGGGGCTAATTGACCCCGTCGATCCGACGTCCAAACGGCGTCGGATTCGCGATCCAACTTAGCCACCAGTAGAGGGATATACCAGGATCATCATATCCAAAATTCATAATCATCCAACGGTTGGATTAACGAGAAAACATTAATCAAAATCACTGAAAATTGGCCATAAAACACCATTAGCTAGCCTTGGGATCGATCCGAACAATTTGGATCGATCCGAAGGCTTCATACCAGCTTACCCATTTAATTGCTGCAACGCAGCCCTCCAGTAAACAATTCATAAGAAATCGTAGAAAAATCGAAAAAATACGCAACAAGATGGAATGGAAAGCTAACGAAGAGATCTACAACTCTTATGTTTATTACAAACCAAGATCATGTACGTGCCGGCCGAAAAACACGCCGCAAGCCGGCTGTTCTTCAAGAAAATAGAGAATCCGAGCTTAATCATGCATAAAACCTACTCAAATCTCAGCCAAACATCATGAAACTTAAATCAGTAATTCTAATAGGCATAAGAAATCGAACAAGACAAAGATCAACAAGATCCAACGGCTAGATCTAAAGAAAACCCAAGAACAACACAGTAGGTAGAAGAACCTACCCAACAACGCTTTCCTCGGCTGATTCCCCGCGAGTTGATCACCAACAAGGTTCCAAACCACTTCAGGGATCTTCCTCTCGTTGTCACGAATCCAACGAGCCTTAGAACGCCGAAAAAGATGGTCGGAGGAGGGAGGAGGGAGAACGGAAGAGGAGAAGGTGGCTGCCGGAAAAACAGGGGAAGAGCAACGTCGGGAGAGAAGAAAAGAGGAAGGAAGAAGAAGGAGGAAGGGAAGAAGAAAAGGAGGAAAGGGGGGAGGGGACAGCCGGGAAAGAGGGGAGAAAGGTGAAGGAGGGGAGGGAAAGTCCTCCCCTCTGACAGAGGAGAGCGACGGCCAACGGCCGTCCTCGCGAAAGAGAAGGAAACCACCGACTAGCTACAGTGTCTGGATTGATCCAACACCATATTGGATCGATCCAAGACAAGGATGGATCGATCCAACACCAGTTGGGATCGATCCACAGGGTCAAAAACCCCCCGACTCGCTCACGAGTCCGATCGATCGCTCCTACGAGCGACCGATCGCTCGAGGGCCGCTAACAGCCCAAAGACGGGTTGTTGCGCGCCCGAGCTAGGATCCTCCGATCCCGGGTCCACCTAGCCATTCTAAGCAAACACGAACACAGACAAGGTCAGTGTGTGCACACGCGGGTGTGAAATAAACCAACAAGGCGCAATTTACCAAATTACCCTTGCGGTCTACAACGAGCCACAGGGGTAGAGGGACAGGTCCTCACAGATCCGCCTGGAACTACTGAGGAAGAAGGAGCGGCGCCTGCACCTGCAAAACGCAGCCCGGGTAGGGTGAGCATAAAGCTCAGTAGAGTTCTACTCTATGACACTCTCAAGGAAAGGGTAAACTACACCTGTGTTATCTTTCATCCCAAGGCTAAGGTGATACTGAAGGTCTCACACCTCGTCGATCCAGAATGGGCCCCTTCATAGGGTCACCCTCACCCAAGCGGCGAAACAAGGAGGACGGCCAACACGAGCCCGGACCCAGGGTCGGTGCATCGCCGCTGCACTCACCGCCAGAGCTCTCGCCGTACACTACCCCTTGTACGGGGACATACGTCATGGACATCGACATCCACACTTAGACCCTTGGGACAAAGAAACAACACGATTTCTATTCCTCAACATCATAATTCACATGATTATATCTAGGTTATAACCTCAATCAACACAAGATCATAACCACACAATCTCGCCCTAGTCCTCCTACCCATACCTCGGTCCTAGAGATAGATCCGAGCTACCCGAGCCCTCGGATCGGCGATCGAGCCCATCGCCCGCACCTAGCCTTAATGCTTCTAATGCATACAACATGCATGAGCCTATTCAAACAACTAGGCCTAGGTGTCTCTATATGTCAATTCATCAACCACATGCCCACAAGTTATAGCATACCTATAAAATAGATTCAGCATTTAAGAATAGACAGAAGCCAAGCATAGACTTTCACATATCCCAATCATATATCATCTTATTCAACACATACAATAGGGCACACCTTCGGCCCAATTAAATCTAAACATTCCCAAGGGGCGTCACTCCCTTGGTTAACTCACAAAGAAATAGAAACGGGCACACCGCCGACCCTAGGCAGAAGCATGCTATAATAATATCTAATTAAATGGAACGGCTAGTATTCATACTAGTTGAAGAAGAAGATAAACATATGGTCCATAAGAGTAGTAGTAATATTCAGTTCGGGCTGATAGCGAAATCCAACCAAGGACTGACTCCAAATCAGGTAATGACCATCCATACCAGCAAAGGGGACTAATTCATAGGTTCACCATGGTAGTAGCGAAACCTGGGGAGGACAACAGAGGGAAGGAGGGCCATCTACCCAGAGCAAGGCCAATCAGAACCCCAACTCAACTCCCCTACGGAGTCCAGAAAAACCAAACCAATCCTCAAAGACAGAGCTTACGGGAATAGAACTCACACCCTCGCAGCAGACCGAACAATGCAACCCCTCAACAACCCCTGGCAGCCGGAAGAAAAACAGAGGGATCGAGCATGGAAAGAGATGACACTGCAGCAACTGGGATGAGGAAGGAAACCGAAACGAACACCCGCAGATTCAAGGGAAATCAGGCAACTCAAGTCTCCGACCGGCCAAGAACAGGGGAAAGAAAACCAGAAGGAAGAAATCTCATCAAAACCTATAGGCCCAATCAAAGGCAGCAAAGAGGAGAAAAGAAATCCAACTTCGTGCAGATCCATAACATCCACCATAGTAGTTAGGAAATGAAGAAGAAAGCTCTTCGGGAAACCATCGGCACTCAATGATCCAGGCAATCACACACCAAGCAAACCATGGTCGTAGGGAGAGAGACAGAGGAATGGCACATTCAATGGAGAAGATCCCTAACAGAGCATCGAAACCTTATGCTAACAATGCATCAAACCAGATCCTAGATGCCTAACCAAGGGTTAGGGTAGGAATCCCTACCTCTGAGTGTGAGATCTCGTCTTCTTCCCCGGCTGCGGTTGTCGTCCCCGAGCTCGCCGTCGCTCGCACGTCGCCGCCGCTCGCACGTCGCCGCTGCTCCTCTACTCCGGGCGTGGGTCGCCTCCAGTCGTGGTCGCCGGCTCGCCAAGCTCTCCGCCGTCTCCGTGAACGCCGCCTCCCTCTCTCCTCAGCCGTCCGCCGCCGCTTCCTATCGGCGCCGTCTCCCTCTCTCTTTCTCTCTCTATCGGGTGAAGTAATGCCCTAATGAGAGAGAGAACGGGGGTTAGGTTTTAACTAATGGCTACTTAAGTCCAAGGCCCTTCCATCCTCATCAAATGGATCTCGCCCGTTCAGATCTAGATCTACTAGATCAAGCCCCGATCCTCAGATCTAGATCACCCCTATGGGTCTACTCAAACACATACATCATTATAAGGCCGTGTGTGCATTACGCGCATGTGAAATCACCCGACAGGGCGCAATTTGACCAAATTGCCCCTGGGGTTGCAAAGAGGCCATGCGATCAGCCGATCGCACTCGACGCGAGAACAACCCAAGGAAGGGATCGGCCCTCGACCGACGCGGTCGAGCCGGGTCAGAGGAACGGGTCCTCACAGGTAGCTTAGACCCGGTTTGAATAGTGGTGTTTAGTCGATTTCGATGATAGGTCTAGATGACTCGAACACCCGTTGATTGATGATTGTAGAGGTCGTGTCGGCCTCGAGTCGGGTTCTGAGGTGTAGTCGGTGTCCAGTGATCTACGACTCTTGAGTAAAAGATGTGTCTACTCAGCGGTGCCATTTCCTGTCGGTAGTGCTGGTTTCCTGCTTGTGAGTCTGCAGTGTTGGTTTCCTGCGCTCGAGGACACTCGGTGGGGTTATGGGACCCCTGTGTACACCCAGACCTTACTTGACCTCGTCCTTCTGTGTGTCGTAATGTAGTTTCCCTACTGAG
The DNA here is from genome assembly GCA_963920575.1 of Narthecium ossifragum. Lineage (NCBI taxonomy): Eukaryota > Viridiplantae > Streptophyta > Magnoliopsida > Dioscoreales > Nartheciaceae > Narthecium > Narthecium ossifragum. The sequence goes on from OY986968.1 coordinate 21,542,940, forward strand.
CTAGTGCTCATTCCTACCCGGACTGCGTTTTACAGGTACATGCGTTTGCTCTTCTTGGGTGGCCCCTACCGGACAGTCGATCGACGGTGCAGCGGAGTCTGAGGAGCAATGATCTGTCCTTCCAGAACCCTAGTATAGTTAGGCTCCTACGGGAGAGTTTAAATGTTTGTACTTGATCTTTCTCTCTTCGAGGTTTTGTATATTTTATTTGAGATTTGTAATCTTCAGTTTTAGATTTCTATAATTGTAGTTTTGTTAATTGAGGGTGTTTTGATGAATTGCTTAGGGAGACTATAGGTTAGAGGGATTCATCGCCAAAAATTTTCCGTAGTGTGTTAGGTTCCGGTTCTCATCGCCCAGCCCAGTTGGGCTTTCGCGGGTCGGGGCATGACACCATGGATGCGGTGGTGAGGGCGCTGTGAGTGCTCAAGCCGGAGACGAAAGGGGCGGAGATCGATAGGAAGCTTTTAGAGGTGTTGAAGGCGATGGTGGGGTTTCAGAGGTGCCATATGACCAAGAAAACTATGAAGCCCCCATGTGAAGCTACAAAAGAAGAGTAATGACAATGAAAAATACAAATCAAACCTTTGAATGCCTTTTTTTTTAAGCATTTCCTCCTTCGATTGAGGTATGTATCTTGATTCTTGATACCGCAAGCAATAGAATATTAAGGCAATTTTCTCTTTTCTCTTTTCACTTTTCACTTTTCACTTTTCTCTTTTTCTCATTCGATCCCTCGTCTCCGCCGCCATTCTCGTCGATCAACCACCAAAATCTTTCCATGATGTCCTTACTATCCCTTCTATACTGGTCTTAACCGACAACGAGCTCCCAACTTCACTTTTTCCTTTTTCATTTTTCTCTTTTTTCTTTCCTACTCTTTACACCTCTTTTCTCTTTTTCATTTTTCTCTTTTCTATACCTTTTATTATTATTATTAGTTGAGGCATAGGCTAGTGAAAAGCTGAAAAAACAACCAACATCAGGGGTTTAAACCACCCATGTCCCCTGACTCCCTCCCCCTGAGACCCCCAGTTGGACTGCCCCCTGAGGACCTTCCCAAAATTGCGCACACCACGTTCCCCTCGCAGCTCTTGCCAGCCTGTCTGCATCCAGATTTTCTACCCTTGGCACATAGCGAATATGGCACTCCTTCAGCTGCGCGGCACTCCAGCATAGACTCTGAAGCCGTCCCGTGAGAGCGGTAGGCCACTGCCGGCGCCCATTAACCTTTTTCTATACCTTAGTTTTTATATTCCAGCGCCAAGCTATCTTCTTATTAATATTAGAACCAGATATTCAACACATACCCATTGCCCTCGACTCCTTTGTGAAGCCCTCCCAATCTCCCAACAATGGCGATAGCAAGCATCCATCTACTTCTCCTCCCTTTCGCACTGCTTCTCCTGATCACCCCCACCGCCATCGACAACAAAGCATACCCGACTTGTGGAACCATTGCGGTGTTGTACCCATTGAGCACAACCACTGGCTACGGGCAACCAAACTACAACATGACGGGCTCCCTCTTCTTCGACTCTGTCAACGTCACCGCCTACGCCATCACCTCCATCAGCCCCCCCACCCATCGCCTCATCATCCGCCCCGCCAGCCTCCGATCGCCCTCCAGATGCGAGACCACCAACTTCCCCTTCTACAACATCCAGCTCAACATCTCCCTCCCCTTCAACGTCACCAGTAGCAACACCATCATGCTCCTCAACTGCACCACCGAGCTCCTCCAGCAACCTCTGCCACGTGTACGTCAACGCCACCGTTGACGCCACTCCGTGCCGCGCAAGCCCCATCTGCTGCACCTTCGTCGCAGGGGAGGGAAGAAGGTATCCAGTAATTAAGATGTGGGAATAAGGGTATTTTAGTCATTAAATAATCATAACTAATCATAACTGTCTTAAAAAATGATGTAAAGGTTTTAAATAAAATGAAGGTGATGTACAGGTTAATAAGTTTCATTAAATTGATGTAAACATCGATTAACTAAATTATAATTCGGTTATTCACGGCACTTTTTCTTTTCTCGTCCAAGACAGACGTGTTGAACCGCCACGCCACCTATAACGCGTGGCGTAATCCTAATCCCTAAATCCAAGCCCAATCCAACGGATAGATCTTATCTAGTACTTTAAGATTATGTTTAGCTACTAGATAGTCAGCCAGCGAGTAGAGCCATAAAATCCCTTCGGTGGGGCATCAAACACGCCTTCCTCTACGTTTCTTCCAATCCTCCAGCTCTTCAACGCGCCTTTTTTATCAGCCCCTCCCTCCTATATGAGTTATTAGCTCCACCACAACTGCTTCACCGTATTAATCTCAGATCGCTCGCCGGATGATGACCACCGCCGCCGCCGCCGTTGTGTCGCGGCGGAGATCGCCCCTGGCGGGGGCGTTCTTCGCCCCGAGGGACCTCACCGACCTCGCCCTCCTCCACGCCGTCACCGCCCTCGCCGCCGACCTCGTCTCCTTCGACTTATCTTCGTTCCATCTCCAGCGCCGGAACACTCGGTCCCTGGTCCGGAAGATCAAGGTGCTCGTTTCGCTCTTTGAATCTCTCCGTGACTCCTCTTCTCCGGCTCGCCACGGCCGCCCCCCGGCTTCGTCTGTGGCTCTGTGCCTCAAGGAGTTCTATATCTTCGTCTACCGCGCGAAGGCTCTCCTCGAATACTGCGCGCAGTCCGGCCGGCTTTGGCTCCTCCTCCGAAACGACGCTGTCTCCTCGCACTTCCACGATCTTGAGCAGGAGTTGTCGACGCTGCTCGATGTCTTCCCCTTGAAGGACATCGACGTCGCCTCCGACGTGAAGGAGCACGTGGAGCTCGTCCGGGAGCAGTGCCGGAGATCGAAGCTCTTCCTTGACCACAACGACGAGTCCCTCCGCCGGAAAATCCAATCTTTTCTACATGAATTCGAGGCCGGAACCGTGCCAGATTCGGCAGAGCTGAGCGCCACCTTCGTCGATCGCCTCGGGATCCGCGACGCCGCCGCGTGCCGGGAGGAGATCGAATTATTAGAGGAGCAGATCTACAACCAGGAGGAGGATTCCGACCTACTCGTGGTCAGCGGCGTCGTCGCGCTTACCCGGTATTGCAGGTTCTTATTGTTTGGATTCCAGAAAGAGGTCGATGGGAGGAGGAGATCGAAGAATGGAGTAACTAGGTATGGGCCCGAGGAGGAAGAGAAGAGCTCGGTTGCGATGCCGAAGGAGTTCTGCTGCCCGATCTCACTGGATCTCATGAGAGACCCGGTGATCGCCTCCACCGGCCAGACCTACGACCGGGCCTCGATCACCCGGTGGATAGAGGAAGGCCACGTCACCTGCCCCAATTCCGGGCAGGTGCTCACCCACACCGATTTCGTCCCCAATCGAGCTCTGCGCAATCTAATGTCCCAGTGGTGCGCTGCCAATGGATTGCCCTATGATTTCCGCGAGAGTTCCGATGAGAGCGTCGCAATCCCGACCGCCACCAAGGCCGTGGTCGAGGCCAACCGGGCGACGGTTGGGATTTTGGTGCGCCAGCTATCGGATGGCTCGGAGGACGCGAAGACGATCGCGGCCGGTGAGTTGCGGTTGTTGGCTAAGATTGGTGGCGAGAACCGTGCTTGTATCGCGGAAGCCGGGGCGATCCCGTTGCTCCACTGTTTGGTCTGTTCATCGAACCCGGCGACCCAGGAGAACTCGGTGACGGCGATGCTTAATCTCTCGATCCACGATGAGAACAAGGGCAGGATTATGGAAGAGGATGGGTGTTTGAGATCAATCGTCGAGGTATTGAGGCGTGGGTGGACGACGGAGGCGAGGGAGAACGCCGCAGCCACTCTGTTCAGTCTCTCAGTTGTCCATGGCTACAAGAAGAGGATCGCGGATGAGCCGGAAGCGGCGGAGGCCTTGGCGGCGCTGTTGATTGGAGGGAGCTCGAGAGGGAAGAAGGATGCCGTGATGGCTCTATTCAATCTCTCCACCCATGCCGAGACTGGAGAGAGGATGTTGGATTCAGGAGCGGTGGGAGCATTGGTGTGCGCTTTGAGATCGGAAGGGGTGGCGGAGGAGGCGGCTGGCGCCTTGGCGTTGCTTGTTAGACAGAAAGTCGTGGCGGAGGTGGTCGGGAGGGATGACGCCGCGGTTTCGAGCTTGGTTGGGCTGATGAGGAGCGGATGCCCCAAGGCGAAGGAGAATGCCGTCTCGGCATTGAACGCGATGTGCAGAAGCGGCGGAGCCGCCTTGACCGAGAGGGTGGCGAGGATGCCGGCATTGGGTGGCTTAATTCAAGCACTGCTGTTCACCGGAACAAAGAGGGCGCGGAGAAAGGCGGCCTCACTGGCGAGGATGTGCCATAGGTGCGAGACATCGGCGCCGCCCGAAGGCAGATGGGGTATGGAGTATGCATTGGCGAGGACCAATTCGTTTCGGGGGGCTGGCGGCGATGTGTCCGTAGTCTCCATTCCGGTGGCCATATCGGTGCCGGCGTTGTAGCTAGGAAGGAATTCCTGTTCGTTGTATGTTTGGTTGTTTGACGGTGGTTGTACCATTCTTTTATTCAAGCAGAGAAATGAATCTATACTGTAACTATATTACATACTTGAATGGAAAAAAAGAACATGGATCACTTTTACAGCCTTATTATTTGAGTTTGATGGTTTTTATGTTTTGTCTAAATTGTTGTTCCATGCAAAGTTTGAGATTGATAATTAAAGAGCAATTAGGGCTTTGATGCTAATTGGCACATTGTGATCTGTGTTAACTCAAAAACTTAGTGGTTTTCTGGTTAAAGATCTCAAGGCAAGAACTTGTAGTTAGCTTAATATTTACTAGTAATTAATTTGTAGTAATAACTAGTCTATTGGTATTCTCTTATCTTTTTTTTTCGGTTAAGAAGAACAACCTTCGTTCTTTACTAGTTCAAAGTTTGTTAACAGAACAATCTAATAATCCTGCAGCTAAGAATTAAGAAGGCAAATTTAGGAGTGCCTACGCTATCTTCAAGACAATCTGTTGTCATGGATGTAGACGTTAATCCTGATGAACCTAATAAACACTAGCTGATAGACACGTGGCCTTCTAACATAAGTTTAAGTTTCACTTAAGCCCTCATTTGATTGAGGGATAATCTGCTATCCCCTTACCCTCATTTTTTATCCAAATATTAAAATAATGATTACGAAATTATCACTATTCCACCTACATCATCCCTCTCCATTTTTTCTTTACCCCATTCATTAACCTCACTTTTTCTAACCCCATCTAACCCTATCCCCTCTTACCCCCAAAAAAAACTTATCCTCATACCAACTAAGAGGTCTAGTCCTGTTCATAAATAGTTATCATTCACGACATGGATTGCCATCCCGGTGACACACGCTGTGGCGGCAGCATGCTGGCACGGTACGTGTGTCGACGGCACGAATGCATGCCACGCCCCCTTACCATTCTCCTTTTTTTCCTCCTCCTACTTCTTCTTCTTGGCACAGTTCGAGGGGTTTCATGCCGCTAACCCCCTGGCACAGTACGCACCAACCGGCACGCACAGTGCCAGACCAGCACGAAAATCCATGATTCACTGACAGTCATGGATGACTTGATCATTTTCATTCTTTGAAGATAAACTCAACATATGAACAAATTATCCAGAACACGAACTGAGTTCATAATTACATCTACAAACTGCATGTATTATTAATGAGCATTTATTTATGTATATACTGACATGACATGTGCATTACACATGCCCAAATAGATAGTGAATTATCGATCTTTCATGTAGTCCATCGATAGTGGTATACAAATGGACTAGATTAATGAAACAGTATCTCACTACCAATTGAATTATTCATCTAGTCCATTGATAATGAGATACTGATGGACTCCATCAACCAATCGATACCTCATTACTGACACAATTCAATCGGTAGTGAACTATCAATTTGATGACATGTGTATTACACATGCCACTTGCCTATGTAGACAAAACTTTTTTCATTGTTGATTGTAGATCACAAGTCAGCATGAACAATTGGAAGTTTTCTTTCCTCCTAAAAGAGAAGGCTTCCTGACTACCGTGCGAGACTCGGATGCTAGATTGCAAACTTATTCCACGTTTGTTGTCTTTCCCACTGAATGTTCGCTTGAGAGTTCAATATGACCGCTTTTTTCCCTACCAATGACTCAGTGTAGAGTCACGTGTTCAACATAATATAGAGACTACCGAAATTTAGAAGTTTCAACGTAATACTTTGCAGAAACTTCACGTGTTCAACATAATATAGAGACTGCCGAAGTTTAGAAGTTTCAACGTAATACTTTTGCAGAAGCTGCTCCCATCAAGACTCAAACTTGTGGTCTCCATAAAGGTCACAATCTCTGCAGAGCAGGATCTATCTCAGACCTGGTAAGGTCAGGTGATGCCTTCGGTTAGCTTCCATTTCACGTATGAAAGTGGTACTTAATTTACTGAAAGAGCAGCTTATGCACAATTTACATGTGGACCATCTCAACTATAGTTGAGTTTCTACTCGAGTCCGTCATGGAAGACGAAAAATAAACACTCATCAGCAAATTTCCAGCTTTATAATAAAGAGCGAGAAATAGACCTTTTACAGCTTCTATGCTGCTGATAATCATCTGATCTATGGGAAGATAATTGACGCCCTTAAAAGAGCATCAGATGTCAATCTTCATGACAGAGGACCATATCACCTAACCATCCTGGACAATACTAGGCAATTTCTGCAGGAAAGAAGTGAAAATGTTACTGCCATTCTAGAAGCAAGCAAAGTAAATGCACGGGGCATACTTTCTTCAGATTAAAAAGTGATTTCATGTTCTTCCCATCCCTCCAGAAAAAGAAAAGCTTATCTTAGATGTCTTAAAAGTTTCAGTTGCCTGAATCAAAAGTGCCGAAGTGATGATTTCTTAGAACTCAACTAACACAAGTGCTCAAATTCAACACAACTGTCTACTGGATGACAATGTCAATTTGTTATGCTCTTTTTTTGCGGGGTCAATATTGAGCATTTTAACCATGATATGGGCTCCTACATTTGACAATCAATTCAAAAGAAGCCGAGCAGCTGGTTGAAGATGGGGCAAGTGCCCCACATGTGCTAAGCATATGCCAATCATATATTTCCCTATCCGAGACACAAACCCATGACCACTTTTCACATAAAAGAATTCTATTGTTGAGGTGCAAACCACCTTCCTGATATATATTGGTCTTGGAGTTTCCACTCTAACTACATATAACCAGGATTGAACTTAAACAAGATCAGTTTGATGCACTTGTCTTCCATTCCTATTTTCTCAATCTTATTTGCTTAAAACCCAGCAGAGTATTGAAATGCAAGTCTGATCAATTAGCAGTGCCTTACAGATTTCCTCCATGGAGAAACCCGAGTGTAGATATCCTTAGATCTTCTTGAAGAAGGCCAGAATGTTCCCTTGCTTAGCATCCTTCCCAGCACCCTTTGCAGTTTTCTTGCTCCCAACTTTGCTCACTGGATTAGATGGGCCATTGCTCCTAGCTACCACTCCATTATTACCAATAGGAGGCCTGACAATGTAGACCAGAAATAATGAGTAATTTAACTTTTATTGCAAGATAACCAAACCATAGGGCAAAAAACAGCAAAACCTATTTGGAAACCAATAACGTATGCAACTATCTACATGAAAAAAGACGGCTGAAAACTTCATGTAGACACGATATCCTCAGACCCCACAACTTCAGTTTAGATATTTCCTTCAGATTTATCTAATTGGAGAGAAATGAAACAAAAATTAATTTTAGATGTTTTACATTGATCAGGACTATACATAGGAAGAAGACTGAACGCATATTACACACTGATCGGGACTATACATAGGAAAAGGATCGAACGCATAGCTCCATCGCTCTGATTCGATCAGAAACCAGCATACATATCATGCCAAGGCCAAAAACAGAAATAACAAAGTATGTTAGAATGTACAAGCAATTTGATTACGTGCACAAACATATCCCTAGTCTTTTTACTCATAGACTTCAGCAAATACATTTAGATTTGTCGATTAGCCCATGCTGAAAAATTTGCAAGCTGACAAAATGAGAACCTAGCTGAATGAATTGTAGATTGCAACATGTATAATCTCAACAGCGATCAAGTAGAGTGTGAAGCATCTATATTCAGCCTAAACTCCATTGGTTCCTAGGAACGATGCACGAGGAATAATTTATGCAGTGATATTTAATGTAACACCACATGCATCATACAAGCATTTGAAGGACAAATATAGATGAGATAAACAATAAACTTTCAAACACATTTCTCAAAAAATGCTTGGCAGCTATGTAAATTGGCTACATTGCTTTGTTAAGACATGAGAATAACATGACCATTCATTCAAAACAAGGACCTAAAAGATATCAAAGCTTGTACAAGTTCAAACTGCAACTAGCACTCATTTGTTTTATCTACTATGGTCCTACCTTTTCCCAGGGTCAATGGTGGTCGTGTCCTTCTCGGTGTTTTTACCCGCAGCAGCTTCCTCCCAAACAACATCAGTCACTGGAAACCAAAGAGATTATATCAGCTTGCAACGAAACGTTTTGACATCCATGCACGTTTTTCTATTCATGAAAGCATAAGATAGCCCTTCTTCAACAAAAACCAATGCCATCATAACACCAGAGCAGTGGTCAGAGCAGGAACAAAACCCTGTACCAAAAGTCTAATTTTGAAAATTATACCTTTGTCATGCACAACCACTCATCAACCTCCTAGCAATAAGTCCATGGAACAGAGTTGGTGTAGCATTTCTAATTACAGGGTTAGATGTTTTGAAATATGTTAAAGGCATTACATAAACACCAGATAGAACAGAGGGCTAAAGGGTTCTCAATTATACAGCAACAACTAATTTAGACAATAGGCCAGGATCAACTCACAAGTTGGGTTCACTAGCAACAGCCACTTCCATACTCTTTAGTAGCCTCTTCACACTCTTTATTTGCCTTTTTCCTTCATTTATAAAAGTCACATTTCCGAGTCATAAAACAAACCGGCAAGACTGAAAGTACGTCCTACTAAATAGCTTCAGGACTTACCAATCAACTAGGACGCAATCTACTAAGCTGGCATATATCAAGAATCCAATAGTAAATGTTAACTTTGCCTTCAGATCCAAGGCATTTTACTGGACTGCTTCTGGTAAATACTACATAATCTAAGTCAGAACTGTCACTAGAAACTATCACAGAATCTATCTGAGATAAGCAAATGGGCTAACAAGTATGCGACAAATATTAGGGAAAAATTAGTATGATCATTTCACTTCAAAAAGCTATTTCGTATCAAAGCACGTTAATTAATTCACTGAGGGTGCGTTTGGCACCGCCGGATCCCGGTGGATCCGCGGGATCCGGCGGATGGGCGGATCCCCGCGCGGATCCCAGAAATCGAGACGAGCGGACCCCGATTTGGAATCTGCTCCGGCGGATTCCAAATATCCCATTCCGCGGATCCCGCGGATCCGCTGGAGCCAAACGGCCCCTGAATTACTAGCTAGATCCATAGAAAGTATGATGGATAAGATTTTCTAGGCATCAACAAAAAAAAAATTCTCATTGTTGAAGCCAATTCTGAAACCAAGATTACTCTCTTATCAGAACCAACGTTTCTACTCTCACTGCCAAGACCATGTGAATATGACTTCTAGGTAAGAGAGCTACAGAAACATCCTTCATAAGCAAATTTAAGGATTAGGGTGATGTGTAAAGTCAACTGTTCATCAGCTGCAGTTACATGACAAGTCAAAAGAGGATAAAGTGTAGTATACCTTCTCTTCCTCGCTCATCAACCTGTGTCTTTAAAACTTTTCGCCTTTGAGGTGAAGTGGAAATGCATGTAGAGTCATTCTTCACACTTTTGTCAACCTGTTCATCCAGAAAGGTTTTTTTACTCTTCTCTTGCAAGGAAATTCCAGAAGGTGTGCTCTTCATTTCAGCTTTTACTGATGAAATTTCAAAGTTTCTCTCTGTAGAGCCTTCTTGTTTGACCTTCGTCTCATCTTCTTTTGGCTCTTCAAAGTTCAAATTCTTTTTCTCTAGAACCAGGCCTTGAGCTTTGCTCGCCCCATTTGGAGGATCTGGAGAAGCAAGACTCACCACATTTTCCTCCTCGTCCTCGTCTGAATAATCTATTACAATCTTTCTCTTTCTACTTCTTCCACCATTTTTCTCCCTCTTACATATTACATCACTTCCATCATCATCACCACTGCTTGCAACATCTGTCGCTTCAAGTGCACATATTTGAGCTTCGGCAGATACTACGTATGAGAAAGATCATCAGAAGGAAACAAATCAGAGGGGCACATATCATGCAGCAGTATACTACAAAGTAGAAGTGTCAATTTTTAGTAGAATTGACACATCGAGAGGTTAAGGAAAAATAAGCAAAAATATATGACAGCACTTACAAGTACTATGTGGGATGTCACTGGTAGAATCTACAGCAGGAATTACAAGTTTGGGTTTCACTGACGCACGATCCCACATATCAGCCAGTGATCTACCACTTCCTGATGAGGCCTTCTCACTCTGACATTTTCTTATTTCAGTATGAATTGCTATTGCTGATTCTTTAACAGCCGTGGGTTTACTATATTGATCAGTACCTCCTGATTCAATTTTAACAGCTTTGTCCCTGGATGGAACCACATTTTGCTGTTCAGCCTGTCTTTTAGGGGCCAGAATAAGCTGATCTTTGGAAACAGCATGAACTTTAGATTGCATGTTAAGGCCCATGCTATTTCTGGCTTGCAAAGAAGCAGCAGGAAGCGTTTCCACATTAGCAGTGCGCTGTACAAAAGAATTAGAAACACCACCGAACCTGGAAAAAGAACTATATATTACACGGGGAGCTTTAGAGCAATAGACTCTAGAACATGAATGTAGGAAAACAAAATCCAAAGAAAAGTACTGAGGTAACTATTCCTGCAATAAAAGATGCATGATAGCTAAGAAAAGAGAACCAACAATGACTAACCTGTTGTCCCTCAAACAATTCTCCCTGCTTGATGGCTGATTAAAGAGCTCTTCTGCCTGTACAAATTCAGCACTCCAGAGAACTGCAAGATCCTTAGGGATACATGCTTGCACGCTGTAGACCTGGACTGAACAATTATCTTCAAAATCTTCTTTCACTTCTGCACCAGGTCAAGAATACACTCTCAACACAAGCACTAGGACTGATCAATAGACATTGCAATGTCAAAAGAAATGCCTATTTTATGAAAACAGATCAATACTATTGTCCATCCATATTTTCCCTGAGTAACTGAAGCAAACTAATGACATACTAGAAGGGAATGGACAGAATAACTAGCAGGGGCCTTACCCTTGACTATAAGACATTTTGCATAGCCATAAATCCTCTAGAATATAGATGATGACAAAAACTACTTTGTGAAGAAAAAGCCCTTGTTTTGAAACCATAATACCTGCGAGAGTACCAGCCGAAGCAAGTCTTATCTGGTAGGTTTCGGGATTGTTCCTTAACCATCCAGACAATGTGTATATCACTTGCAATTCGTTTCCATGCTTCTCGACAAACTCCTTAAGTAACCTGGGCATAGCAACAGAAAACTTCAACGGAGTTCGACAAATAGTTGCATACAGTAAAGAGTTGAAAACTTCCATAACTCTTACCTCTTGGCATGGTTCGAAGACATGCAAAAATTCCGACTAAGCCATTTGTATGAAACCTGAGAAAAGCAACGAATCATTTATTATATTTTTTTATTTGTTAAGCTTTTAGGTTAAGTGGTTAGAGTCAACATTGTAATTATACTGCCCAATATCTACTGGCCACGGAATCGCTTCAGCTGATGGAGAACGAACACAACTAATTAAGAAGAACCTTATTGTGAAACAAGAAAAGTAAAACGCAACGCATCCTTTTCGCATCAACCACTTCTTCAAACGCCATAAAAAGAGGATAAATTTCTGAACAAAAAACTTTTGAACATATCATCCACATACAGGATCCTACACCACCCTATCTCCGGGGCCGAATATATCTGCTCAATAGTCATATATCCTTTCCAAAAGTTCTCGAGAGCAAATCACCACACGCTTCCACAAAAAAAAGCCGAGTTCTTGAGAACCGGACGGCCACCGGAAGCACTCCGATCTTCGCCCCCGCGAAATCCAAGTTAATTCATAGAATCATACCAGAATACGCGATCATACCAAACCTATCGTACAGACGACTAAAAGGGGGAAAAGAGCATCGAAGATAAAGCGATAAAACAAATTGTAGGGTAATAAAGGGGGATTCGGATGGATTAGAGGGGAAGAGCGCTTACGACTTGAAGCCTGTCGGAGACGAGGGATTCGATCTGGGAGAATATATCCAAGGCTCCTCCACCCGCCGCCATGGGATCAATCAAGAAAAGCCTGCATCTCCACCAGGAGAGACGATGAATTGGTGAAAGGAAGCTCTAAAGCCGAGAGGTGAATTGGGAACATTCGCGCGTCGAGGGTTTGATTTCCCGCCCTTTTCTATCCGCGGCGCTCCTTTTGCCCGGGTAGAAGTGGGGGTGCTACATAGGAGGAATATTAGGATCTCCCCCAGCCACAGTGACAGAAGGGGAAACAAGTCGTAAAGGAGCCGTTTGATCCCTGATTAAGGGCGGAGAGTGGCCCCAATACACGGTTGTCCGGTGGACTCTGGCTCCTGGGGTTTCACGCCATCGCATCAGATCCCTTGGAGATTCGGATGTGTGTATGATGCGCGGACGTGTCAATCGGTGATGATAGGCACTAAACCAAGGCTTGTATCGTGCACTCGAGATTTGGTGTTGATCATAGGTAAAAGAATTGACTAGTTGAGCCTATTGCTTAATTGAAGTTTCCATCTCTATTCATGAAAGGACCCTGTTAAGTTTTTATCGATAACATATGATACTAGGTGGGCCCGTGCCATCTAGCATGGGTAATCATCCACCCCACTACCCTCTAACCATCCACCTCCACCGCCCCCTTTTTATAACTCAGTTGTCAAGTGCCCCCCTTTCTCTTCATTTCTCAATGACTCAGCTGTCACGTATGAAAAAATAGATGAGTCATATTGTGAATCACAAAACCTGATCTTATATAATAGATATGACATAATTACTTAGTTCAAAAACTTGTTTATTTCATGTTTGGAGAGCAGATCTTATTTGCCAAGGGATTTTGCTAGAGACCATGGCCTTGCAAGGCCCTGGCCATGTGTCAAGATCTGATCTTGCCACATGCCCTTTGATCATATCAGCATCCGAGTGAAATTTTAGGTTTTGGCGGTTCAAAATCGGCGACAGGGTTTCAAAATCAAGATAAAAAAATACAAATTCCTCTCTCACTCTCATTCTCTCCCTCTCTCTCCCTCTCTCTCCCTCCCTCTTCCCACCGCCCCTCTCCCTTGACGCCCCCGACCATCCCAACCACCTCTCACCCCCCAAATCCCAACAGCTGTTGTCCCTCCCTCCCCCACCGCCCCCACTCCCCGATCTCTCGTCCCTCTCTCTCCCCAACGCCGGCATCCGCGCGCTCCTCCTCCGCCGGCATCCGCGCGCGCTCCTCCTCCGGCAGAATGGATAGCCATGGTCTCTCCTCCCATCGCAGCCATCGTCCCTCGAGGGCCTCGACCCCTGCCCCCACAATCTACTCTCTCCCCCCGCCGCAACCCTCGCCTCTCTCCCCTAACCGCAGCCGTTCCCCCCTCAGCGCCTACATCGTCTCTCTCCCCCTGCCGCAGCCGTCGCCTCTCCCCCTTTGGCATTCATTTTTGGATAATAAAGTTGGATTCAAGGTGAGCTACAAATTACCTTTGTGATTCAGTTGCAGTTGCTGAAATGGTAGATATCTTTGATCTATTTACTAAGTGCCCAAATATGTTGTCTCAGGGTTTTGCGGTGCCAAAAGAAGCACAAGAGAAAGTCGCGAAGTTTGATTTTCACAGCCAGCCTGCAGAGCTCAAGCATGGCAGCGTTGTCAGCAACCATAACAAGCTGCACCAATACCTCAAATCCCAGCGTTATGCTTGGTGCTGGTCTTGTTGCAAAGAAGGCATGTGAATTAGGCCTTGAGGTTAGTTGCAACAGTTGAACACTAATGAGCAATAAGTTACTTCTGTTGGAATTTCAGTTTTTTGATATGAAGTATTGGCATTCTTGGACAAATCACTTTGGGTCATCTTTATATGAGATCAGGTTACTTCAATTGTTTCTTTTCTTCTTCTCTTTCCTCTCATAGCACTTTGCTGCTTATTTTAGGTTAAACCATGGATCAAGACAAGTCTTGCCTCGGGTTCTGGTGCTGTTACCAAATATTTGCTTAGAAGGTGCTTGGACAGTATGATCAAGCTTTTGCAGAATATGACTACAAGTTTTGTTATCATACTGATGCATATGTCCTGTCCTACCAATTGTTCCTGATTTTGAGAGCTAATTATTTCGATTTCATTTGCAGTGGACTTCAAAAGTATTTGAATCTACAAGGCTTTAATATTGTTGGATATGGTTCTATTACATGTATTGGTAATTCCGGAGATCTTGATGAATCTATTGTTGTTGCCATTACTGAAAATGGTACCTTTATGAATGCACAAAGACACTATAGAATGTCTTTAATGCACTGGTCATTGCCACCTCTGGCTAAGAAGTATGTTGTGCAAACGTTGTTCATTGATTCTGCAATAACGGCCAAGTCAATGGAAGAATGGGTCCTCGTGGATGGAATTTCCAAGCACAAAGTGGCAATTGCGTGCCTATTTTGCTAAACCTCAATCTCAAACTCCAGAAGCTGCTGTACAGTTGGCACCAGAGGAAGCAAGCACTCAAAAAGCAACTGAATCGCTGAGCAACACCTTGTCGAATCTGAGCCTTGAAGCTGCGTAGTCCACAATGAGATTTTCTCTGCATTCTGTATTGTAGGGAGGAATGACCTTCGTCAGATACTGCAACGATATATATATATATTTGAATAGTTACTCGACCACACCAATATGTTCATGCATACCAGTGCCTTCTTTTGTTCAGGCAAATAACAGATGCTTTTTGCTATTGGTGCATATGTCCATTTGTCTATGTTCTCTGTAAATGGATGGTTACTTTATGAAATTTATTTAGTACTTGCATTAATTTTGCCATATCTATGAGGTATGAAGAATCCAGTTCTTATGTTATTTCTTGCTAAAGCACATTCCTATGTTTCTCAAGGAAAATAAACAAAGTCAGAGTTTCTAACTGAAGACCAGAGCATGGAAAATGAAGTATGCTATTTCATCACTAACCATTTACCTATGAAGTTGTACAGTATATTCCAGATTAAGAATTTCAATCATTCCGTATATTGCAATGTTTCGACAATAAAAATGATTATTTTGTCCAAGAAAATTCCACTACTAATCTGCGTTCTAGGCGAAAATGTTCATGAAATGTGCCATGAGCTTCCAATCAAAAGTCATGGGTTCACTTCTAAACAGACATTCCACCTAAGTGTTTCATATCCCACAAGGAATACATTCCTTACATTCAAGGATGTTTGATTCCAAAATAGAACTCCAAGTACTGTAGAAAGAGCATGTTTCTGCATCCAAACTTACCCATTAAGAAAACAAAGCTATTCAGTAAACTTATGAAAAGCTGTGGTAATTGATGCATCATATCTGAGAGCTCCATGAAGATAGGTGAAATGCTACAGATGATACATTATATATGATAGATAGGAAATAATGAATAGTAGAAATGTAAATAATAGAAACTAAAACAATAATCGCAAGCATACCTTAGAATGCACGCCTACAAGTTCTTACAAGTTCTTACCAGCTATCAAGATTACAAGATTGCTGCAAAAAAAGGTACATAATTAAGGTTCCATTCAGAAGGTACAACACACATCTGATCAATTGTTCTAGATCACTCTTACAAACAAGCAAAAATCACACTTCAAATGGAGCCAAGCTCACTATTACATGAGTGAGCACTACAAATAACAAAACAACTGTATGGAAATAGCCCACGTGGCATGCAAGGTGCTGCGAAATCTGTCTTGGTCAGCCTTCCTGTCGCGCCCCGACCCGCAGACCCCAGACCGGGCCGGGACACGAGGGGGAAAACCTACAACTACTAGCCTCAACTGGCGGAAACAGTTGAGACTAACGCACAGCTGGCGGAAACAGCTGACAACAGGAACAAGGTGGAAGCAAACTCAACAACATCTATTACACACGGATATAATAGAGTTCAACAAGAGTTCTACTACAACATGTTACAAGGGATCAACACAGTCCCCAAAAAGAGCTACAACACCCACCGGGGTCTCCGCAAAGGCACAAACAAAACCATCCTGACCCTCAGACATGGTCAGGAGCCGACGCGCTACCACGAGACGACCGACGGGGAAGCACCGGAGAGGAGCTGGGACCTGCACCTGCAAACAACACAGTCCAGGTAGGAATAAGCAACAGCTCAGCAGGGTCCTACTCTACCATTCTCGCTAAGAAGGCAACACCCAACGAACCAACCCTGAAGCCAAGTACTGAGGCTTGCCAAGGATCCCATAAATCCCGTCAACAACCCAAAGGACTCCTGTCCCAAGTACGCCCCTCCGACAACCACTGCTCAGGGGTGGACAACTCCGACAATCCCTGAAAAAGGGTGGACATGGCGCTACTGGTAGGACACCCTTCCCCAAGCGGGACCTCCACACTTGGCGGAACGACCGAGGTTAAGACTACCATCTCTCAGTACTCCAAGCCACAGAGCCAATAGGACCCCTAACTCCTGACCAAAGACTAAGTCTATCCAGGGAGTCCATCGATCCCATCGATGTTCTCTCCCCCCCCAGGGTTCCTGTCCAACATACGTCTCTCCGACAGCCACTGCTCGAGGACTGGGCTACCTCCGACGGTCCTGACACATGGTGGACCAGACGATACATGCAGGACACCCTCACCCATACTGGACACCAGCATGGGGATACAAGTCAGGGTAACGGCATCCACCACTTAGCCTTTGATCACCGAAGTCCACGGGTCAACCCCACCCAGAAAACCTAGCATGTCTAATGCACAGGAAGCAGGGCAGGATATGAGTAGGGAAAGCAGTAACAAACAGCACAACAAGGGCACACCTTCGGCCCATTTATACTATCACTCCCGAGGGTCATGACTCCTTCGGTTCACCACAAAGCGGGAAAAAGGGCATAACCCATGACCCATTTATACTAAGCATTCCCGAGGGTTCATTACTCCCTCGGTTAACCACAAAGCAGTAAACAATAAGCATGATAAGTAGCATGTTAAGCCCCGAGGGCAAAACCGTCAAAACCACTTACATGTGAAGCCCCGCGGGCAAAACCGCATTTAAAACCCTCTCTGCTACTGAAGGATCGATCCCTTCCGAAGAGAGGATCGATCACTTCAGTAACAGTGTGCTCCCCTCACTGTTGAGACAAAGGAGATCGATCCTTCCTCCCAGGAAGATCGATCTTTCTCGAGACAGAGGGCGCCCTTCATGTTGCACCAAGAAAGATCGATCCTTCCTCCCAGGAAGATCGATCTTCTTCGCGACGAAGGGTAACCATGCTACCCAAGAACCGGGATCGATCTTCTCCGAGCAGGAGATCGATCCTTCATCAGGCGTAGCATGACCAACCCAGGAAGATCGATCTTCCCCCAAGAAGGATCGATCCCGATGGGTTCTCCGGCATCCTTCTGGCGAGGAAAACCGCCGAAAACCACAACCATACCTCACCAAACTAGATGGGCTGGTAGATCCAAGTGCCACGAAGCTACTCAAGGCTTCAAAACCGGAAAACATCAACTCCACAAGGAGATCTATCGAAAATCAAAACCGGATTTAAACCCTCAAAAGCAACCGGAGTCTTCGAGTGAGAACCCTACCTCCTCAGAGCTACTTCGATCCACAAAGCCTAGCCAAGGATCTTCCCCACGCCGTCACGGTTCCAACGAGCCTTCAAGCTCCAAGAACGGTGGCCGGAGGAGGGAGAACGGCGAAGCGGAAGCTCTCAGCCGGAAACAGGGGAAGCAGAGCTCTCGCGAGGAAGAAGAAGGAAGAAGCCCAGGAAAGGAAGGAGGAGGGGAAGGGGGTAAGGCCGGGGAAAGCCGGCGAAGGCGGGGAAAAGGCGAAGGAGGGGAGCAAAAGTCTCCCCTCCCCTGACAGGAGAAGCGACGGCCATCGCCGTGGCCGTCCTTCGAAAGCCACCGCCAACGACTTCCAGGCACAGGAGGATCGATCTTCCTTGCATGCGGGATCGATCCTGCTAGCCAACAGGATCGATCTCCACCCCTAAGGGGATCGATCTTTTGTGCCCTGAAAGGCAAACTTGGGCTGGGACACAAGCCCAAGTCCAGAACCCCCAACCTCGGGTCCACCTAACCTTTCTAAACAAACACAAGCACCAAACAAGGTCTGTGTGTGCACACCCAGTGTGAAACCACCGCCAAGGCGCAATTTCCCAAATTGCCCTTGGGTCAACAACAAGCCAAAGGAAAAAGAGGGGCATGTCCTCACACTTCCACTCTCCCAGATTTTTGTATTGCCAACATTAGGAGCAGTTTCACATTAGGAGATTAAGGAAACCATTGTAATGAACAAACATTCTAATGCAGTACATATAAAACAAGGGAACATTGCATGCATCGAGGATTAACTGCAATTTAATTTACCATCGTGACTAAATGCTTCATCAATTAAGTTGCTAAGATGAAGAAAAACAACCTCTAAACAAATTGGGATTTTGTGATACTAACTTCTTTCACCTTATCATAGACACAGTATACAAATCAAAGAAACAATTCCAGAAATAAAGTAGAACTAGAAGAGACATGAGACGGGTACATTTATAAGGTAATTGCTGTAATTTAAACAAAGAAAACAGAAGAAAATAGGAACGTACGAGCTTTGAGATCAAAACTGTCATGCAATTAAAAAGATCGAAAGAGCAGCACTCCCAAATTAAAATGAGCCTCAATACCCCCAACATCACAAAGGAAAAAAAAACAAAATCATGAATCACCCATTCACAAGCCTTCCATTTTGGCCCCCAATGATTTAATATGAAGAATGAATCTAAAAACAATACATGGCAAAGAACATCGATTGGAATCCGGTGGAAACCAGGAAAATACAGGTGCTTATAGACAAAAAAATAGCAAACATTGCGACCGGAAAAGCAAGGATCGAAGCTTCCGACGAATCAATCCTATCAAAGCCAAAAAGAACACCTTTTTCCAACCGGAAACCCTAACGGAATCCGAACCGATACGAACCCCCTCCCTTGCTGCAGACGTGAATAGTGACCATCAAAAGCTACATGAAAAGCTTTAACAAGAGGTCGGGGAGGGGGGGGGGGGGGGGTCGGCGTCGCGGAAGGCGCTGGTGACGCCGGCGTCGGGGAGAGAGGTCGGGGAGGGGGGGGATAACAGTTGTTGGGATTTGGGGGTGAGAGGTGGTCGGGGGTGGTGGGAAGAGGGAGGGAGAGAATGAGAGTGAGAGAAGAATTTGCATTTTTTTATCCCGATTTTGAAACCCTACCGTCAATTTTGAACCGCCAAAATCCAAAATTTCGCCCGGATGCTGAGATGATCAAAGGACACGTGGTAAGATCAGATCTTGACACGTGACCAGGGCTTTGCAAGGCCCTTGCAATACCCTGGTCTCTAGCAAAATCCTTTGCCTAGACAAATAGGAAAACACCTATATAATAGATGTTGTTGTAACATGTGATGAAAGAGCAGCCATTGTTGACAAATGTGGATGACTATGCTTGGGCAACCACAAACAAAGAGTTAATGAGCGTGAAAAGTTTTTCACCCATGTGGTAATAGATTAATTTATCTCATGTACCCAATTGCCTATAGATTGACATCATCAGGCTGATGAAGAGATTGGAGATTGAAAGAGAGGAAACATTCACGTATCTTACTCTTACTCTCCACTCTTGCTCTATTCTACTTCACATCCATGATGTGTCCTCTTAGCATAAATTCCTGAATTTAGTGTATGTGTGTATCTCGCCACATTGTCCTGAAGCACTTATATATACAACACGTTATCAGCACGAGACTCTACCACATAGGGGAAAAAGAGAGAATCAGTAAGGTATATCTTATTAACCATTACTTTGTAATTATGCTAGATATTTTTATTCTAACCTAGGTTATATAGTGTTTGAAGCATATACTTGTACCTAAAGTACAAGCCATATATGAAGAACATACCATTGTGATACCTGAAACACACATGGTAAAATAATTGTACCAGTAGTACAAAATTTTATGTATATGAAGTACAAATTAAAAGAGTGCCTGAAGCACACGACTTGGTGTCTAAAGCACAAGTTACTACAACATTGCCTGAAGCACTTAGTTTGCACCCGAAGTGCAAATCACTATATTGTGCCTGAAGCACATAATCTCGTATATGAAGTGCGAATTATTTCAGTACCAGAAGTACATGCATTAATATAATGCATAAGTACATATTTACTTAATGCTTTAGTACATGCAATTCATATCAGTCATTCACTATATGTACAATTTAATATGGGATATTATCGGTTCTTCGGGGCCACCCGAGTGGTCAGCGCGGGCGCTCGGACTTATGAGAATGAAGCCCACGGTTCGAATCCGGATCACCGATTCGCCAGGAAAACCTAGCCTTAAAAAAAAGAAAAAAAAATTGCTGCTATTTCCTTTACTTTATTTAATTCTTGGCATATTTTTTTGTACAGTCTGATCATGGCTAGCTTAGTGAAGTTGGAGTTCCTCCCTCTGGATATTACCGACAGTAACTATTTATCCTGGGCGCTGGATGCTGAACTCCATTTAAATTCTAGAAACCTGGGAAGCACTATTAAAGAGGGGAATGTAGCCACACCAAATGAAAAAGACAGTGCCATTATATTGCTCCATCGCCACATCCACAAAGACCTAAAAAATGAGTACATTGCTGTGCGGGACCCACTAGATTTGTAGAAAAACTTAAGTTATAGGTTTTAACACTTAAGAACTATTGTCCTCCCCACTGCCCAATATGACTGGATGCACCTACGTTTTCAAGATTTTAAGACCGTTAGTGAATACAATTCAGCCCTCCACAAAATCACCTCTCTATTAGAACTATGTGGCCAACCCATATTTGACCAAGAAAAACTTGAGAAGATTTTCTCCACCTTTCATGTCTCAAACCTGATTTTACAGCAGCAATATAGGCAACGTGATTATAAAAAATATTCTGAACTGATTGATGCCTTACTTAGAGCTCAGAGACAGAACCAAATCCTATTGAAAAATCGTGAGTCCCGTCCCTTTGACTCTGCTCCATTTCGAGAAGCAAATGCTAATACCTATCATGGACACGGTCATAGACGTGGCTGTGGGCGTGGACACAGACGAGGTCGTGGTCGTGGGCGAGGTAATGATACGTTTCATTTTTATCACGACGGATACAATGCCCCTCAACCCCTCTCTAAAAATGATCAAGTAGGGAATAGAAAGAGAAAGGAGCCTCAAGATGGAACCTCTAAGAAAAATGATGATGAATGCTACCGATGTGGACGAAAAGGGCACTGGTCTCGTAATTGTCGTGAGTCAAAGCATGCTGTGGAGCAGCACACAGCAAAAGAGAAGAAGAAATGTGTTGAAATGAACTTCACAAATTTTGATGGCCTGGCTGATATTCTTCTTCTCGATGCCCCTATGGTTGGTACATCTCTGGATGTATCGGACTTCCTCGTAGGATCTGAGGAGTGGATGGACACTAACTAAAATCATGTATTATATCTAATATGGTTATATCTACTACTATGTAATTTGCTTGTTATCCTATGTATTTTTGAATGATTTAAAGTTTATGCATATCCTATAAATGCATATATTGCTCTAATTGTTTCCCAGATGAATGGCGATGCATGTCTTGCAGACAGTGCAACAACAAATACCATCCTCCAAGATTGTAAGTATTTCTCACAGTTAACATTGAAAGAATCAAATGTGAATACAATATCAGGTCCAGCAGACTTGATTGAAGGCTTTAGAAGAGCCAACATAGTTTTGCCCAGAGGAACAAAACAATCTATTGATGATGCATTATACTCCACTAAATCCAGAAGAAATTTACTTAGTTTTAAGGATTTATGTCGTAATGGATATCATATAGAAACGACGAATGAAACTGGTGTAAAGTATTTATACATCACATTTATAGTTTCATGCCAGAAGCATGTGCTTGAGAAGCTTCATGCTCTTTCTTCTGATCTATACTATACAAAAATAAGATCAATAGAATCACATGCTGTGATGCACCAGAAGTGCACTAATCCAAGTGATTTTATATTTTGGCATGATCGACTTGGTCACCCTGGATCGGTGATGTGAGGACCCGTCCCTCTACTCCTGTGGCTCGTCGTAGGCCACGAGGGCAATTTGGTAAATTGCGCCTTGTCGACTTGTTTCACACCCGCGTGTGCACACACTGACCATGTTTGTGGTAATGTTTGGCTAGAATGGTTAGTGGGATCCGGGATCGAAAGATCCGGGCTTGGGTTTAAGTTTTAACCCAAGTCCAGCTTCCTGCGAAAGAGGGATTGATCCTTCCTTGCTAGAGGGATCGATCAGTCTTTGCCAGGAATATGGATCGTTGAGAAGGATCGATCGGTCTCTCGGGACGGATCGATTGGACTAAGAGAAGGATCGATCGGTCTCTTGGTTGGATCGATCGTTCCCTTGGCTGGATCGATCGGTCTCCTTGGCTGGATCGATCGCTCTCTTGGCTAGATCGATCGGTCTCCTTGGACGGATCGATCCTGCTAAGTCGGTTCGTTTGCCTATAAAGCAGACAGAACCTTCTTCCTTGAATCTCTTTGAAAAACCGGATTCTTGGGCTGAGAATTCCTGGATTTCGAAGAGTTCGTGGACGATCCAAGGCCTAGCAGCTGGGATTGAAGCTGCTCTTGCTCCGGTAGGGATTCCTACCTACATTCTTCGGGTTTTTGGAAGCTTTTTCCGGCTGTCGATGTTCTTATGCTTAGACTTATTGTATACATGTTAGATTGTAGTATTTCCGCCGGTTTTGGATTCGTGATGCTTCGTACTACTAGATCCCAGGTTTTGGTGGGATTTGGTGGAGTTTTCCGGCGGTATTTCTCGCCGTCGGCTTACCGGAGAACCCAACCGATCGATCCGTCTGTGAGAGGGATCGATCCCTCCTTGTTGGGCATGCTGAACCCGAGCAGGATAGATCGGCCCGGGTGAGGGCGATCGATCCCAGTGCCTTGGATAGCATGGGACGTTCCCTATCGCGAGTCGGATCGATCGTCCTGGGAGGACGGATCGATCGGACTCGGCGCGATAGGGAGAGTTTGCTCCCTGCCATTAGAGGGATCGATCCTTCCCTTGGGAAGGGATCGATCCTTCCCTTGGGAAGGGATCGATCCGACTATGGCACAGAGAGAAAATGTATCTTGTTTTGCCGTGGGGCTTTGTATGACGGTTTTCTTTACTGTCTTAATACCTTGTACATATGTTGAAGCATGTTAGCCCTATAATAAGGGCAGTGGTGAACCGGGGGAGTGATGACTCTCAGGATGTTTAGAATAAACGGGCGGGTAGCCCTACAACTTTTCCTAGCCTTGCATGCCGGCGTGCGCCGAGGGCTTTATCTGTATTATCTGTGAGCTGTTGTTTGCGGGGCTGCTTCCCGGTGCAGGTGTTGTGGTGGACTGTTGGCAGTTGATAGTGGTACCACTGCAGCAGCTCCTTAGACCTTATTATCATGTTCACCACCCAGGGCCGGCAGGGTGCCGTGCCCAGATCTTGTTTGATATATCATCACATACTGTTGAATGTTTATTTGTATTATCCTGCGCATGTCCATAACATGCATTGTGTTGCGCATTAGTTGCATCTGTGTAGGGCGTTGCCGATCCGGGGCTTTCGGGTAGCCCGGATCTAGCTCTAGGACCGTTGTGGGTAGCTTGGTCCAGGACTCGATTTGTAGTATTCAGTCATTTTCGATGATAGGGTTAGTTTGACCTGAATACATGTTGCTTGATGATTATAGAGGTCGTGTCGACTTCAAGTTGTATCCGAAGTGTAGCCGGAGTCCAGTGTTCCTAAACTCTTGGGAGGAGGAGTGCCTGCCCAGCGGTGTCCTGGCCCGCCAAACGGTATTCTGTGTCCTGTTGAGAGTTGCAGTGTTTTGGGCCTGCGTTCACGGACTTCCGGTAGGGTTATGGGACCCTTGTATACACCTAGGGTAAACTTGGAGGCGATACTGTTGTGTTCCCTCCCTTATGAGTGTCGTAGTGTAGTGTCCATGCTGAGCTTAGTGCTCACTCCTACCCGGCCTGCGTTTTGCAGTTGCTGGCGCTAGCTCTTCTTCGGTCGCCCCTACCGGGCCGGTGTTTGGTGACGTAGCGGCGTTTGGCGGTGCTTGAGAGGTGGCGATGTTACAGTTTTATACCTTTTGTTATAGATAGTCTCCTACGGGAGTGATAAATGTATAATATCCCTGTTTGAGGATTGTATATAAATATCCAGTTTCTGTCTTTGAGTTCTGAATGTTTGTATAATACAGGATGGTTATGACTTGCTAGGGTAACCACTACGATTAGAGGGAAACCTCGCCAAAATTTCCGCAGTAGGTTAGGTTCCGCTTCACGTCGCCCGGCCCGGTTGGGACTACGCGGGTCGGGGCGTGACAGGTGATGATGCGTCGAATCATTGAGAATTCAAATGAGCATAATCTTAAGAAACAAAAAATTCTTTTGACCAGTGAATATTCATGTGCTTCTTACTTTCAAGGAAAACTAATAGTAACACTATCCCCCTCTAAGGTCACCTTTGAATCCCCAAATTTCTTGGAGAGAATTCAAGGTGATATATGTGGACCCCTTCATCCCTCAAGTGGACCATTTTGATACTTCATGGTCTTAATAGATGCTTCCACACGATGAATGTATGTATGCCTTCTATCCACTCGTAACATTGCTTTTGCTTAACTTTTAGCTCAGATCATTCGGTTACAAGCCCAGTTCCCAGACTATCCCATCAAGACAATTCATCTTGATAATGCTGGTGAGTTTACATCTCAAGCATTTTTATATTATTGTATATCAGTTGGGATAAATATGGAACACTCTTTTGCACACACACATACTCAGAATGGCTTAGCAGAATCACTTATTAAACGTATCCAACTGATAGCTAGACCATTGCTTATGAAGTCCAAATTACATTTCTCAGCTTGGGGACATGTTGTATTACATGCAGCATCCTTGATCCGAGTCAGGCCATCCGCATATCATAAATTTTCACCAGTGCAACTTGTCTTTGGCCAACAACCAAATATTTCTCACTTAAGGATTTTTGGATGTGTTGTCTATGTTCCAAATCCTCCACCTCAAAGAACCAAAATGGGTCCTCAACGCCGACTGGGTATCTACGTTGGTTTTGATTCTTCTTCTATCATTAGGTATCTAGAGCCTTTAACATGAGATTTGTTTAAAGCACGTTTTGCTGACTGTCACTTTGATGAGTCAGTTTTCCCACCATTAGGGGAAGACAAGAAGAAACCAGAGGCTCAAAATGAACTCGAAGTTCAGAAGATTATACATTTGCAGAAAATTACGAATCAGATGACTGATGCATTTACTGATTCACAACGAGTGATGAAATCACATATTCCAGCTGTAAATGCTCCAGCTCGGATTAATGTTCATGAAGAACAATTTGATGATGCTAAAGCATGTGAATCTAAAGCACGCCAGAAGCGTGGGAGACCTATTGACGCCAAGGATAAGGTCCCAAGGAAAAGAATGGCACAATGACAAACTGGACAGAAGGTTGATTCTCCCGAAGAGATTAACAAACCCGAAGTTTGTATTTCAAATAAGAATCGATTTGAAAAGACACCTCTCAATGAGGTTTAGACACCTCCTGAAGAGGTTTAGGCACCTCCTGAAGAGGTCAGATATATGAAAATCATGAGATCTCGATAAATTGTGTGCACACTGAGAAAAAGTGGAATATAAATGAAACTATTGTCGACAACTTATTTGCATATGTAGTTGCTCTTGATATTACCAGAAGTAATGAAGAGCTTGAGCCAAAATTCGTCGAAGAGTGTCGACGTAGAATTGATTGGGCAAAATGGAAAAAAGCTATTCAAGCTGAATTAGACTCGCTGGCTAAATGAATTGTTTTTTGGACCTGTAGTCCAGACACCAGAAGATATCAAACCAGTGGGATACAAATGGATATTTGTATGCAAGCGAAATGAGAAAAATGAGATTGTGCGATATAAAGCATGGCTTGTAGCACAATGTTTCTCACAAAAGCCTGCTATAGACTATGAGGAGACATACTCTCCTGTAATGGATGCAATAACCTTTCGCTTCTTGATTGGTTTAGCAGTCTCAGAAAGACTAGATATGCATCTAATGGACGTAATCATACTTATATGGGTCACTAGATAGTGACATTTGTATGAAAGTCCCTGAATGACTTAAATTGCCTAAAACAAATAAATCTCGGGATCTGTATTCTATTAAACTTCAAAGATCCTTATATGGGTTAAAACAATCTGGCCGGATGTGGTATAATTGGCTCAGTGAGTATCTTCTAAAAGAAAGATATATAAATAACCCAGTTTGCCCATGTCTTTTCACCAAGAAATCAAATTCCGAATTTGCTATTATTGTAGTATATGTCGATGACCTGAATTTAATTGGGACTCCTGAAGGGCTCACAAATGCATCTGACTATTTAAAGAAGGAATTTGAAATGAAAGATCTTGGAAAGACAAAATTTTGCCTCGACCTGTACATCGAGCACTTTCCAAGTGGAATATTGGTTCACCAATCAAATTATACGGAAAAGGTCCTAAGACAATTTTACATGGACAAAACTCATCCATTGAGTTCTCCAATGGTTATTTGATCTCTCGATGTGAAGAAAGACCCTTTCCGCCCTCATGAAGATGGTGAAGAACTCATTGGTCCTGAAGTACCATATCTTAGTGCTATTGGAACTCTCATGTATCTAACAAATTGCACACGGCCCGATATAGCCTTCGCAGTCAATTTATTAGCAAGATTCAGTTCTGCACCGACCCGAAGGCACTGAAATGGGATCAAGCACATATTGCGCTATCTTCGTGGAACTACAGGTATTGGACTATTTTTCTCAAATAATTCGAGGTCACAGTTAGTTTGCTATGCATATGCTAGTTATCTTTCTGATCCACATAAGGCCAAGTCACAAACCGGGTATATATTTCTCTATGGTAACACTACTATATCTTGACAATGATCTATGAAGTAGACACTAACCACCACCTCTTCAAATCATGTTGAGATACTTGCTATTGATGAGGCAAGTCGAGAATGTATATGGTTAAGAAGTATGATGCAGCATATTCAAGATAGTTGTGGATTATCTTCAATTAGGAAGATCCCGATGATATTATATGAAGATAATGCAGTTTACATCTCTGAAATCAGAGGCGGATATATCAAAGGCGATAGAACTAAGCATATTTCTCCAAAGTTCTTCTACACACATGAGCTTCAGAAGAATGACGATATTGATGTCCAGCAGATACGCTCTAGTGATAATTTGGCCGATCTATTTACAAAGGCACTACTGACGACAACATTCAGAAAGCTAGTGCATGATACCGGAATGCGTCGTCTCAAGGATCTCTTGTGCTAAGCACCTGAAGCTTACCTTATATCTTCATGATGGAAAGTCATGATCTTAGAAGGTATTCATGTACTGTACTCTTTTTCATTTGTAAGGTTTTTCCCACCGGGTTTTCCTTGGCAAGATTTTAATGAGACAGTCTTGATAACCTAATACCTCTCTAAGCCAGAGTGACATACTCTTTCCATTCACTGAGGGTTTTTTTTAGCAAAGGTTTTTAACAATACATATTCTTTAGTGGTCATCCAATGGGGAGTGTTGTAACATGTGATGAAAGAGCATCCATTGTTGACAAATGTGGATGACCATGCTTGAGCAACCACCAATAAAAAGTTAATGAGGGTGGAAAGTTTTTCACTCATGTGATAATAGATTAATTTGTCTCATTTACCCAATTTCCTATAAATAGGCATCATCAGGCTGATGAAGAGATTGGAGATTGAAAGAGAGGAAACATTCACGTATCTTGCTCTTACTCTCCACTCTTGCTCTATTCTACTTCACATCCATGATGTGTCCTCTTAGCATAAATTCATGTCTTTAGTGTATGTGTGTATATCTCACTGTCCTCAAGCACTTATATATACAACAAATATGACATAATTGCTTAGTTCAAAAACTTTTTTATTTCATGTTTGGATAGCATAATAGGAAAAACTTTCTACAACTAGTCAGACATGCAATCGTCTGTTATATGTACTTGATCAAACTAAATTTTGCTTGTCATAAGATTTTCAATTTTGTATAGCTGTATTTTATATTTTAGATTTATATCTTTTTTGTTTTATACAGTTGGTTTATTTTCAGAAGTCAGGAAGAAAGACAATGGGAGGGGGGGACGGGGTTATTTGCATGGATTAGAGAAGGGTTAATTTTATGCAATTGGCTGAGTTTTGAAATTTAGCACTAAACTCATGCGTCAGATTGAGAAGTTGGTTACTATGAAACTCTCGATCCAAAAGCTTAACCCAAAAGCTGCACCATATTATAATAATCTAACAAAGAAGGTATATTTCACATCAATTAGAGTTGAAGGAATTGTGACTATTTCTTCCTATAGCCTACAAGATATTGTTTAATTCATAACCAGATATAGTTCTCTTGGATACATGGGTAACACCTATTGTTCAATTCATAATCATCTGGTGCAGCATCTTTATACATATAGCAAGTTGATAACTTAACATGTCAATATTACATTATGTGTGTTGACAGCGTAGCAAATTAATTCCTAGACCACTAGTGTGTATAGCGGCGTAGTCCGGGACGGTCCTTGAGGGGAAGTCGATAGTCAATATGTTATGTTAATCTGGACGAAGAATGCACTATATGAAAAATGTGAGATTGGGATGATTAAACTAGATTGATTAAAGCAAAAGCAAATAAGTTAAACTAAATAAATCTAGTTGATTGAAATAAAAGGAGACCTAGGAACCACCAAATCCACCCTAGTTTCAGACTACTCTCTATTAGTTATCTTTAAGCAATGAATTATGGGAACATATCAAATCCTAGATTATTGCAAGCTCACGTGGATCACTAAACAAAATTATAAATCTAAGGGCATGACCTATCTTCACTAAGAATGAGTTGTCTTCGACCCTACACTACTTGATGTAAGCACAAGTCATATGTGTTAGACAAAGATTATCTCCATAGCATTTTCAATCACATTAAAACCATTACAAGGGAACATGTATATGAATACAACTGCATAGACATGTTTCAAGATGAAGAATTGAAGTCCTTTTATATTAAAATTAAATACCAAATCCCTTACAATCATGTTCCGAGAGAAAGATTACATTAAGAAAAACCAAAAGAATACTAGACCTAGCTAGGGCTTCATTGGAGCCCCTAGAAGACGATTTAGCGACTCAATCTCTGCGCGACGGAGTCGATGTCAATGGTTGAGGTCGCCATTTTCTCCCCTGCTCCTCCTCTTTGCTTCTTCTCTCTGTTAATTTCTTCTCTCCGATCCCATCTTTGATGAACCAGCCGATCTCTCCTTTAATAGCCACCAGCCAACGTTGCCAGTTCTCCTTTTGTCTCTTTCTACATACCTTTCCAAGCATAAAATATCCCTCTTAATCAATCATATCCAGTTAGGACTGCTACGTTTCCTTCTTCCCTTAATTTGATGATTTGAATGGCAGCTATATGGAGCACTTCATATCTTTCCCTGATTGGCCAATCTAATGAGCGTTGTTTTTTAACCCACTATAGAACGGACGGCTATGATTAGATTTAGTTTCAATCTTCTTCTCAACTTGCTGTACTTGAACGTCAATTAAAACTCCAGTTAAATTTAGTGCTCTCGCACTAACAAGTGCAATTTAAAGGGTGAATAGAGGTGGAATTCATAGCATATCATTTCAATCATGATACAGCACTAGT
The DNA here is from genome assembly GCA_963920575.1 of Narthecium ossifragum. Classification (NCBI taxonomy): domain Eukaryota; kingdom Viridiplantae; phylum Streptophyta; class Magnoliopsida; order Dioscoreales; family Nartheciaceae; genus Narthecium; species Narthecium ossifragum. The sequence continues at coordinate 21,573,105 of OY986968.1, forward strand.
AGGAAAAAAGTCTTTCAGCAAATAGATTACTCGAGAATCGTGATATTGTATCACATGATGCAATATAATAAAAAAACAAAGAGGATGCGAAGAACGTTCTTCGTTATTACGTGTGTGCCGTGGGCAGGGGTGTCATTCGGGTCGGCTTGGTCCGGTCTAAACCTGGGCGGGTTGGAGGAAATACCCGGTTTCCTCCGGTCCGGGTCTTGTAATCATTCGGACCGATCCGGTCCAGTGTCGGGCCCAATAAGCCTTCCACCCGGTCTGACCCGGGTATGACCATGTTAGATTTGAAGACCGAGCTGGACTGGATCGAACTGGGCCAAACTCGGCCCGCCAGCCCCCTTTCTCCTCTCTCATCTTTCTTCCTCTCTTCCGATGTTCTTTCTCCTTCTCTCTTAGCGTGGAGACGGCAGTAGTCGAGCTTGTTCTTGAAGAAGTAGAGGAGGAGGTGGTCGCCGATGTGGTTGCGGCAGGGGGAGGGCTGGGAGCCGGGGACCATCAAGATGCGATCTTTGGTGCTGGGGAGGAAGTTGGAGTGATGAGATATGCAGGATTAAGGAGGCTGACATTTGGATCTAGGACGACACGAGGTGCCAATGACGGCGATGGAATGGACAGGGGACTGTAGATCGTCGTCGACGACGGCACTCGAGTAAAGTAGGGTTGTCGAAGGCGTTGGAGAGCGACACCGATAAGGGTATCTTGCGAGGCTAGCAGAGGAGAGTGAAGGCTTGCCTGGTTGGAGAGAGGACGGCGACCTCGGGAGGAGGTGGTGGCGTGGTTTGCCACGGGACTCAAATAATCGACAAATACATTGGATCTTGCAACCCTATGGTTCGAATGATACATTATAAGCATTGAGTTTGGATTATCTATAATATCCATGAATTCACTAACATTATAACTTGATCTTTGGCCTTCATTGGAGATTTTATTTGTCACAATACATAATATTTCTCAATTCATCCTGAAATTCCTTGAACTTTTTTATTCATCCTGAAAGAACCTGGCCTTTGACAGACTCAATGCATGATTATGTTCCAAAATAACAATTGTCAATTTGAATTTTCCATCAACATGTAAACTTGCATTTATTTTTGCATTGCAATTTTTCCCACAATTTGCCCTCGGTCGTATGATTTCTTTTCCAGCTGGTTCAACTTTTCCACTTCGTGAGCAGCAAAACATGACATACATCACATTTCCATTCACATCCGCCTTATGACTTCTCTTTGAAACTGAAAAACCCTTTTGTTTATCATACATTCTGTAATAATCTCATACTTAATTAACAGAATCAAATATCATGTCATAATTTGGATCATCTAATTTCTCAATTACGGTCCTAACTTCATCGTCTTCTTTCTTCTACTTCCACTTATACTTTTTCATAGTCCTTGTTGTGATCCATGACTAGACTTTAATCAGAAGAAAATAAATAAAACATAATATAAGACATTGTTGTAGATATGTCTATTGAGATTCTCTACATCCCTAAAAATACAGTAATCCATGTTAGATAGAATAATATATCTGTGATGAAGCAAGAAATTAAAATAATATGAAGGCAGTTGGCTTTCTATTGCTAACTAAGCGGAGCATCATTAATTCCTCGTAAATGCCTTGAATGTCATTATTCTAGAAGGGATCTTGGTACTTCATGATCATCGTGTTCGTGAATTGCTTAACATGGAGATTTTTGTCGATACAAGTTAAGTTCGTCTCTTCCTCAGTCTCCGCATAATAGTTCTGCATATATTTGGTTGCCGTTATAGATTGTTTTAGATTGTTATATCCTCATCAGTTATCTATTTTGAAATTTATAAGCCAAGTTTTATGATCCAAGTCAAATCCAATCTCAGACATGCATCTAAGTCTATGTAAATGCTATGTTTTATCAAACTCACGATTCACAAGCACAAATTATGTTGGTGAATCTAGGTGTTAGATAGCTTGGTTTATTTTTTTTCAAATCAGGACAAACAAATTAAAACACAGATCAAAACATGTAATACAATTTAAAGTAAATATGGTCTAGGAGGCGCGTGCGAGAAATCGCTGCACTAAAAATCGGAGACGCCTCTCGTGCGGAGTTGATCGCCATCCGATTTCCAAGGTACAAACCGACGGCCTGATCTCGTCGTTAGCACGATTCGGCGAGAACACACAATGAACCAACACTCGTACTGTTGATTTAGTTGGAAGGCTTTAAAAGAGAGTTTTATAGGTTTAGAAGTAGAGAATAAAGAAGAAGATTGCATGTAGAGAGAACTTTCTCTATATAGAACTCTCAGGAAGAAGAAAGAGGATTTAAAGCACAATAAAGGAGGATATATGGCATGCTGTCATGTGTAGAAACCTCCTCTCCACATGGCAACCTTGGCAATAAAGCCATGCCAAGTGTCAAAAAGCAACTGTAACATTATAGGGGCATTTAAAACCTTTTTTTTAATACAATCTTAACAACAATCCCCCACAAAAAGGGATTAAAATGTCACAAAAAACACGATCGAGAAAATCGGAAAGCATTATAGATATATGTAATCAACTTTTACTGTGCATCATGCAAGATTACAAGGTACCTTTTGGGTTTGAACCTGTACTTAGTCATGAGTGTATTGGACCGAGAGACCATGGTGGACTAGGTCTTGAACCATCCATCTTTGATCGATCTTCTACAAGCACACACATAGTAGGGAGAGTGCTATTGGTTCTATTTGCGGGTTAGCGCTATCATGGTCATGCGCTTCCTTGATTCTCATGAGAGTTCTGGGGATTTGCCCTGATCCCATAATCGTGGCCTCACGATGACTCTCACTTAGGTGAGTCCTCCAAAGGTGTCTGTGACGGCGCACACCTTTCAGAAGAATTTTTGCATTGGATCCATTAAGAGATATACTCAACCTAACAGTCAGATGAAGCACCAATCACCATAGGGATGGGGTTGGAGTAGCAACTCCTAAATATATTTATAATTTGGTGCTTCTCACACGCCACATCAACAGCTCCGTTGTTACCCTTTGAACCTCATTCATGGATGAATCCACTCACAAGGTAGTGATCCACCGTTGGTGACAACTATGTGGGCTTTAGACCCATCCCCCTCGATGATTCTAGAATAAAGGTCCTTGAAAGGCCTTTAGTCAACTGATCGGCTAGATTTTCCGATCTCACAAAGTTTAATTTGATCACATTTCCTAGCATGTTTTTAACAGACTTGTATCTCATGAGCATATGCCTATCCATTTTTCTATTGGTGTTCACTTGATTCACTAATTCTATAGTAGCTTGTGAATCACAATGTAATGATATAGTCGGAAATGGCTTATGCATGAATGGTAGATCTGTCAATAGATCTTTAAGCCATCTGGCTTCTATGCATGCAGTGTCAAGTGCAATCAATTCTGATTCCATAGTAATTCAAGCTATCACAGTTTGTTTTCTTGAACTCCAAGAACGGCAGCAGCTCCAAGAAGGACATATCCTGAGGTGGACTTCACATCTACGGAATCTTTGACCCAATTGGCATCACAATATCCTTCTAAGCCTCCTGGATATCCTGTCTATACTAAGGATGAATCAATGGTGCTTATAAGATAGCGGAATATCCTAGACAAAGCAACCCAATGCTCTTTACTAGGATTGCTTGTGTACCTACTTAATCTACCACAGCATAGGAAATATCAAGTCTGGCATGATCTGCCACATACCTTAAAGATCCTATCTGTTGAGCATACTCAGGTTGACGCACAGGATCACCTAAGTTCTTGAAAAGTTTGGAACTATAATCATAGGAGTAACTACATGTTTAAGATTAGAATATTTGAACTTATCAAGCATCTTGCAAATGAAATGAGAAAGGCTCAAAACAATCGAATCATTATTCCTAATAAGTGTCATTCCTAGGATGACTTCAGCTTGACCCAAATCCTTCATATCAAAGTTACTTGAAAGATAACTTTTAACTTCATTAACCAAATCCATCAATGAACCAAAAATCAAAATATCATCGACATACAAACATAAAAACAAGATACCATCCAAAAAAGGTTTATAATACAAACATTTATCAAAATCATTATTTTGTAAACCAAACGAGGAAATAACTTTATTAAATTTCAAACGCTATTGTTTAGGGGCCTGCTTTAAGCCACACAAGGATTTAACTAATTTGCAAACCTTGTTTTCTTGGCCCTTTACTACAAATTCTTCGGGTTGATCAATATAAATCTCTTCGTCTAAATCTCCGTTCAAAAAGGCGGTCTTAACATCCATATGGTGGATGAAAAGCTTATGAATCGATGCTAAAGCAATCAAAATCCGCAAAGTAGTAAAGCTACTAACTGGCACATACGTATCAAAATATTCAAAACTTTCTTTTGAAAAAATCCTTTAGCTACTAATCTAGCTTTGAATCTATCAACGGAACCATCAGGTTTAATTTTCCATTTAAAGATCCATTTGCAACCAATTGTTTTAAAACCATAAGGCAAATCTGTTAAAATCCAAGTTTTATTTTGTTGAATGCTATCAAACTCACTTTGAATAGCTTCCTTCCAAAAAGGAGCATCTACAGAAGACATGGCTTCTGCATAAGTGGAAGGATCACCTTCTACAGAAAACACGTGGAAATCATCACCAAAATCTTTTTGAAATCTAACTCTTTTGCTTCTTCTCAATTCAGGTTCTGGGTCAGACACTCGGGGAGCAAGAGAAGAAGAAGAAGGAGAAGGATCAGTACTAGACTGTCTCGGAATAGGAGATCTAAAAGGAAAGGTATTCTCGAAGTAAGTTGCATCTCTGACTTCAATCATAGTGTTGTTAGAGATGCCGCTTACATCAGAGTTGATCACTAGAAGCTTATTGGCATTGCTCCCTTGAGCATAGCCAACAAAGACAACATCTATGGTTTTAGGTCCTAACTTCCTATGCTTAGGCTAAGAAATGCTAACCTTAGCTAGACACCCCCACACTTTAAGAAAGTTAAAGTTAGGTGCCCTTTCTTTCCAAAGTTCATATGGGGTCTTATCTTCATTCTTGAATGGAACTCTATTAAGAATGAAGCAAGCAGTCAAGAGAGCCTCACCCCACAGGTTTTCAGCTAGACCAGAATTTATTAACAAGGCGTTAACCATGTCCATAAGAGTTCTATTCTTTCCTTCAGCCACTCCATTGGACTGAGGGGAATAAGGAGCAGTGACTTCATGTACAATGCCATGCTCCTAGCAGAAGAGGGTCATGGAGGAAGAGGTGTACTCACCACCTCGATCAGATCTAAGGATCTTGATCTTACGATCATGTTGGTTTTCTACTTCAGCCTTGTAGACTGAGAATCTATCTAGGACCTCGTCTTTGGTCTTAAGAAGATAACAATAGCATAATCTAGAGAAGTCATCTATGAAGGTAACAAAGTACCGGTTGTCACCTCTGGTTGGATTTCTACAAGAATCACATACATCGCTATGAATAAGCTCTAATAAAATGGAATCTCTCTTTACGCTTTTGAAAGGCTTCTTTGTTTGCTTTGATTCCACACAAATTTCACACTTGGATTTTAGGTCCAAGTTAGATTTTGGAATCAAGCTCAAATGTATCATGCGTCTCATCTTATCTAGGTGTACATGTCCTAGACGTGCATGCCACGTAGGTGAATCACATATATTTAGAACAATGTTGGATGAGGATGAAAATGCACTTTCATTAACATTTGTTTGTACATTCAGTTTGAACAAGCCTTCAAAAAGATAACATTTTCCAATAAAAAGCTTTCCTTTGGAGATTACAACCTTGTTAGATTCTAGTACAATCTTGTAGCATCTCTGGACAAAGAGAGAGCCGCTAACTAAGTTTTTTCTAATCCCTGGCACGAACAACACATCATGGAGAGATAGTAGCTTCTTTGAGGTCATCCTCAGGTCCACTCGCCCTCGACCCATCGCCTGTGCTGAAGAATCGTTGCCTAAGGTCACGCTTCCTCCACTTGAGTTCTGAAAGGTGGAGAAACATGAATGATCGTTACACAAATGTACATTTTCTCCTGAATCAAACCACCAATCTAAACTGGTAAATGTAGTTAGGTTGATAAAAGGTCTAGACTGGAAGGATGGATCCTCAGCTTCAATCACATGAGCTTGAGGCTTGGGGGCTCCTGGCTTATATGGTTATGTTCTCTTGAAGTAGCAGTCTTTTTCGAGATGGTTGGATCTCCCGCAAATGAAGCAGAACTTACCTTTGGACTCCTGGCTTTGGGTCTTTGGGTGGTTCTGGGTGATCTTAAAATTGTTTGGTTTGGGTTTCATTTTTTACTTGGATTTGTGGTTTTGGTTTGCGGACTTTTGGGTCACATTGACTTTGGCTTGGAAGGGTTTGACTCTAGGGTTTTGGCCCTATGTTGGTCTTCTATCCTAATAGAGTTGAGAACTTGGCTAAAGTCATGTCTCCTTGTTTATGGATCAAGTATTTCACAAAACCTGTCCAAGAAGGGGGAAGTTCATCTACCATGATGAATCTAAGAAAGGTAGAGGCATTGAACCGATCAATGCTAGCATCGTCAAGTCCATATTCGAACTCAAGGGTTTCCCAAAGCTCTCTGGCACTCCCTATCTCTAGGTAGACATCATAAATTGAGTCTACCAAAGCACTAAGACTCCTACCTCTACATTGGTAGTCAAGTTCTTCGGAGGTCCTGTACAAGGGATGTCCAGTTTATGACCTAATAGAGTTAGACCCTGGAGTATACCCAGGTACATGGGATGTGGAGGCTATAACAAAAGGCTCCTGGATGGCTGACCACAACCCTAAAGAGGTAAGCCAGAATTTCATATGACTTTGCCACCTCCTAAAAAAAGTACCATCAAACTTTTCAGGTTTTAATCCTAACTCGTCCCTATGGGCAAAAAAAGAAAGCATGGAGTTTATAAGGTCGAAGAGCTTGTTCAAAGTAACTGAAATATACAAATAAAACGCCATGAATAATGGTTCTATGTTCATGAAACTAATGCTGAGATGAGACTATGCAATGCAAAATATGGCTAGGGACCAAAATGCCATCATGTTGTTATGCATGGTTCTAATGGCAAATTTCAGTTCTTTGAATATAAAAGGAACTAGAGTTGAAAGTTAAAATTTCAGTTAGTAAGGGGTATATATGCAAATGTCATATACCAAGACAATAAACCAGATCATAAAATCAAAGTTATCAACAACAGATACTTTGATTAGAGAATCGTGATGGGCTCTAAAGGGTGCTAATGTGATCTATATATAATTGGATGAGGATCAAAGGGGTTTTAAATTAAAACTATTATGTCAATTGGATCAATTTAATGTGGCAAATTAAAATCAACATGAAGGAGATAAAGATCGATGTTAGCATATAAATGATTTCTAGATATGGCAGCAATGCTTATCTCAGAAGGTGGAGAATAAACCGAGACTACCAAAATAAACTAATAGAATATTCCAAATCTAATTATATGCTTGCAGTTTAAACGAATCTCCGACTTTTAGATTGTTGGTGAATCTAGGTGTTAAATAGCTTGGTTTATTTTTATTTTTTTTCAGATCAGGGAAAGCAAATTAAAACACTGATTAAAACATGTCATGCAATAGTAAATCTAGCATGGGAGGCACGTGCGAGAAATCACTGCCTTAAAAATTGGAGATGCCCCTCGTGCGGAGTTGATCGCCGTCCGATCTCCAAAGTACAACCTGACGGCCTGATCTCGTTGTTAGCACGATCCGACGAGAACACACTATGAACCATCACTCGTCCCGTTGATTTTGTTGAAAGGCTTTGAAAGAGAGTTTTGTAGGTTTAGAAGTAGAGAAGAAAGAAGAAGATTGTCTGTAGAGAGAACTTTCTCTATACAGAACTCTCAGGAAGAAGAAAGAAGATTTAAAGCACAATAAAGGAGGGTATGTGGCATGCTGTCATATGTAGAAACCTCCTCTCCGCATAGCAACCTTGGCAATAAAGCTATGCCAAGTGTCAAAAAGCAATAGTGACATCAAAGGTGCATTTAAAACCTTTTTTTTAATACCATCTTAACAACAAATTCTTCACCAACACAAAAAGAATAGATAATTAATGTTTACACCAAAGCAAGCAAACTTATTAAATGGTACACCACCATCATTAGTTTTAATGTATAAACACCATTTTAAAGTAGTTTTGGACAATTTATGGTTGGTTATGCATTTTTGATGACCCTTTTGCCCCCATGATGACTCAAACCCTAATCCCAACTCTAACTTAATCGCTGCCCTCCCCCATCCCTCTCCCCCTCCTCTCATTCCTGTCCCTCTCACCCTCCTATCGCCCCCCTCCCTCTCATTCCCGTCCCCCTCAGCCTCCTATCGTCCCCCTCCCCCTCCTCTCTTTCTCACCAACATGGGCCCCGTCGGGATCTCCCTGTTGATGGATCTGGTGGAAGAGGGAGAAGATCGAGGAGATCTCATCAACATGGGCCCCGTCAGGATCTCCATGTTGATGGATCTGGTGGAAGAGGGAGAAGATCGAGGAGAGCGTGGAGAGGGAGGAGTCCACATCGAGGAGAGGGTGGAAAGTGTGGAAGCACACATCATAGAGGGGAGAGAGAGAGAGTGGGTAGGGGTGAGCAGAACTGAACCAAACCCGAAGATCCAAACCGAACCGAATTAGTTCGGTCCATTCGGTTCGGTTTTTCGGTTCGGTTTTTCGGTTCGGTTCGGTTCTGGCATGTATGAAAAGTTCAAGTTTCGGTTTGGGTTCGGTTCTTTAAAACAAATTCGATTCGGTTCGGGTGAGAATCGAAGAACCGAACTTTTTATATATCTATTGATTTATGGTCTAACCCGATCAGCATTCAACCGGTCTAACTAACTCAATTCAGTCTCCAATCCTCCCTCCCAACTCCAAAGTCTCAAATCTCACGATGCCCTAAGCCTAAACGCCGCCGCCTCACTCCTGGCTCTCTCTCTTGATCTCTTCCTCGACCTCGTGGCAGGCCGCTCGTCGTCCGCCTGCGGCCCGCCCTCGTCGCCGTCCGTCGCCGTCCGCTTGCGGCTCACCCTCGTCACTTAACCCATCTTCCTCCCCCCATTCCTTTCTCCCCCGAGCCTGCGATAGCTTCCCCCTTCTCCTCCCTCACTCGTGACCCAGCCGGCTTCTCCCTCTTCGCCGGAGCCCCTTCACATCATCGCCGGCCACCGTGATAAGACTTGAAAAGTGCACAAAACACCCTTGTAATTTGGCTTTGTTGGGCCCCGAGCAAGGCTGTATTGACTACTTTTCTCCCATTTCAGGTATAACAGGGCTTGCTACGAGTTAGATCAACTTTGGGGCTAAAACAATGTATTTTGACGCTTTTTGGCAAGCCAGATCGATCGGACTCAACAGGAGCGATCGATCCAACTCAACCAGCGATGGGACAATGAATAACAGCCAGATCGATCGGACCCGGCATGACGGATCGATCCAGCACGGGACTTAGCATAACAATATGTGCACGATCGATCCGACTCCAATGCCCCGATCGATCCGGCTCGGGCGTTACTAGCAATTAAAAGAGCCAGATCGATCCAACTCCAGGGAGGGATCGATCCAGCTCGGGCGTCAACAGCGAGTAAAGGAACCAGATCGATCCGACTCCAAAAGACGGATCGATCCGACGCGGCCAGAGGATGAGATCGACTGCTCAGATCAAATCTGTGGGAGGTTGCTTCTAGGGCTATAAGTAGTCATTGTTTAGGGATTTTTAGGGGGGCTTTTTCCAGACGTTTTTGGAGAGAGTTTTTCCTATCTTTTCCATCTTTTCTTCGACGATTCTTTGGAGGAGATCCATGGCGAGAGGAGATCATCAACTTCCATCGATGGATCAACCTTTGAAGATGAGTAACTAAAACCCTAACCATGGGATTCTTATGATGTAACTAGGGTTTTTACTAGGGATTTCTTAGATCTAGGGTTTATATACACGATTATTTGGTTTTTATGGATTGATTATATTTTCCTATATCTTGGTGTTGTTTTCTTGCTTGATGTATGAATCGTTCTTGCTTGCACTTGATTCTAGGGCTTGTGTATGCTAGGGCTTGGATTAGATTCTTCCAAATAAGAGGATCATGCTAGTCCCATGACATCTCGGATGAAATCTTCTTCGTGATTAGGGATTTTATAGTGCTAGTCCCACTATAGTAGTGCTAGTCCCACTACATTCCAACCCTAATCCTTCATGCATCTTATTTTTGTAGATTCGGCCATCGAGATGCTAAGTCATCTCGATCGTACACCTTAATCCATATCTCTGCTAGTAGTTGCGATGAATTCATCTGAGTAGGAGGGTTCATTAGCAGTGAACGTAACTAATCATTCGGTCACTGAACTTAATTAATTGTTCTTGCCGACAAGGAATCCTAAACAGAACTTGTCGAGTGATAAGGAGAACTAGCCATTCCTTTATCAACTTTTAGGAAGCCATTCATCGTGTTTGCATGCCCTGATCTTAGGATGACTTGAAAAATTCTTAGTTACTGATTAAGAATCCTGTGGTCCTTCCTCTCATATTCATAAATCATTTAGTATAAGTTTAGTTTAATTTCAGCTTGTAATCTTTTCTCAACTCATTAGTAGGAAATTTGCTACGTGTTCGATTTCAATCCCTTAAATCCCTGTGGACTCGACTCGGACTCTCCACTATCTACTAGTTTTTAGTAGTTAAAGTAGAGCACTGGAATATTTTGTAATTTTGGTCAGACTTGTTAAGCCACGACACTTTTCAAGTCGTATCAAAATTTTGGCGCCGTTGCCGAGGATTTTTACGGTGTTTTGAGTTGTTTACTTAGTATAGTTTCTTGCTTATCAGTTATTTATTATATAAAAGACCAAAAATAGTTTTCGTGTTAATATTTCCATATCTTTTTGCGATCAGTAGGTGAAGAACAAAGCGGCATCCTTCCGAACGGCGAAGGAGCGAGCGCCAACAACACGTCATCGAGATTGCACTGTTTGTATTTCTAAATCTTGGATAATCTTTATGATGTGTGGATGAATGATGATAAGGACCCAGATCTTTCTCTCACGTTGAAAGAATTCTTTACTTCTTGTTATGCATCACATAAATTGTCAGTTTCTTCTCCTACTCATTTAGTCATGGACAACCCTGAGGACAATCCTGGATCTAATGGCAATCCTAACCAACCTGAAAACCAGGGTCGTAGGGCCATGAAAGATTTTGATGTTCCAACTTCTTTCACTTCTAACTCCTATATTCAACCTCCGGTAATTGGAGCAACCCATTATGAGATTAAACCACAATTTTTACAATCCTTTCCAACCTTCCATGGCTTATCTCATGAGGACCCCTACAATCATATAGAGGAATTTATTCTGATTAGTTCTACAGTGAGGGTAAATAATTTTACCGAAGATGCTTGGAGACTTAAATTATTTCCTTTTACCCTAAAAGGTAAAGCTTAACATTGGCTAACTTTTCTAGAACCTCGATCAATCACTACGTGGCCTCAATTACAAGCTCAATTTCTTGAGAAATTCTTCCCGATTACCAAGACCAGTGACCTTCGCCATGAAATTTCTTCCTTTAGACAAGCCGACGATGAAGCATTTCATGAGGCTTGGGATCGTTATAGGGAACTCCTTAGGAAATGTCCCCACCACCAATTTCCTCAATGGGCCGTAGTAGAGCATTTCTATAAGGGTCTTAAGGAAAAACATCAATTAACTATAGATGCTGCATGTGGGGGAGTTTTCATTACCAACCCCCTTGACGATTCTTGGAGGCTCTTTGAGAGACTTGCTGAGAACTCTCAACATCACGCCACCTCCTCTAGGAATAATCGCGGGCCTTCCACCCAATCCAATTCTCGAGGAATTCTTGAATTAAATGAGTCAACCCGTCTTGCTCAACAGGTTGATGCATTGAGTAGGAAACTAGATCACGTTCTTACTCAAACAACAAATCAGGTGGATTCATCTATTCCTCCTACGCTTTCATCGTCCGGAGAAATCTGTTTCTTGTGTTCTGCTCCTGGTCACGATGTCACTGACTGCCATTTGGCATGTCATTATCCTGAGTTAGTACAGGAACACATTAATGCCGTTTATGGGCAATCTAAACCAGCTTATGATCCTTATTCCAATTCTTACAACCCTGGTTTAAGAGATCATCCAAATTTTTCGTGGAGAACACCAAGCCAACAACTAAATTCTTTTAATTCTAGGTCGTCCATAGGTGCGCAAACTACGAATTATCCTCCAAAATTCCAATCATCATATCCTACCAACTCTCAAGGCCAAACTTCGTCATTTCGACCTCCATATCGGCCTTTTCAAAATCAAACATCTCAATATTGGGGAAATAAACCGTATGTACCTCCCCAGAGTCAAGGACCCCAAAATCACTCAGCTCTTCATCCACAGCAACAAAATCAAGGTCCACACAATGATGAGTTGACCCAATTAGTACACTCTCATTCTCAAACTCTGGCAAAGATAGAGGCCCAATTGGGTCAATTGGCTAATGCATTGTCTAGGAGAGAAGATGGACAATTACCGAGTCAGTGACTACCCTTCGTAGTGGTAAAACTTTTGTCAACATTGAGCAACCTGAAGGAACCACAGATAATCAAGAGTTACATGCATCTCCTTCTCAGACATCATTAGACAATAATTCACATGCATCAAAGGGACCCAGTTCATCCTCTGACACTCCGCATTCGAATCCTCATGATTCCATTGGAGATTTACATGCGTCACCACACATGACATCATCTAATGAAAAAGAAAACCAAATCCCACAACATATATTCCTAAGGTTCCTTTCCCTGAAGCTTTAGCAGATCCTACTTCCACTCCATTCAAAAATTCAAAAATAGATGAGATGATGGAGGTGTTTAAAAAAGTGCATATTAATCTTCCTTTGCTTGATGCCATCAAACAAATTCTATCTTATGCCAAATTCCTCAAGGACCTTTGCACACATAAACGACAGTCTAGGTCACATGTGTCTAAGAAGATTTTCCTGACCGAGCAAGTTAGCTCAATTCTTCGATGTGATCTTCCTCCTAAGCTCAAGGATCCTGGCACCCCCACAATCTCATGCATTATAGGAAATCACACGATTGATGGAGCATTACTGGATTTGGGTGCAAGTGTCAACCTCATGCCTTACTATTTATATTCTAAGTTTGGTATAGGAGAATTGAAACCTACGGCCATGACCCTACAATTAGCTGATCGATCAATTAAGACCCCAAGAGGAATCCTTGAAGATGTTTTGGTTAAGGTTGATCGATGCGTATTTCCGGTTGACTTTGTGGTGTTAAACATGGAACCAGGAGTGCAAACAAAAAAATCGGTCCTATAATCCTTGGCCGACCTTTCTTGGCTACAACCAATGCTTGTATTAAGTGTAGGGATGGGTTCATGACGGTCACATTTGGTAATATGGAATTACGTTTGAATATATTTCATGCTTCAAAGAATCATGCGTATGATGATGACTGCTTTATGGTTGATACCTTGGTTAATGAGGATGAGGTAATTAGTTGTATTGATGATACATTACCTATGTTGTTGTTGAATGATGATACTCCGTGTGGGAGTTTTGAGAGTGGTTGTCACATGTCTATTGTAGTTGAAGACGATGTTTTTGAACAATATTTGTCAAATGTGCATGAAGATGTTCTGAGTACGGATGTAGTGTTTCCAGTTGTGAACAATGAAAAAAATGATTTGAATGATTTTGGGTCGGTTTTCAAGTCTGAAAATGACAATGTTTTAAATGATTTTAACGATCTTGATGTCATTACTGATGTTTGCGGTATTTCCTGGAAAGAGCCTCTCCTTGAGCCTTTACCTCCTACATCCTCAATTCCGGTTGTACCTTCTTTGATCACACCACCATCTTTGGAATTGAAAATGTTGCCCTCCAATTTAAAATATGCCTTCCTTGGATCTGAGTCTACTCTTCCAGTAATTATCTCTTCTGCATTAACCATTGATCAAGAGCATCAATTACTCGACGTCCTTAAACTGCATAAAAGAGCTATAGGGTGGTCCATTGGTGATCTTAAAGGCATTGATCCTTCGATTTGCATGCATTGCATACTCTTAGAGGATGAAACTAAATGTGTACGGGAGATGCAACGCCGACTCAACCCACTTATGAAAGATGTTGTAATGAAAGAAGTAATTAAACTTTTAGACGCAGAGATCATTTATCAGATTTCAGACTCTAAATGGATTAGTCCTACTCAAGTCGTTCCTAAAAAATCTGGTATCACAGTGGTTAAAAATGACAAAGGGGAGGATATCCCAACTAGACAGACCACAGGGTGGAGAGTTTGTATCGATTATAGGCGTCTTAATGCGTTAACTCGTAAAGATCATTTTCCATTGCCCTTCATTGACCAAATTTTAGAACGATTATCAGGCCAAGCCTATTATTGTTTCCTTGACGGCTACTCTGGGTATAATCAAGTGGCCATAGATCCTAATGATCAGGAAAAGACAACCTTTACATGTCTTTATGGAACATTCGCATATCGTCGCATGCCCTTTGGCCTTTGCAATGCTCCAGCGACATTTCAGCGTTGCATGCTTGCTATCTTCGGGGATATGATTGAACAGTTTCTAGATATATTTATGGATGACTTCTCTGTGTTTGGCCAATCTTTTAACTCATGCCTTGAAAACCTATCCAAAGTCCTTGCTAGGTGTAAGAAAACTAATCTGGTGTTGAGTTGGGAAAAGAGCCATTTTATGGTTACAGAAGGTATTGTTCTCGGTCATGTAATTTCAAGTCGGGGGATTGAGGTAGATAAAGCTAAGTTAGAACTTATTTCTAAACTTCCGCCTCCTTCGTCAGTACGTCAAATTCGGTCATTCTTGGGCCATGCCGGGTTCTATCGGCAATTTATTAAGGATTTCAGTAAAATCTCCCGACCGTTATGTGCTCTATTGGTTAAAGATGTCCCCTTTGTGTTCGACAAGCTTTGTCTTAATGCCTTTAATATCTTACGTGAGTCACTCTCTTCAGCGCCTATTGTCCATTCTCCTGATTATAACCATCCTTTTGAAATCATGTGTGACGCGTCTGATCACGCTGTAGGTGCTGTTTTGGGCCAAACTATCGATAAATTACCTCGTGTCATTTACTATGCTAGTAAGACATTAAACGACGCTTAGGTAAACTACACGACTACTGAGAAAGAGTTACTGGCAGTGATCTTTGCCTTAGAAAAGTTTCGTTCTTATCTTCTTGAGTCTAAAGTTATAATTTTTACCGATCATTCAGCTCTTAGATATCTTGTCTCTAAGAAAGAGCTTAAACCTCGATTAATCCGTTGGATTTTGCTTCTCCAAGAGTTCGATCTGGAATTACGATAAAAAGGGAGCTTTAAATGTGGTTGCCGATCACCTATCTCATCTTCCTGTCGATGTCATTAATGATTCATCCCCGATCGATGATACCTTTCCCGATGAATATTTACTAGCTGTTGATCAAGCACCGAAACCGTGGTTTGCACATATCGTAAATTATCTTGTTTCTGGATTCACTCCTGCTCATTGGAATAAATTAGATCGAGATAAATTCTTTTCGAAAGTTAAATCCTATGTTTGGAATGATCCCATCCTCTTCAAACACTGTCCGGATCAGATTATGAGATGTTGTGTACCCGAATCTGAAATTATCTCCATTCTGACTTCATGCCACTCTCATGCATATGGAGGACACTTTTTAGGCCGTAGAACCGCAGCAAAGATTTTTCAGTCTGGTTTTTATTGGCCCTCGATTTTTCGTGATGCTCACAGTTTTTCAAAAGCTTGCGTTCATTGTCAACAGTTAGGTAGTATTTCGCATCGAAATGAAATGCCCCAAAATCCGATTATTGAATGTGAAGTATTTGATGTTTGGGGTATTGATTTTATGGGCTCGTTTTCTCCTTCGAATGGCTACATCTACATTTTATTAGCTGTTGATTACGTTTCGAAATGGATTGAAGCCATAGCGACTAAGACCAATGATCACCGAGTCGTTGTCAAATTTCTTCATTCTAACATTTTTTCTCGGTTTGGTCATCCTCGAGCCATTATAAGTGATGGTGGATCACATTTCATAAATAGGTATTTTCGGCACACTCTCGCTAAATATAATATCTCCCATAAGGTTGCCACCCCATATCACCCTCAGACCAATGGGCAGGTAGAGGTATCTAATAGGGAGATCAAACTCATCCTTGAGAAAGTCGTGCGGTTGGATAGAAAGGACTGGTCCATGCGTTTGAATGAAGCGTTATGGGCATATAGAACGGCATTTAAAACACCCATAGGGATGTCCCCATATCGGATGGTCTATGGTAAGCATTGCCGCTTACCAGTGAATCTCATGGATAGAGTGTGGTTAACTATGAAAGAGGTTAATTGGTTACCTACGGGTCAGAGTGCTCGTCTGTTCCAACTCAATGAGTTGGAGGAAATACGTAATGACGCCTATGATAATGCTCTTATCTATAAAGCTCGAACTAAGGCATACCATGATCGGTTCATTAATCAGAGAACTTTTAATGTGGGAGATAGGGTGTGGTTATTTAATGCTCGGTTACGGCTTTTCCCAGGAAAACTGAAATCTAGGTGGACAGGCCCATTCGAAATCACTCAAGTTTTCCCTCATGGGGCTGTTGAACTCCGCCATCCTAACTCTGATTCCACCTTCAAAGTGAATGGCCAAAGGTTAAAACGATACATAGAAAATCCTCTGACCTTAGAAGCCACACAACGGTTGCATGAACCAATTCCTGAGTAGGTGCGCCATCATTGAGTCGAGCTCGAGACGTTAAACCAAGCGCTTGATGGGACGCGACCTATCGTTTATGTGTTTTTCTTTAGTTGGTTTCTTTTAAGTTTTCTTTGCATGCTTGCGTCTTTTCTACTTGTTTGCGTACTTGTATTCTTATGGCCTGGAGAGGTCTATCTTTTTACAGGGTTCGTACGGCTTAATTCCCAGATTTCTGTTGCATTTTCTCGCATTTCGGTTCGACCGATCGATCTAGCCAAGTAAGACCGATCGATCCTTCTTTGCGTCAAGCATAATTTTTCTTCATACCGTAGTCGGATCGATCCGTCACATTGAGTCGGATCGATCCGAGGTGTCTTTAATCTTGACAGAACATGGTGTTTTCGCCTCACCATCACCTGATCGATCCGTCTATCCCTCCGTCTTGGCTTTACTCCTGGCTATAGTCGGATCGATCCGGTCTTGGGGGAGGGATCGATCCGACTTGTGCATTTAATCGTGACAGAGCGTGGTGTTTTTGGCACTACACATTCCGATCGATCCCTCTATCTCTCCGACGATGTGTGAAACTTGTTGTGAGAGTAGGATCGATCCGGCCTCGCGGGTCCGATCGATCCGAGGTGGGTATTTATTGGTGACAGAGAGTGGTGATTTTGGCCTTGCACCTTCCGATCGATCCTTCTATCTGTCGCTCTCATTGAGTTTAGTTGAATGAGTACGATCGATCCTGCTCAACGAGTTCGATCGATCGGGCACATTTATTAACTATTTGTCATCCGCTCGCACCGATACGACCACGTGGCGATGGATCGATCTACCTGTTCTAGGCCGATCGATCCAGCTCAAACCTTTTGAACACTTACATCTTCGGCGCCGCTGCCGTCGTCGTCCCCAACTCGGACTCGATTCCGAGTTTATCCATACCTCTTCGCCGCCTTTTTATTCTCATCCTTACTTCAACTCCAAGTCTTATCGAGTGACCTAGTTCAATTTTTGTTGTTCCGCGGCCGCCGTAGTACATCCCATCTTCGGCGCCCGGCTTGGGAGTTCCACCTTCGTCACTGCTTCCGGCGTGTTCCTCCAGGCGATTGTAGCTTTCTGGTAAGAGTCTCACGCGTCATCTTCATATCTCCACCGCATGTGTTCGTCTCTTGTGTGTATGTATACGGTGGAACCCATGGTTTTTGCCATGGCTTCCAACCAATGACGCCGGCGACCATTGCCGACGTCCTCCGGATCCTGATCTCTTTGCCTGTCTTGTTTATGCTATTCAGCACGACCCCGATCTTGAGGATCTGTGGGTCGCTTTCTGATTGCCTGACGGGTACACCGTCATGGTGCCTCCACGGTCTCTGATCGATCCTGGGCTTCTATCGCCAGCACTTTCGCCACCTGGGTCCCCATATGCCTCGGATGATCCTGATCGCCCACTGTTCCGGCGGTCAAGCGAGGGTGATTCTGATGAGGACGAGCTGGACGACGATGAACTCATGGATCTGCTGGACGAGGACGACGATGATGACGAGGACGACGATGATGACGATGATTAGACTTTAGGACACTCGTATTTTGCCTTCTAGGATTTCTGCTTGCTGCCTTTCTAGGTTGAGTTTGTTAATTGCTAGTTTTTCCTTTTTGCATTGCGGATTTTATCTTTGCAGCTTTGTTTTGTTAGTTCTTAAATAAACGTGGGATTCAGTTGCGTGGGTATATTGTTTGATTTTTGTGTTGCACCGTGCATGCCACAAATGCTTTGCATAGCTGCCATCCATGTACGAAAAATTCCATGAGTTCCAGCTACTAAAACGTGGTTGGCGGGAGTCGGATCGATCGGGCCTATATCGACCGATCGATCCTCCTCACTTACCACGTTTTACGTTGTGCATTGGCTGATTGCCGCGTGGACTTCGATCGATCCAACCCCAAAGGACGGATCGATCGAAGTCGAGTCGTTTGGGGGTTTATAAGCGGGGGTCGATCGATCTTAGGGCATGATCCCCCTTCGATCGATCCACCTTGCCTCCTTTCCGCTTCGCTCGGAGTCCGCCGATCCTCGTTCTCCCGTCCGACCGTTGCTCGGCCTCACCTCCGGCAAGACCTCCTCACCACCATCCTCGCCCGCTCCACATTCCCTTCCTCCGGCCTCCTTCCCCACTCACGGCCTCGCCGTTTCCTCAAAACCCATTCCACCTCTACGGCCGGGGTTCCTTGTTTTCCATTGATCGTCGCCAGCGCCGTTCCTTGTGTTCATCCCCACCATGGTGCGCGCGAAGAATGTCACCAAGAAGGGCCTCGGCGGCAAAGGGAAGGCCGCCGTCGCGTCTTCTTCCACCCCTGCTGCCAGACGCCTCCCCTTGACTGCGGCTCCGACGAGTGCTTCTTCCGCACCATCCGCCTCGTCGCCGGAATCCTCTTCTTCTCCACCTCCGTCACGGCCGGTCCGTGCTTTGAGAGCCCCACCAGCGTCGTCTCCGGCTGCCACTCCTTCGTCCAGCAAGCGAAAGGCGTCCGCTGTGGCTTCCTCCTCCCAACAACCTCAGCAGCCAACCAAGCGCAAGAAGTCCCAACCGTCGACTGCTCCAACCGATGTCCGCGGCCTCCATCCTCGCTGGCAGCGCGACCTCAACCTTGAATACACCTTCGACGTTGATTTTTTCCGCACGGTCGAGCACGCCCAGGACTCCATTGTGACCCTTGAGCGCCGTGGTCTCCTGCCTCTGTGCACGCCCAGCTCCACTGTCTCCCCGCGGCTGGTTTGCATGTTCTATCAGAACATGCAACCTATTCCTTTTGGGGATGCGCGCGACAAGGATACATCCCGCCGGTACGCGTCCCGGGGATTTACTTCCATGATTGACGGGGTAGAAGTGTCGTTGACTCTCAGGGCGGTCTGCGATGCATTGTCGATTCCGAAACGCTGCTTGGACCTTCACCGAGCGACGGTTGACGAGCCTTACATCCATGAGTCCGACGCTTACCTGTTTCTTCATCCGGGCCGTCATCACATCGACACCTTTACTCGCGCTGAGTTGCCAGCGCATATGTGGCTGGTTGATGATGTCCTGTGACGGAACGTTTTCCAGATGGGGCATGATCAGTATCGGTCTGGGGATTGGCTCCGCATTCTGTGGCTTTTGGCCAAGGATTGGGCGATGAGTATCCCGCAGATGATCTTGGAGGACATCGTCCAGTTCTATCAGAAAACGGTGCTGGATATGCGGCCAAGTTACGACGACGCCGCCTGCCCACATCCTCGGCTTATCTCCGCGGTTCTACAGCGCCAGGACCGAGTTCCAGAGGGGGAGCCGACCGTGTCACTGGACGCACTCCAGGCGGCACGATTTCGTTCCGCCACCTGGAGCAAGGTCCTCGGCCACATGAGGAGGGCCGGCGTTTTTCTCCGCCAGCCACGTCCCAGCCGCGCGCATCATGCACCAGAGTACGGGCCGGTCGACCACCCTACCTTGGGCGAGATGTACAGAGAGTTCCGTGGCGAGTTGGCGCGCCTACACCAGTGCTTGGAAGCTGTCGACGCGAGAGATGCGGCCTTCCGAGCAGACCTTTTGTACATTCGTGCGCGTCTTGACGACCTTCACCCGCCTTCGCCTGTGCTCGCTATCGTACCTTACTGCCCACCATCCTACCCGGAGGCCCCACCCCACCCTTGAGTTGTACTTAGATGCTTGCTTCACTTACTTGTATACCTTTTAGGTTTCTTGTATCTTAGGCCGTGTGCTGGCCAGTTTTGATTTGACTTTTGTGGTGGATGGCCTCACTTTTGTACTAGCTTGACATTATATATACATAGCTTTTTGGCTTTGGGGGGTGTATCCTGGGAGTGCGGGACGCTGATTGTGCTGGTCTATAGCTGTGTGTATGTGGATGAATATGATTGATTATTGTGTCTTGCAGGTGGAGCTTAGGGTAGTTTAATTTTTCGTCCCTTGTGTGATGAATGTTGTATCGCCCGTGGGCTTATCGCATAAATAGAGGAAATGCTGCCAAATTTTTCTCCAATTTTCATGCTTATTCCTTACATTCCATAAATGCAATCATGGGGTATTTCTTCTATGATTCTACAGGGCATCTATGCGGTCGCATGCACAGCTGGGTCCCGTCACGCCATTACTTGGTTTTTAACACCTAAACCTTGATCTGCTATTCTGTTGTCTTTGTATCATCAAGGTTACGTTTTCGTATGCAGCATCTCAGGTTATCTCCACCCTGTATTCTTTGCTTTCTTTTTATACCTTAGTGTAATTGGAGGCAATTACATTTAAGTTGGGGGGTAGAATTCTAGGAATTCATAGTTATTTCTTTTATAATAACCGAATTTTATTCATCCCTTATAACGTGTCAGATGAAGGAAGTTATGATGGTTATTGATGAAGATGCATCATTTAGAATATTATTCAATGAGTTATTCAGAAATTCATATGTCACATAAAATTCAGTAAATTTAACTTTGCATGACATGAGTTCTGTGCTTTAACACTTTTACCATGATTTAGGGATAACTTGACATATCCTATTGCACTTGAGCACTTTCACATGTGGATGAGTTGAAGTCAGATTCTGAACATGAAACTAGGATAGATCTATGATTTTAGGACATGTCACAGAAGATACATGGACACATACAGTTTTCTGTCCGCAAAAATTATGTGTGTGCAAGGTGGAGGGGTTTCAACTTAGTAACCGGGCAATATGCCTAACCAGCGTGTTGTTCGCGTAAAACGGTTGGATTGCCTAACACTGAGAGAAAGGACTTTCAACTCAGTAACCGGGTAGGGTGCTTAACCAGCATGTTGTTCGCGTAAAACGGTTGAATGACCTAACAGAAAAAAAAGACTTCATACTTAGTAACCGGGCAATGTGCCTAACAAGGTGTGTTGTTCGCGTAAAACGGTTGGAGACCCTTGTGAAAAAAAAGAAATGAAAGAAAAAGGACAGAGATTGTTATGTGGTAAGTGGAAAATATGTGTTTGCTTAGAATTGTGACCTGGACTGGTGGAATGTTTTGATATAATGGATACTCTGACACATGTGGCACCAAATACACACACTGGAGAGTCAAAGTTATTTTTGAACCATGAGTAAATATGTTGAAGTGCTGGAACTATGCTGTGATTGGTTCTTATTTACTTTATTTTTATATGACTATGGATTGAAGAATATTCTCATTGATAGTGATTCTGTTTAGTGCATTTGAATTAATGATATTATAATGGAGTTCTAATGGCATGTTAAAGGGGATGTATAGATGTTTGTGGGTATCATCGCTGGAAACCCTCAGGAGACTATAACTCCTCCACTGGGGCCACCCAGGGGTTTAAAGGCTTGTTGCATATGCTAAGTGCAATCGTGAGACCTACGAAAGTGGCTAGTTAGACTTACGGCTTTACTCTTAATTTTTGTTTGCTTTGCTCGAGGACTAGCAAAGATCAAGTTGGGGGGTGTGATAAGACTTGAAAAGTGCACAAAACACCCTTGTAATTTGGCTTTGTTGGGCCCCGAGCAAGGCTGTACTGACTACTTTTCTCCCATTTCATGTATAACAGGGCTTGCTACGAGTTAGATCAACTTTGGAGCTAAAACAATGTATTTTGACGCTTTTTGGCAAGCCAGATCGATCGGACTCAACAGGAGCGATCGATCCAACTCAACCAGCGATGGGATAATGAATAACAGCCAGATCGATCGGACCCGGCATGACGGATCGATCCAGCACGGGACTTAGCATAACAATATGTGCACGATCGATCCGACTCCAATGCCCCGATCGATCCGGCTCGGACGTTACTAGCAATTAAAAGAGCCAGATCGATCCAACTCCAGGGAGGGATCGATCCAGCTCGGGCGTCAACATCGAGTAAAGGAGCTAGATCGATCCGACTCCAAAAGACGGATCGATCTGACTCGGCCAGAGGCAGAGATCGACGGCTCAGATCTAATCCGTGGGAGGTTGCTTCTAGGGCTATAAGTAGTCATTGTTTAGGGATTTTTAGGGGGGGCTTTTTCCAGACGTTTTTGGAGAGAGTTTTTCCTATCTTTTCCATCTTTTCTTCGACGATTCTTTGGAGGAGATCCATGGCGGGAGGAGATCATCAACTTTCATCGATTGATCAACCCTTGAAGATGAGTAACTAAAACCCTAACCATGGGATTCTTATGATGTAACTAGGGTTTTTACTATGGATTTCTTAGATCTAGGGTTTGTATACACGATTATTTGGTTTTTATGAATTGATTATATTTTCCTATATCTTGGTGTTGTTTTCTTGCTGGATGTATGAATCGTTTTTGCTTGCACTTGATTCTAGGGCTTGTGTATGCTAGGGCTTGGATTAGATTCTTCCAAATAAGAGGATCATGCTAGTCCCATGACATCTCGGATGAAATCTTCTTCGTGATTAGGGATTGTATAGTGCTAGTCCCACTATAGTAGTGCTAGTCCCACTACATTCCATCCCTAATCCTTCATGTATCTTATTCTTGTAGATTCGGCCATCGAGATGCTAAGTCATCTCGATCGTACACCTTAATCCATATCTCTGCTAGTAGTTGCGATGAATTCATCGGAGTAGGAGGGTTCATTAGCAGTGAACGTAACTAATCATTCGGTCACTGAACTTAATTAATTGTTCTTGCCGACAAGGAATCCTAAACAGGATTTGTCGAGTGATAAGGAGAACTAGCCATTCCTTTATCAACTTTTAGGAAGCCATTCATCGTGTTTGTATGCCCTGATCTTAGGAAGACTTGGTAAATTCTTAGTTACTGATTAAGAATCCTGTGGTCCTTCCTCTCATATTCATAAATCATTTAGTATAAGTTTAGTTTAATTTCAGCTTGCAATCTTTTCTCAACTTATTAGTAGGAAATTTGCTAAGTGTTCGATTTCAATCCCTTAAATCCATGTGGACTCGACTCGGACTCTCCACTATCTACTAGTTTTTAGTAGTTAAAGTAGAGCACCGGAATATTTTGTAATTTTGGTCAGACTTGTTAAGCCACGACACTTTTCAAGTCGTATCACACAGCTCCTCACCGAGCTCCCCCTCACCTCTCTCAAGTTTCGAAACCCTTTCCCCCACCAGATCCGACCCTCTCTCCTCCGTCCCTCTCTCCAGAGGTCGCCTAAAACCCATCTTCTCCATCGATTGGTGACCTTTGTTGGCCATCTCACGCCGTTTCTTTGCCGCTGTCAACATCCAACACCTGGAACGGCGTCGGGGACAAAGACCAAGCCCGGATCTCCTCTTCCCCGAGCTCTCAGGTAGGGTTTTCTACCTGAATTCTTTGATTCAGTTCTAGGATGTGTTCGTGGTAGCTTTCTTCATCGTTTTAATGCTATTCATGCTAGATTAGTGGCTGGTTTTGGATTCATTGATTTCGGAGTTGATTGAAAGGTTTTTAATCGGATTTTTTTGTTGATTTTTCTTCTACCTTGCCTCCCTATGCTTAGATCTTACCTGACCTAGGTTTAATCGATGATTGATGGGTTTTAATGGAGTTTAATCAAGTTGTTCTTCTCGGATTTGATTTCAGCCCTGGATCTGTGCATCCAACTAGATTCTTCTCATATACGGTGCTATTCCGTGAGGAATCTCACTAAACTTTCAACATGAAAGTTGTAGACCTTCGAGTCTACTCTCAGTTCCAACTGATTTCATATTTGTCTGATTTTCTTTCTATTTATGATGAATTATCTCCCGATCTGCGATGAAACAGATTCTTTGTCAAGTTTTGGGTTTTCGTCGATTCGCGTTGGATTTCTTCTCTTATTACATTTGCTTAAGTTGTTGGTGTGTTTTCCTGTCCTTGAATTCCTAAACTTGCAATGTCTAGTGATAATATTTGTGATTATAGGGTGATCTTGTTCTTAAACAAACCCTGGGTTTTACCTAAGATTTGCTAATGAAGGTACAGAGGCCAACTTAGATATTTTCTTTTTTTAAATGTCCAGTTATGTCACAGCTGTACTTCCCAGATTTTTGCAAAGTTATCTCTTCATTATAAGATATTCTATGAACTCGCTTGAGTGTTTATGCTTGTTGTGATCTTGTAGTCATTATAAGTTGTACTTCCGGTAAATGATTGCAATGTACTCTTAAACATCTTAGCCAATAAGAAACAAGCTAGACTTCATACTGTCTTACATTCTATTAGTACACTCTTTAAGTAATCTGTGATCTAATAAGAGATTTACAAGGGTTCATGAGTAAGTGATGTAATGGGGGCATTTGCACCGCTACTAATTCTAAATGCCCCACTACGAAGTAATTTGTGATCTAATAAGAGATTTTCCATGTGTTATGGATGTAATTGTGTGTGATTTCTTGATATTATTCTGTAATTTATTGAGGAATTTGTTGTTTTCTCCACCATTTTGAAGCATTTCACCCAAGATCTAATCTTTTTCTTGCTTAAAATCTCTTTGCTCGAATTTGTACTAATTAAATAAGCTAGATTGTATTTTCCATAGTAGACTGGATTTTGAAACTTTGATGAGTGTACAATTTTCGTTGTAGCAATCTCTTGAGAATGATGTATTCAAAACAAGAAAAAAAAACAAACAATGCCAGAGCCTTTCAATTGATGTTATGTTTCGTAATAAATCCATTCTATCCTCTGGTTGATATTCCCGCATATTTCACTTGTTGATAGAGTTCGACGAAGTGAAAAGTAGCTGTAGGATTTAGTTCAGTCTTATACAGTATCTTGCTACTATTTTTGCTGCCTATTTGAAATGCAACTATTGTTCCTATATGTTGATATAAATATGTATATGCATGTATTAGGTTTTCATCATATCCTTAGATATTTTCAAGTCATGCACCCAACCGAGCTGGACGCAGATCGTGAAATCTGAGCAAAGTGCGTTTAATTCACACCACCAATCTGTGCAACAAAGCTTTCCTATTTCCTTCTCTGGCAGCTACAAAGCAGGAAAACAATTCCCTCTCATGCAGGATGCTAACGTTGTCCTCAACAGCAGAAAAGCTCTTGAAACATATGTTCTCATGTGCTTTTTCAAGCCTGTTATGGTGTGGTTGTTTAATTATTGTAACAATGTGATGGTTTGGTTGTTTAATTACTGTAACTGTGGATGTTTTTTAATTATTGCAACTGTGGTTGGTTAATTATTGCAACAATGTGATGTAATGGTATGGTTGTTTTAAACTTTTAATTATTGTAAAAATTTCGGTTCAGTTCCAAAAAGTTCGGTTTGGTTCCATAAAGTTCGGTTCAATTCCAAAAAGTTCGGTTCAATTCCAAAAAGTTCGGTTCAATTCCAAAAAGTTCGGTTCGGTTATATACAAAAGTTCAGTTCGGTTCGGTTCCAATTATTTTGAAATAAAATAATTTCGGTTCGGTTCGGTTCCTGCATAAGTTCGATTCGGTTCGATTCTCTAAAAACAGAACTGAAAAAAATTCGGTTCTTCGGTTCTGGACCGAGAACCGAACCGAGAACAAAATGCTCACCCCTAAGAGTGGGTGAGAAGTAGTAAAGGT
The DNA here is from genome assembly GCA_963920575.1 of Narthecium ossifragum. Taxonomy (NCBI): domain Eukaryota; kingdom Viridiplantae; phylum Streptophyta; class Magnoliopsida; order Dioscoreales; family Nartheciaceae; genus Narthecium; species Narthecium ossifragum. Next base: position 21,599,423 of record OY986968.1, read on the forward strand.
TGCCAACCTTTTTTTTCTCTCACTAGTCAGCTTCTACCACCCTCTCTCTTGGCCGAGTCCACATTGAGCATCAGCAAAGGTGGGTGCTTCACCATAGATCTCACGACAGTCGGATCGCTGAGGATTTAGTGTTATGTCTATTGTTTGAAGTTTTCTCTTTTCCCTTTTAAAGTAATGTTCATGAATGGATGTCAATATTCTCTTTGGGAAATAGAATACCTATGAAAGAGGATTTGGTATTCATGAAAGGCCTATGGTATTCTCTTTTCTCTTTTTCATTGATATATATGGATGGCTTGCAGTAAAAGAGAATACTTATAAAACAGGATTTAGTGCTCATGCGATGTTTTCAGTTTGCTCTTCTCCCTTTTTGATTAATGTTCATGAATGAATATCAATATTCTCTTTGGAAAAAGAGAATACCTATGAAAGAGGATTTGGTGTTCATGAAAGGTCTCCGGTATTCTCTTTTCTCTTTTTCATTGATATACATGAATAGATTGCAGTATTCTCTTTGTAAAAAGAGAATAAATATAAAACAGGATTTAGTGCTCATGCGATGTTTTTCAGTTTGCTCTTCTCCCTTTTTGGTATTCATGAAAGGTGTGCAGTATTATCTTTCCTCTTTTTTCATTGATATACATGAATTGATTGTAATATTCTCTTTGTAAAAAGAGAATACCTATCAAATAGGATTTAGTTGCAAGGCTTGCAGTTTTCTCTTTTACTTATACGTTCATGCATGGTTGCAATCTTCTCCAGTATTCTCTTTTCTCCAGAAGAACCCATGTGGATTGTCTTCGCCCGCAACATGAGGATCCGGCTGTCCGAGGAGCTCATCATACAGAGCCATAAGACCATCGACGAGCGGGGAGCCAACGTACGCATCGTCGGCGGTGGCGGCCTCATCATCCAATATGTGGAGAGCGTCATAATCGACGGTATCCATGTACATGACATCAAGGCTGGCCGTGGCAGTGTGTTCCGGGGCTCCATCGACCACTTCGGCGACCGTACCGCCAGCGACAACAATGGCATCTCCATCTTCGGCTCCACCAACATATGGATCGACCACGTCTCCATGTCCAACTGCATGGATGACCTCATCGGCGCCATTCAGGGCACCACCGCCGAGGGGTTCGCGCAGGGCGCCCCAGGAGGAGGTGAGCGCCGCGATATCGACGGTGGTCTCTGGCTAGCGGCGGCGGCGGCGGTTGGGTGGTGGTGAGGAGGCGAGGAGAGAGGAGGAGGAGGACGAGCGAGAGGAGGGTGTAGTTTCTTGGATGTGGTTGTAGAAGGGGAGCATATGTGTCTTTTGAAACCTTAAATGATGTTAAGAGAGCAAATCTTATGATTAGTGTTTTTTTAACAGGATAAGTTCATTTTATGATGCCGCCTCCTAATTCCCCCCAAAAAAATAGTTTAACTAGGGAGACTTTTTTCCATAGGCAAATCGCTTGGTGCTGCTTGAAACATGCCTACCTACTCATAATGGGCCACCAAACAAACCATTCATGACCGATTCCAAAGTATCAAACAAACAATTTAAAAATATCATAAATCCATCTATGATGCTTAGATAAACTAAATCTGTGAGACAAATCTCCATGATGATAATAGGGTTAATAACAGTTTACTCCCCTCTAGTTTGACAATATGTCAATTTATCCCCTATATTTTAAAACGTGACAAAACACACCCTTAACTTATCAATGTGGTCGTTTTAAACCCTAATCGACTAACTCCGTCAGTGGCCTGACGGTAAACCGGTTAAATAGGTAGTTTGACTGATTTTGACCGCTGAGAAAATGAGAGAGAGAGAGGAAGAGGGGTGACGTCACGGTGACGTCACTCTCTCCACGTCGATTTTGACCGGACAGGAGAAAATGAGAGAGAGGAAGAGGGGTGACGTCACGGTGACGTCACGGTGACGTCACTCTCTCCATGTCGATTTTGACCGGTCAAAATCGGGAGAAAATGAGAGGGAGGAAGAGGGGTGACGTCACAGTGACGTCACTCTCTCCACGTCGATTTTGACCGGTCAAACCGGGGAGAAAATGAGAGAGAGAGGAAGAGGGGTGACGTCACTCTCTCTATCACTGTCGATTTTGACCACCGGTTGACCAAATTTTGAGAGAAAATGTGAGAGAGAGGAAGAGCGGTGACGTCACTGTCGACGCGACCGGTGGCGGATAAGGGCTCATCCTCTGCTCCGGTGACCTCGTCGCCCGCGTAGCCCTCAGAGTCCAAGACAGCCCCGGATCCACCGGCTCCAGAGGGCTGTGCGACCACATGGTGTCGTGCTCCGTTGACCACCTCGAGGCCCAGGAGATCCGGGAGCGCATCCTCAACTATATGCGCGCGGGAGCTCTCCTGGTTCGACCTCGTCTTCCTCGGAATCGGGGTCGTCATCGGCGCCGGCATCTTCATGCTCACAGGTGAGGAGGCCCACCTCCACGCCGGCCCATCATCTCCTACGCCATCTCGGGCCTCATTGCTATGCTCTCCGTCCTCTGCCACTCTGAGTTCACCGTCGACATCCCCTTGGCCGGCGGGTCCTTCGCGTACCTCCGTGTAGAGCTCGGCGATTTCGTCGCGTTCATCGCAGCCGGCAACATACTCTTCGAGTAAGTCGTCACCGGCACCGCTGTCTCCCGTGCCTGGTCGTCCTACCTTGCCACTCTGTTCAACTAGCCCAGCGCCCCCACCGCATCCCAGCCCAGCGCCCCCGCCGCTGTCGACAAGAACCCGCTCAAGATTCACACCGCGCGTGGCCCGCCGGTGAATTCCTCGAATGCTCGTCTCTCTCTTGGTTCGGTCCGGAGAGATCACCATCCCTTTGGAGGGAGGGAGAGGAGATGGACCACCGTAGCCCCATCTTTCCTCGCCCCGCCTGGCCCGCCCCCACCACCACTCCCTCCGAGCCAACCCCATCTCTCCCATTGCCAACCGTTTAAATGCCTCTCTTGATGGTTTTGTTTCGCTTTCTTACGCGATGGAGATGATGGTGGAATCATCCCTGTTCCAATGCAAGGGAGAGGGAGACGATGACGATGAAGCTGGCGAGGACGTCCAACGGGACCATGCCGGGGAGCAAGTACAGCCAGAACCCTGGGAGGGTGGAGAAGCTGATGAGAGAGAGGGAGCTCAGGAAATCCCGAGACGGCGTAGGAGATGATGATGGCGGGGCCGGTGTGGAGGCGGGCCTCCTAGCATGTGAGCACGAAGACATTTTAGTGCAATTGCATGACAAAGAGAAGCACCAGCGCCAAGTTAACCGGGAAAAACCGATCAAGCGTGGTCACGTGCGTCGCACGTGACCTATTTAGCTGCTTTTGCCGTCAGCCTGGTTAACAGCGTTTGAGATTTGAGTGTAAAATGACCACATTGATAAATTAAGGGTTCATTTTGTCACGTTTTAAACTATATGGGGTAAATTGATATATTGTGAAACTAGAGGGGAGTAAAGTGTTATTAACCCATGATAATAAGACTCCAAAAGAGAAATACCTTTGAGTAGAGGAGGCAAAGACGAGGTGGAGATAACAGCATAAGGAAGTAATCGCCGTGGGAGAGTGGCCACGAGAGAAAAGCTCTTCTCCTCACCGGGAGAAGGGAAAGAGAGGGAGGTGGGCGCTAGTGGGCGTGCAGCCGCGCAATGAGTGAAGAAAGAGAGTGAGGGGAACGGTCTCGTCACTTTGCTTGTCCTAGGGCATCCGATAAGAATTCTTTACATCCATTAGCCGAGCCGGTGAGCGGCGACGGAAGAAACAATCTTGAGAGAGTGCGTTCAAAAGAGAAAAACACAAAGTAAGAGAGAGAAAAACATATTCTAATTTGGTGGAAGTTTCCACGTCGTTTACTTACTAATGCCGCACCCGATCCGCAACTTGCTGGCTGCCGTCGGTACGGTATCACCGCTCTATTATTAAAAAAGCAGTAACATGAAATGTTTCATGGGCCTATGGTCAATTCCCCTAAAAATTATCAATGACGCACATGCTATTTGTCGTATCAACTTGTTTTAAATTAAGCATAACTTAAAGTGGATAAATACCTTACGACTGAAACAACATGAAAGTCCTCTAGTGGGCTTTGACCAACAATCACGGAAATTACCAAAATGATCATGCGTTTAAACAGGGAAATATCTTAGACTTTTTTAACGGATTCCGGAAGCCTGAAGGAACTTCTGCAGGCCCCGCAATGATAAATCTCAATCATTGAATGTTAATTCAATGATTGAGATCAAGTCACATTTATTTAGTTAATAATTAAAATAACAAATAAAAGAGAAAAATAGTCAATTTGATTCCGATCCGCGGAGTTTTATTGCCAGTCGTAATCCAGAATTGTCTTTAGTCCGCAATAGTTTATCTCCAACCAACGCGTTAGGTTAGCGGCATCATACTTTATTCATCTAAATTTAAAATACAATAAACTACAGGTCTGTTCAAGTTTTAATATATAAAAATAAATAAAGGAATAAGACTCCCAATACAGCTAGTGTGAACGTCGAATGGTGATATCAACCAGAAGTTCCAGGCTTCCAGCTCATAGAAGACTTCTATTATAATACACATGTCATCGAAACAGTCAATTAGTTCATTTGTGATGGTCGGATTAGATTAATTAATTAATAGTTAATTGATTGAATTATATTAATAATAAGGTATCGATCGGTTGATAAACTAATATAATAGATTATCAATTCATTAGAAAGAATTCAACTATCAATTCTGATATATGTAACGCACATACCACATTAATATGTACATAAATCAACGCGTCTCAACTCGTTCGGCTGGTAAGTAAACATCGCAGCTCCCCTCCTCTTTTAAGTCTTAAGACTATACTCCGGCCGGCCATCCAGATCCCGGGATCCATGCCGCCACCTTGCCGCTTCCTACTCCTCCTCCTCTTCCTCCTCACCGGTGCTGCCACCTCCACCGCCCAGCGCATTTATGACTACCGGAGCGCCAATCTCTCGACTTTATGGACCAATGACCGCTCTCTCCCCCACACCGTCTCCTACCCAGACGGCTCCACCATTCGTGCAATCCTCCTCTGCGCCTCTGCCGTCTCCCCTGTTATCGGCCCCGCCTTCGCCTTGGGGTTCTATTGCTCCTCCCCGCCCTGCTCCGCCTTTCTCCTGGCAGTCTTCATCGTCTATACCAACAGCGGCTCCCAAATCACCATGCCCAACCTCGCCATCCCCCAGGTGGTGTGGTCCGCCAACCGCGATCGCCCCGTCGCCGAGGGCGCCACCCTGCAACTCACTGCTGGCGGCGATCTCCTTCTCCGTGACGTCGACAACTCCACCGTGTGGACCACCGGTACCTCCAACCGCTCGATCGTCAGCCTCAACATGACCAACTCCGGCAATCTTGTGCTTGTCAATACCAGCGGCGCTGCCGTCTGGTCGTCCTTCGACCACCCTGCCGACTCCCTCCTCATCGGTCAGAGTCTTCAACAAGGCCAGCGGCTCGTCGCTAACGTCTCGGCGTCCAACTGGTCACAAGGTCAGATGTATCTCTCCGTCCTCTCTGATGGCATGCATGCTTTCGTAGATTCCGATCCCCCTCAGCTTTACTACTCATTCACATCCCCCGGCACAAACGAATCAACATACATCACCTTCACCAATGGCAGCCTCGCTTTGTTCCCACTGCTCACAAGTCCAGGCAATCCGAAGAATTCGATATCAATGCCCACAGCGTCGTCGGTGCAGTACCTGCGGTTGGAGTCCGATGGGCACTTAAGACTCTACGAGTGGCAGGATACCGGGGGCTGGACGATGCTGAAAGATGTCTTCAGCAGTCAACTAGCCGACTGCTCTTACCCAACAGTCTGCGGCGATTATGGCATTTGCTCAAAAGGGCAGTGTAGCTGCCCCGACAAAGCTAATGGATCGACTATCTTCAGACAGATTGATCTCAGGTAGACCATCCATCAGAAAACAAAGCTGTTTAAACAAGATATATATATTTTAGCATGTAATTAATGTAGATGAATGATTTCAATGATAACCGGAGTTTCAGGAAAATATTGATCCGTGTTTCTGCAACAGGCAAGTGAATCTTGGGTGCTCTCTGGTGACTCCTTTGTCTTGTGGATCTGCGCAGCAGGGTCATGAATTGATAGCATTGGCAAATATCTCTTACTTTAATTATGCAAATATCTCTTACTTTAATTATGCCGACATTGCTGCCAATGTACCCGGGCTACATGACGTAGAGAGCTGCAAGAAGGCTTGTTTGAGTAATTGTTCATGCAAGGCCGCTCTGTTTCAGTATGGAAGTAATGTTTCAGATGGTTCTTGTTACTTGCCGTCGCAGATCTTTTCGCTGATGAACAACCAGCCAGACATCACGCATTATAACTCCACAGCTTTCATCAAGGTGGTGTCTTCGCCCGGGGGATCTCCATCTCCAGGAGATCATACAACAGTTAACATTGGTGTGCTAATAGGGTCTGTTAGTGGAGCTGGTCTAGCTATTATCGCCATTATCATTGCTTTTATACTGTTCTTCAGAAGGAGAAAAGTCAGAGAACTTGAAGACGTGGATGAAGATGATCAGTTCAACAACGTGACAGGAATGTTAACTAGGTTCACCTTTGACGAGCTAAAAATGGCCACAGATGACTTCTGTCGAAAGCTAGGTGAAGGGGGATTTGGATCTGTATTTGAGGGAACATTACCTGATGGTGTCAAAGTTGCGGTGAAGCGGTTAGATGGAGTTGGTCAGGGGAAAACGGAGTTCTTAGCAGAGGTCGAGACGATCGGGAGCATTCATCACATCAATCTGGTAAGACTAATAGGCTATTGCGCCGAGAAATCTTACAGGCTTCTGGTTTATGAGCACATGTGCAACGGGTCACTAGAAAAATGGATCTTTTACAGGGATAGAAATGCTGTTCTTGACTGGAAAATTCGATGTAAGATCATCATGCATGTTGCTAAAGGATTGGCATACCTACATGAAGACTGCAGACAGAAAATTGCTCATTTAGATATCAAACCACAAAATATACTTCTAGATGAGAAATTTAATGCTAAGGTTTCTGATTTTGGATTGTCTAAGCTAATTGATAGAGACCAGAGCCAAGTAGTGACACGGATGCGAGGAACCCCTGGGTACTTAGCTCCTGAGTGGTTGTCTGCGGCAATAACAGAGAAGGTTGATGTCTATAGCTTTGGCGTCGTTGTCTTGGAAATAGTTTGTGGAAGAAAAAATCTGGACCTTTCCCAGCCTGATGAAACCAATCATCTCGCCGTATTTATGAAAAGCATAGCCGAAGAAGATCGTATGTTAGACATGGTTGATAATCACAGCACTGATATGCAGCTGCATAAGGAAGAAGCTGTTAATATGATGAAACTTGCAATATGTTGCTTACACTTTGATTCGAACAGAAGACCTTCCATGTCAGAAGTAGTGAAGGTTTTAGAAGGTTCCTTGAATGTGGAGCTTGACCTTGATTATGACATTTCTAGTCCAACACCATTGATCTCTAGGAAAGGCAATTCTTGGAATGGTTCATCCATACCTTCGGTATCAAGTTTTTCAGGACCCAGATAACAGAATGTGATTCATGGACATGTAAATCAAGGAAGATCAATTCATTGGTTTTGTATTGTTTCTTCATATATATGACAGATGTTATGCCATTTCTAATGTGAAGTTTGTTGCACAACCTCTTTGAGTGGTCTGTGGCAAAAAACCTTTATCATTGTCTAATTTGCTGAAAATTAAGGTTCCAATAAGGGTATTGTTGGCACGTGGTAAGCAAGTTTGAGGAGTCTGCATGGATCATCCATTATGTGCTTATATGTGGTAAAAAAGTACCCGGAGTTCCACATGTTTTCTTCTTAAGCTTCTGATTTATTGGATATCTTACACCTTATATAAGTCGCTGGCCAAGTAGTCATTTGAAGCCCTGCATGTAATTAGGGAGATCCATTGTTTGAAACAAGAACATGTTCATGATGAGTATTATCTCTGTGTGAAAAGCTGAACTAATACATAGCCAGGTGGTTAAGACACTGTATGCTTATGTTGTTCATAGAGGAACCTATGCCAGGATCTTTCTTTGGAAAATACCTTTTGTGTTGAAAATGTAAATGCAATTGGCACCACTCCTGAGTCCTGATAGCATTCCTTTTCTTCTTGACAATGAATTTTGATGTCATTGTAATGATAATAACACAGCAAATCATGGGAATGTCATTAGTACGAGCCATCAACAATGTTGTGTTGGTTCATGCTGACTGGAAAAATAGGATGATGGATAAAAATCAGAAAGATACCAATATTTGATCTCATAATGGTACCTTTGTGTTGATTATTTAACATACCAACATAACGAAATTCGAAACAGTAAAGACCTTTGTACATGTCGTGAGCAATTCATTTGCTATATTATATATTTTTTTTTATTAGTTAAGCCTGGGGGCTGAGTTTACATCACACCTACTACACCTGGGTCCGGTGGCCAGCAAACATCGACCCACCCCATCTGGCCCTAACAGCCATCCTATGTACAAAACAGCCAGAGGAAAACGAAGGAGACGAGTTCCAAATCGATCTCAATAGTCATTTGCTATATCTTTACTTGCTCTTAACATGACAGGCATGGTAAACGCAATAGACAATGTAAAGTTTGTTGTATAGTTTTCTATAAGTGGTATGTAACAAAATAGTTCATCACAGTTTGACAAACAAGGGATTTTTTCACCTGCAGGTAAGGGCATGCATTTGAAATGTTTAATGCATCATCCATTACCTATCTATAGATAATGAATTAGTACCTGGAATTGCACATGCATGTTCTCTCCGAAGCTCCTGACATCTTGAATACCTGTAGGCATATCATCATATACATTGGCGAACAAGTTGTCTTTTGGACCCTGCATGCATTTAACCAGAATGATTCATTTCACGACATGAAGATCATGACTATTATACCTGTGATTTCGACCGAGTGTTACTAGTGTTCTCTGGGCTTCAAATGGCTTGCATGTTTGAGAGTTTTATCATCAACAAATGGAGTAAAAGATCGAAATCTCCTCAGGCTCGCCTTCACCGGCACATAGGCCTTAAACACCATCTCATCCAATCACTCCTTGCTTCAGACAACCCATCGAAAACCATGCGGTATGATACGTGGCACCCCCTGCTTGGCATATCATCAAACATCCTCCTCGCCTCCTTCCACTTTTCCACCTTACAAAGCCCGGCAATGATCGTGTTATAGCTCAAACTTTTGAATATATTTTGGACTTCTATCTACTGGAGTTGAAGGAATTGCTGGTGGGATGTGTTTACAAGACTATCCATATTGAGTTAGCCTGACGAGATCTTGTCCTTAGATAAACTCCATCCTATAGGTCCCACCATATGGAGTCTTGGGTGCAATGGATTCTCATCGGATCGCCTATACTCGAAGTTTGTCCTTAGATGAACTCTATCCTATAGGTCCCACCATATGGGTGCAATGGATCCTCATCGTCAAAGAAGTGATTTCCAGAATTTTGAAGAATCCTGCAACAGGATTCAAAGGTTTGAGCTTCAAGAATTCTTACTTTCCCTCTCACATCTTCTGTACGCAGATGATTGCCTCATCTTTTCCAAGACAACTTGTCTCGAGGCTAGACGTGTGAAGGAGTCCCTTCTCAAGTTCAAACTGCTGTCAGGTCTAGAGATGAACAGAGTCAAGTCTTCAGTGCAATTCTCACCTTCTACTCCTGAAAGGAGGCAAACAATCTGACATATTCTGGGTCTCCCTCATGCCGAGGGAGCATGGACCTACCTGGGCACTCCTCTATGCCCTGGTAGGGTTACTAAGACGGATTGTTCTCCGTTACTAGACAAATTGGTTGCACGTATACTCTCCTGGCAGGAGCGGCGCATTTCAGACCCAGGCCGATTGATTCTCCTAAAGACAGTGTTGCAGGCAATCCCTGCCTTTGTAATGTCTACTACTCACATCCCAATTGGAGTAATTGGCCAAATAGATCGCATCTACCGTGACTTTTTATGGAAGGGGCGCAAGTCTGGCATCAGTAATATAGCGTGGAAAGAGGTTTGTACACCTAAGGAGGCCGGTGGACTCGGAGTCAGGGATCTCAATACATGGCAAGTTGCTCTCAAGGTCAAAAGAGTTTCTTCCTTCCTGGACCCGCGTCTGAATATATGGAAAGACATGGCACGAGCAAAGTAACAGTGGCTAGGAGCTCTCTACTCATGCCGTGATACTAAACCTGCTTCACACCATTGGTGCCACATTTGCTATGCAGCGGATTCTTTGAGAAAGAACATGATCTGGAAACATGGTGTAATGAGCAGTCTGAATGTCGTCTACGATGCTTGGATTGCGGATTTGCCGCTGTCAAGATGGCCAACTATGTATAATACATACATTGGGTTGGAGCAAATCAAAGTCTGTGAACTATTTACTAATGGAGATTGGGATACAACGAGATTACAGCCAGCTTTCCATCCTCTCCTTATTGATGAAATACTACGACAGAGGTGTAGAGAGAGTGATCTCAGCCGTTGGCCCCTCAGCAGCTCCGGTAAGGTATGCTCTGCCTCAGCCTATCTTGCGCAGATTCAAGAATCAATCCCACAACATAAATTCGATGATGAAGAAGCTTGGATCAGAGTGTGGAGAGCTCCAGTTGGTCCAAGGGTGCGGCACTTCCTATGGCGGGTTGCCCATGGGAAACTTCTAGTCCGAGACAAGCTATGGAGGTTGCACCTTTGCTCCGAGCTGGAATGCCCCAGATGCGGCAGAGAAGCAGAGACTGTTGCTCATGCTGTCCTAGGATGCCAATTCACCTTCAATGTCTTCTCATTATTAGCTCAGAAAGAAGGATTCCACCTTCCCTCGTGGAACCCGGATGTTATTTTCAATTTGATGATTGGCAAAGGCTCAAAGAAGATCAAGCCTTTCTTAGGATATGGCATGTGGCTAATATGGAAAGATAGAAACAATATTGTATTTGGAGAGAAAGGGGACTCCATAGAAGCCATGGTCTGCATGATCACCAAGCAGGTGAAAGAGCATCTAAACAAAGAATCCAGACATATCAATGCAAGCTTTAGTCGCGATCCTATGTTGGGAGGCACTCATATCATCCAAACAGATGTGCCCATTGACCCTTCTTCGGGGGGTGCGGCTTTAGGCATTCTAGCGTTATCACTAGATAGAAAGGAGGAGTGGGCATGGGCTATGCCAGTCATGGTTAGCTCGGTTCTAGAAGGAGAGATGAAAGCAATTTTGGAAGCAATGAGAAGGGTAAACTCCAAAGGTTTAAAGAAGCTCTTCATCGAAACTGATTCAATCACTGCTGCTCAGATTCTCAATGGAGTAAGAGGATGGCCCCCATATGTGAAACATATGGTTAAGAACATATGGATGCATGCTCTACTTTTTGACTATGTATTGTTCCTCTATATTTCTAGAGTGTGTAACGTGAGACCTGACAGTGTTGCTCGAGCGTGCCGCATGACCGGGAAGGTGTTCGCCTGGTCATGTGAATCAGGGGCATTATTGCATGTCTGATATTGTTGTAATGGGGTTGTGTTTGTAAATTTTAGCCCAAGGGCTAATCTCATAAAAAAAAAGGAACTCTATCCTATAGGTCTCATCGGATTGCCTATACTCGAAGTTTGTCCTTAGATGAACTCTATCCTATAGGTCCCACCATATGGGTGCAATGGATCCTCATCTGATTGCCTATACTCGAAGTTTGGCTTATGTTATTTGAATGGGTAAATTACACTTTAGTATGAAATGTTCACTTTAAACCGTTTACTTTAAAACCGTTCCCTAGTGCTAGTTCGATAGCCCGGAGTTGCAGCTATTCATGTTGTTGTTGGATCTGGTGGCGCTGGTCATTTCTTGCTTCACTTCCACCATCACCAGGATATTCGGTCGCAATATGTTTATGCTAGGCGAAGGCATCACTTTCATCACCGACGCCGCCCTCAACGGCGTCGCCCATAATGTGATCATGCTCATCGTTAGCAGGATCCTCCTCGGCATCAGCGTCGGCTTCGGTGATAGGCTGATCACTTGTGGCGTGTTTGGATGCCCGTAGGCGAATGGTATCTACGGAATCCTTGGGACGTATCCACATGAATCACGGCTTCTGGATTCCATAATGGCATCCGCTCATTTGGGCAAACGCCGTTTTTGGTATCTCGAGCTGTTTTAGGAAGGCGGATTTCGTCATTTTCGTATCGCGGGTGGCTACTAAACGCATGAATGGTGATCAACCTATCTTTTTCCTATTATTTTCCTTTTTTTTAGGTACTAGCTAGGATATTGATCTCTATGATGCAATGGTATCGACCTACAGGCGGTGCCGCTTTACCTATTGGAGATGGCGCTAGCGAAGCACCGATGAATGCTTAACCAGGGCTTCTAGTTGATGATCACGGTGGGCATCTTGGGGGCCAACCTAGTCAACTTCGGCACCTCCAAGATCTCCGGCAACCATGGCTGGCATGTCAGCGTGGGCCTCGCCGCTGTCCCCGGCCTCATCATCTCCGTCGGCTCCCTTTTCCTCCTAGACACCCCCAACTCCCTCATGGAGTGGGGCCATGAGGACAAGGCCTTCACCATGCTCAAGAAGATCCGTGGACCGGATCACCACCGAGGAGGGCAGATCGGAGCAGCTTGGTCGCAGCAGTTGCGTGAGCCACGTCCATCGATATTTGGCGTGGGCGGCAGTGATGAGGTCGGGATCGAGGAAAGACAACCATCGAAGGAAGGATGGACGCGGCATTCCGGTAAAAGGGGGCTTCGGTCGGCGATGTGCAAGAGGTGTCGGGTGAGGTCACGATTGTGAGTGGGAGGAGGGAGATGATGTGCACTTGGATCGGGTGAGGGTGGGGGGGGGGGGGGGGCGCAGAGGATGGATTGTTTTACTCTTTGCATTATAGGAGAGAGGATATGTGTGCTGATGTGCCTGGTCAAAAATGAAAAAAATCACTGGTTTGCCGTTAAGTCATCGTGGGGGATCAAAAGTCGTTATGTGAAAATGTTAGGGGTTTTTTTTGTCAAGTTTCAAAACTCAGGATCTAAGCCGAACATTTCTCAAACCCTAATCAACGCCCAGATAAGCTCTCTGGCCGATCGTCTCCTTTTCCTTATAGGAAAACGTTAGGGTTGAGCCCATGTCAACCTTTGGCTTCCTTCAATCCGGATTGTGCATTTTCGCCTTGCCCAATCAGATTCCGCCATACAGTCTGAGATCTTTCCTAGTCCTCCACAAATTTGGATAATGACCAAATCACACTGGTTGCTTACTTATTTGGGGACCCAAGCCACCAATCGTAGAGAGGCCTCTGGAACCCTTCTTGCTTGAATCACCATCTTTGTTGAGCCAGAACTCCTTTGTAGTGTCACTTGAACCTGCCAGCTAAGTTCCTCAACTTGGTTAGAGTTCGTCTTCAGAATCAAGATTTCACCCACACCAAGCCACTATGGAGTCAAACAGCCACTTGGCTCCATGCCGCTTGCGCGCCATGAGTGTGTTGGGCTCACCGCTGGGTGTGCGTGTTGCACCGCCCCCACAGTTGCCAGACGCCCAGTTGTGCTTGCATACCTTGCTGGTTAGCTACTGCATTGGTTTAGCCTCAACTCTAATAGTTTACGCTCTGACCGTGACCATGTGATGGGTGTTGAGTGAGGTGCCTCCAGACGCCCATTTCAGAGGCTCAAGGCCCTGACAATTAGTACATATATGGTTAAGATCATTTGTCTTGGTTCAAATCGTGTTGAGGACGTACATTGTAAATCCTAAGCAAAGCCTAAGCAAAGATCAATGACGCTTATTAAGATATATATATATATATATATATATATATATATATATATATATATGTTGCGAATTTCAACGTTAAGATTAGACAATTGTTTCTCGTTTTTCAGGCCAGCCAACCAACTTGACACATCATTGAGGAAATCAATGACTAATAATACTCTTATAAAATAATAAAATAACACTAACGTACTATGAAAACGAAGGTCATTCAGAGTAATTCAGCTTCGTAATATGGCGTCTGACATCCCCTACTCTTAAGGCCACTAACCGGCAGCTCATCCGTTGCGGACCTCCGGATCCTTGGCAACAATGCCGCCCTCTCATCACCTCCTCGCCGACGCCGCCACCTTCACCATCCAGCGTACCACTAACTACCAAAGCGCCAGTCTCTCGACTTTATGGACCAAAACGGCTCCACCACTCTCGTCATCCTCCTCTGCAGCGCTACCGTCTCCCCTTTACTCGGCCCAGCCTTCGCCTTCGGGTTCTATTGCTCCTCCCCGCGGCCTTGCTCCGCCTTTCTCCTAGCTGTATTCATTGTTTATACTGAAAGAGACTCCAATATCACCAATTTCGACATCGCCATTCCCCAGGTGGTGTGGTCCACCAACCGCGATCGCCTCGTCGCCGAGGGCGCTACCCTACGACTCACCGCCAGCGGCGATATCGTTCTCCGCGATGTCGACAACTCCAGCGTGTAGTCCACTGGTACCTTCAACCGCTCCATCGTCAGTGATGCAGGACGCGTTCGGACCCCATCCGTCCGACTCAGATCTCCGGGCGACCCCGACCATCGGATGGGCCTAACTTTCGATCCGGGTGTCCGATCGAGGTGTGCGACCAGTCGAAACGACCGCCTCGACGAGCCCGTCAAGAATCATCAAAGATCAAATATCTCTCCATGACCTTGACCTCCGAATCTCCAAATTCCTCTTATTTTGGCTTAAAATTCAGTTTTAGTGAAAAACTTTCCTTTTTGGGCAATTTTATCGGTTTTTATTTTTGACAAATTTCCTATTTCTAGTAGGTTTTCTGCTATTTGAATTCCGGGTTTAGTACTTGGAGTAAGATAATGATGTTTGAGTCCATGCTTGAGTTGGGTTGGTCTTTCCTTAAACCTATAAAAGGAGGTCTTAGGGTTTGTAGAGGGGGTTTTTTGATGATGAATAAAAATTAGGGTTTTTTTGGTTTCTCTCCCTTGAGAAATCTGGTTGTCTCTCCCATAGAGAGGTCCACGTTACCCTGCACCAGAGTGTTACCAGAGCCATATGAGTTCCTGGGAAGAGGATCCATACCGCCTCGAACCAGAGCTGCCCGCGCTCGACGGCCGCCTAGCGTCTCTCCGCCGCCGCCCAGAAGACGGGGTCGGCCTCCTGTCGATGGTGGGCCTCCCCCGCGGGAACAGGGGGTCTTACAGGCGACCATCGTCGATCTTCAACGACAAGTGGCCGCCCTCCAACTCCAGTTGCAACAACAGAACCGAGAACGGACGCCCTCGCTGGAAGAAGAAGAGGAGTTGTCTTCGGACGAGTCTTCCTTTCAGAATATGTACGCCGACCAACCCCCTTTTCGACGTGGTCAGCGGGATCGTTCCATGGATTACGGATTCAAGGTGGACATACCTGAGTTCGCGGGAGGATTGCAGCCCGAGATTTTTATGGACTGGCTTCATCAAGTGGAGCGTATTTTCGAGTTTCGGGAGGTTCCTAACGAAATCAAGGTGAAGTTGGTGTCTATCAAGTTGAAGGGACGAGCTTCAGCATGGTGGGAACAACTGAAGAGGGTTCGTGAGAAGCAACAGAAGGGCAAGATCCGAAACTGGGAGAAGATGAAGAAGAAGAAGCTGAAGGAGCACTTCCTTCCGTTCGGATATACCCAGTCCCTCTTCCAGAAACTACATACGCTTCGCCAAGGTACGCGATCTGTTGAAGAATATACTGAAGAATTCTATCAGTTGCTTGCTAGGAATGACCTTTCGAAGACGGAGGAGCAAACGGTCACTAGATACCTCGGAGGGCTGCGACTATCTCTCTAGGACGCGCTGAGCCTTCACGCGTTGTGGAATGTGTCCAAGGCCTATCAGCGGGCGTTGACGGCAGAGACACAACAAGCGCGGGCGCCTGCCATGGGACGGACGCCACAACCACCTCCAGCACCGCTGAACCCGACTCCGCCGGGTCCACAACCCGTTCCCCCAAATCCGGCATCGGGATCCACCTTCAGGTGCTTCCGTTGTGGAGAAGTGGGCCACCGGGCTTCGGACTATAGCCTACCTGCTAGCTGGCCAGGGAAGGCTCTGCCCCTTGAGGAAGACACGGATGATCAAGCGGACCCCACCGAGCCCGTCTTCGATGGCTATGGCGATGAAGGGGAGATTCTGTACGATGACGGCCAGGCGACCCTGGTCCTGCGGAAGAGCTTCCTGTTGCCCAAGGAGGAGGTCGACGACAACTGAATGCGGACCAACCTATTCCAAACGACGTGCACCATCGGCGGGCGAGTCTGTAAGATGATCGTGGACAGTGGAAGTTGTGAGAACGTCATCGCGGATGAAGCGGTGACCAAGCTGCAACTGGCAACGGAGGCCCATCATGTTCCGTACCGACTATCGTGGCTCAAGCGCGGCAGCGAGGTAAAAGTCGATAAACGCTGCCTTGTGTCCTTTTCCATTGGTGCCAACTATCAGGATAGTGTGTGGTGTGATGTAGTGACCATGGATGCTTGCCACCTTTTGCTGGGCCAACCCTAGCAATATGATCGTTTTGTCGTCTACGACGGTCGGAGGAATACCTACACCTTGCGGATCAAGGAGAAGCGACTGACCCTAACACCGAGGCGGGAGGTGCCGCGGCTCAAGCCCAAGGAAGGCCGAGTTGTGACTATGCTGTCACGGTCACAGTTTCCATAGGAGGCCTACCGAGTCCGGCGCCCACCCCACTTGCCGATTTCTGATACCTGTAATGTGAAACATCGGGGTCCATACAGAGGGATTCATTGCGATCCAGACTCGAGGACGAGTCCTTTCCGACCAGGGGAGGATGATGCAGGACGCGTTCGGACCCCATTCTTCCGACTCAGATCTCCGGGCGACCCCGACCGTCGGATGGGCCTAACTTTCGATCTGGGTGTCCGATCGGGGCGTACGACCAGTCGAAACGACCGACTCGCTCGACGAGACCGTCAAGAATCATCGGAGATCAAAGATCTCTCCATGACCTTGACCTCCGAATCTCCAAATTTCTCTTATTTTGGCTTAAAATTCAGTTCTAGTGAAAAACTTTCCTTTTTAGGCAGTTTTATCGGTTTCTATTTTTGGCAAATTTCCTATTTCTAGTAGGTTTTCTGCTATTTGAATTCTGGGTTTAGTACTTGGATTAGAATAATGATGTTTGAGTTGGGTTGGTCTTTCCTTAAACTTATAAAAGGAGGCCTTAGGGTTTGTAAAGGGAGTTTTTTGATGATGAATAAAAATTAGGGTTTTTTTTTTTCTCCCCTTTGAGAAATCTGATTGTCTCTCCCATAGAGAGGTATGGTTGTCTCTTCCATAGAGAGGTCCACGTTACCCTGCGCCAGTCAGCCTCAACATGACCAACACTTGCAATCTTGTACTTGTTAATAACAGCGGAGCTGTCGTCTGGTCGTCCTGCGACCACCCAACCGACTCCCTCCTTGTCGACAGGAATATCATCCCATACTATTCAAAGCTTCTTTGACCTCAACTGCAGTCACATAAGTGACAAGCAATGCATGATCATCCTCACATACTCTAGGTAACATAGGAAAGTTGATGTCAGCCACATCAGGATCCGCCGTCCGGAGCATAGTGTAGTACCCAACGAAAACATCCCCCATCTCTTTTACAGGGAACGAAGGAAAGTTGATGGCAGCATTCATCACATCAATCTGGTAAGACTGATACGCTATTGTGTCGAGAAACGTTACAGGCTTCTGGTTTATGAGCATATGTGCAATGGGTCACTAGAAACAGAAATAGAAATGCTGCTCTCGACGGGAAAATTCGATGTAATATCATCATGCATATTGCTAAAGGATTGGCGTACCTACATGAAGACTGCAGACAAAGAATTGCTCATTTAGATATCAAACCACAAAATATACTTCTAGATGAGAAATTTAACGCTAAGGTTTCTGATTTTGGATTGTCTAAGCTAATTGATAGAGACCAGATCCAAGTAGTGACTGCACGGATGCGAGGAACTCCTGGGTACTTAGCTCCTGAGTGGTTGTCCTCGGCAATAACGGAGAAGGTCCATGTCTATAGCTTTGGCGTCGTGGTCATGGAAATGGTTTGTGGAAGAAAAAATCTGGACCTTTCCCAGCCTGATGAAAGCATTCATCTTGTCGTATTCCTGCTGGAAAACTTGGCCGAAGAAGATCGTCTCTTAGACATACTGACATACATGGTCGATAGACACAGCACTGATATGCAGCTGTATAAGAAAGAGTCTGTTAAAAGATAACGAAACTTGCAATACACAGTGATTCCAGCAGTAGACCTTCCATGTCAGAAGTGGTGAAGGTTTTAGAAGGTTCTTTGAATGTGGAGCCTGACCCTTGAGCATGAAATTTCTAGTCCAACGCCATTGATCTCTCTCGCAATGCCAAATTATTCGAATGCTGTGTTCACAGCTTCAGCATCAAATTTGCCAGGACCCAGATAACAGATTGTAATAATACATGGACAGGTAAATCGGTGAAGATCAATTCATTGGGTGTGTACTGTTTCTTCACATGGCAGGTATGGCGATTTCTAATGTGAAGTTCTTCACATGGTAGGTATGGCAAAAGACATTATCCTTGTCTAATTTGCTGAAAATTGAGGTTCCAATAAAGGGTAATTGTTGTCACCTAGTAAGGAGTTTGAGGAGTCTGCATGGATCATCCATTATGTGCTTATACATGGTGAAAAAGTATCTGAAGTCCCACATGTTTTCTTCTTAAGCTCCTGATCTATTTGGATATCTTAATTCTTACACACATTATATAAGTTGCTGCACAAGTGGTCTTTTGAACACGTTCATGAGTATTATAGCTGTGCTAAAGCTGCACTAGTACATAATCAAATAGTTAAGCATTGGTAGCCCTCTTTTCAAGAGGGCATCATGGTTCAAATCCCAGGAGATTTCTGATTATATATGTACAATGGGGGACCTATGCGAGGATAAAAGGCTCTTTCTTGGGGAAAATGCCTTTTGTTTTGGAAATGTTAAATGGAATTAGTAACAATAGGCTCATCTAATCAAACAAATTCTCCTGATTCCTGATAACATGCCCTTTTTCCCCTTGATAATGAAAAAAGTTATGGCAATGTCATTGGTATGAGCCGTCAATAATGCGTTGTGTTGGTTCATGCTGACTGGAAAATAGGATGATGGATAAAAAAAATTAGAAAGCCACCTTCCATTCAAAATAAAAAATTTAGAAAGCTACCAACATCTGATCACAAACTGGTATCTTAGTATTGATGCTTAAAAATACCAGCAAACAAGACTTATATCGAACAGAACTTTTTCTGATTGTTGGATTGAAAGCCGATGTCTATAGCATCGGTGCTGTGATCTTGGAAATAGTTTGTGGAAGAAAGAATCTGGGCCAATTCCACCTTGAAGAAAGCATTTGTCTTATTGGGTCAGTTGTGAAGCATAACCAAAGAAGATTGGCTGTTGACATGGTCAATGGTCACAGCAGAGATATGCAATTGCATGAGAAAAAAGCTGTTAGAATGATGAAACTTGCAATGCGGTGCTTGCACAGTGATTTCAACAGAAGACCTTCCATGTCAGCGATGGTAAAGGATATTTCGGGAGTTGATCTGACAGAACTATATACCTAAATATGTAAGCTAATAAGATTTTTAAAGAACAATCATGCCATTGACAAGTTTTGAAAGTCTAAAAGGATAAATGTACAAACTGAAAGTCTTTTTCTTCCAAAAATAATCATACAAAATTCTTTAAAATCCATTACCTAACTAAAGCTCCCCTCCACCGCTATTGTCTGTGTTGTGGTTGCGGATTTTGGTGTTCTCTTTATTACTATATATTTTAATATTTTGAAAGCCTTCCTGTAATCCTAGGGTCTGTCATTGGAGGTAGTTCAGCTGTTTTCCTCATTTTCACTGCCATACTGATCTTCAGAAGGAGAAAAGTCAGAAAACTTGAAGACCTCGATGATGATGATGATGATGATGATCAGTTTAACAACATGCCTGGGATGGCAACTAGGTTTTCCTTTGACGAGTTAAAAATGGCAACGGATGACTTCTGTCAAAAGCTAGGAGAAGGGGGATTCGGATCAGTATTTGAAGGAACATTACCCGATGGCATCAAAATTGCAGTGAAGCATTTAGATGGAGTTGGCCAGGGAAAAAAAGAATTTTTAGCAGAGGTCGGGACGATCGGTAGCATTCATCACATCAATCTGGTAAGACTGATAGGCTATTGTGCTGAGAAATCTCAAAGGCTTCTTTTTTATGAGTATGTTCAATGGGTCACACTAGACAAATGGATCTTTTACGGGGATAGAAATCCTGCTCTTGACTCGCAAATTAGATGTAAGATCATCATGCATAGTGCCAAAGGATTGGCATACCTACACGAAGAGTTCAGACAGAGAATTGCTCATTTAGATATCAAACCACAAAATATACTTCTATATGAGAAATTTAATGCTAAGGTTTCTGATTTTAGATTGTCCAGCTAATTGAAAGAGACCAAAGCCATGTAGTTACAAGAATGAGAGGAACACCTGGGTACTTGGCTCCCTAGTGGTTGTCCTCGGCAATCACTGAGAAGGTCGATGTCTATAGCTTTGGCATTATGGTCCTGGAAATAGTTTGTGGGAGAAAGAATCTGGAATATTCCCAGCCCGAAGAAAGCATTCATCAGGCCACATTACTGGTAAGCATAACCGAAGAAGATCGTCTGTTAGACATGGTCGATAGTCACAGCACTGATACGCGACTGAATAAGATAGAAGCTGTGAGAATGATGGAGCGTGCAATTTGGTGCTTACAGAGTGATTTCAACAGAAGACCTTCAATGTCAGAAGTGGTGAAGGTTTTAGAAGGTTCCTTGAATGCAAAGCCTGACCTTGAGTATGAATATGACATTTCTAGTCCAATGCCATTGATCTCTTGCAAAGCCAATCATTTGAATGCTTCATTCATACCTTCAGCATCAATTTTATCAGGACCCAGATAAAGTTAGGGAATTCATGGACAGGTAACTCGGTAAAGATCGATTTACATGCCCTGAGCAATTCATTTGCTGCTTCTGTATTGTTTACACATGACAGGCATGTTACATGTAATCTTCCGTCTTAAGTTTGTCGTACAGTTGCTTTGAGTGGTCTGTAGCAAAAGACTCTCATACCATGTTTTCAAATTTTGAACCCTGCGTTTAACCAGAACGTGTAATTTCTGAACTTGGAGACTTTCATGAGTATCATACCCGTGATTTCGACTGAATTGTAGTAGAGTTCTGCCAGCTTGAAAGGACTTACATATTCAAGAGTCTTATCATCAAGACATGGAGCAAAAGCTTGAAATCATTGGTTAGAGTTTGTTCAGCTGTCTGTTGGTGCCTTCTGTAACTGTTGCCAACCATAGCTGGCCAGTTCCAAGAATCCATTATGACAAACGCTACTCTAATAAGAGTAGGATACTTGTTGATGCATCTCCACATTCTTTTTTTTTGGGTAGACACGAAAATAGCTGGATCTAATGAAAACTAGCACATCACCATTTTGAATTCCCCTATCATTGCTTCTTTATCGCAGATGAACAGCTAAGACAGAGCAAACCGGTAAAAGAAACCATTCACTCCTTTCTCAAGCAATCCAAAAGCTCTTCTCTTGGCACCAACTCAAACTCCTTCACCATGCCGCGAACAATCATCTCCCAGACATCTAATTCCACTGCATTCCATTTAGCCAGCCTGCAAATAGTGGGCACCACCGAAACCAAATTCCCAGATACATTCACCCCTTCCACAAACGTCCTAAGTGTCGCCTTTGCCGGCACATAGCCCTTAAACAGCATCTCATCCAACAGCACCGCCGCCTCCCCAAACTCCCTTGCTTCAGACAACCCGTCGAAAACCATGCGATATGACACCACGTCCGGCCGACACTCCCTCCTCGGCATATCATCAAACAACTCCCTCGCCTCCTTCAACCTCCCCGCTTTACAAAACCCGGCAATGATCGTGTTATAGCTCACCACATCCGCCCTGCAACCTTTCCTCCCCATCTCCTCCAATGCCTCAAAGGCGGCATCGAACTCTCTCTCCTCGCAAAACCCGGCGATCATCGCATTGTATGTCACCGTGTCGGGCTTGACTCCACTCTTCTCCATCTCCTCCAAGATCCCAACCACGTCTCCCTTTCTCCCGGCTTTAAACATTCCTCTTATGATCGTAGAATACACCATGGAGTCCATCTCCAGGTCTCTATTCACCAGTATCTCATCCTTCAACTCAATAGCTCTCTCGAGCTCATCCTTTTGGCAGAGGGCTTTGATCAAAGATGTGTATATATAAGCGTTGGGATGTACACCGAATACTTTAAGCATCTCGTCTTTTAGCTTAAAAGCACCATCGAGCTTGGAATTGGCACAAAGCGCGGAGATTAGAGTACCGAACGTGACGACGTTGGGGCGGATCTGTTTGCTAAGCATTTCGTCGAACAGGTCGAACGCGTCGCTGAGAGATGTGCATCCATCGATGAGGACGTTGTACACAGAGGCGTCGCAGGCGGTATCATGCTGGAGCTCGCCACAAAGCTCGCGGAGCCGAGCAGAGGAGGCTCCAGAGCGGCGGAACGCGGCGAGGAGGGCAGCGAGGGAGCTAGGAGTGCGGGGGCATCGGAAGACTGGGATCTGGAGATAGGCACGGAGGGCGGCGTCGGGCATCCTGGCTCGGCCGTAGAAGGAGATCACCTGGCGGAAGAGAGCTTCTTTGGGCACGAAGCGGGTCTCTTGAAGCATCTCGTCGAGGACGGACTCCATCTCCTGGAACATCCTGGCACGGCCTAGTTTGCAGATGATGAGGTCGTAGGCGAGGGAGCTGCGGCGAAACGGGGTAGGGTTAGGACGAGGGCTTCGGAAAAGCTGGAGGGCGAGGAGGGGGTTCGGCTCGCGGCGGAGAAGGCTGGCCAGGCGGAACGGGGAGAGCTTCACCACCTTCGCCATCGCCGGCGACGACGGGGACTAGGATGTGTCTGGTGTCCAGAATTTAGTTTATAGTTTAAATAGTTCCCTCGAATAGAGTTCGGCATGGCAACACCAAGTCGTCCGATCATGGTAAACTCTACCGTTGGATGGATGGGTGTAGTTTAGTAAATGTTTGTGGAGAAGGGACATTGGACTCGGATATCATGTGGCTCGCCGCTCGCGCTTGCCATCTTTAATATCCGTTGGTTTTGCTTATTTATCGGAATTTTTTGGGTTAGTGTGAGGTGCCATTGGTACGCCGTCCGCTGCTGCTAGCCTGCTACTAGTAATGGAATGCTGCTGCTCCCCTGCTTCCGGCCTCTACAAACCTCAGGTAACAACTTGACTAGAAACGATTATAGAGAAGCATCCTCTTTTGATACATTTTTTATTTTTGAACACTTAAACGGGTGTTTCAGCGATTTTCTTTTCCGCAAGATCATAGAAGTTGCTTGAAGACATTGAATCCATTGAATCAAAGAGTATTCCCTCCTCACAGCAATAGATTTGTTCGAGATAGTATTGTTTTGGGTCGAGGTGCTTATGGGGGAGCTACTCGTTTTTCGTCTTCAAGGCCATATAGTGGCATGATTGTTGCTGAATCTGGCCGACAAGGTTGGGATTTTGGGAGGTTCATTCGAACATTGTATTTCTTTAATGGGCCTCCGAACCCTGCAAAGGTTGGTTCAATGATTATTACTTCTATGATTCCTCATAAGAAAGTTCATCTCTAATCTGTCCTGCCTGTAATTTTCTTAATTGAAGCTGATACATTTTCAATCTATGGCAGTTCATTGAATCTCTGATCGAGAAAGTGTCGAGTCCAATGTCTTCTGAACAGCCAAAAGATATGAGTAATTCCGGTATAGTTTTGGTAGCTGGAGCCACTGGTGGTGTTGGTCGAAGAGTAGTGGACATCTTGCGCAAAAAAGGATGTCCTGTTCGAGTGCTGGTATCCTTCTCATTGATGATTGTATGATTGATCGATGACGTCTTTGGAATTTGTCTTTTCTTCAGTTTCTTGACATCTTTATCTGACTAAAACTCAGGTTAGAAACAGAGACAAGGCAATAACAATGTTTGGGCCAGAGATAGATATGGTGAGTTCTTCCTTTCATTAGACGGTACTCTTTTAAGCCAATATCACACCTATGAAAATACTTTTTTTAATTAGGGTACACAAATCTTGCTGGGGGAGTGTAGTTGCTCTCAACCTTCTAGTTGTAGATCATTGAGATGGTTGTTCTAAGGTAGTAAGATGGAAAAGTAGATAAATCTAATAGTCGAAAATCACTATCTTCAAGACATTTTATTGCTGAAAGCTATGAGGACTAACTTGTTAAACCATGAAATTCCAACTATGTTGGCCATATTAGTTAAATTGGATCAATTGCATCTTCAAGTTTGATGAGACATGTTATCTTATTTAACCTTCTTATCACATGAATTCATAAGAAACGTTAGTTCCTTTATTTTTTAGATCAAAAGCATTACTAGGATATGGAAGAAACTTTATTGTGCTCTTTGCACTTTGCCTTTATCTCTCTCATGAATCACCACAATACATGAACTTTGAAGCAATTAGGCCGATGTACCTCATTGCAGAATATGAGTTCTAGCGATCCTATTTTTCTTCATCTTCTTTGATCAGTATATGGCTGTAGTCTATGGCTGCACGGATACTTCATATTTGGAAACGTACCCGTATCCGACACGTGTTGGATACAGATACGCACCCGATACACTCGGATACATATATGATACGTATCCGATTATTTAGGTCAACAAAACACGTAATTAGAATTTGGATACGGCTATGAGAGCATTAGTGAGAGCAGTGACACCATTGAGAGCATTAGTGATGAACATAATGAATTAGGGAGCTAGAAACTTTCTTAAGTTATTTGTTTTTGAAATTTCTTCATGTTTATGTAGATGAATACATTGCTATTAAACATTAGTTTTTTGGTTTTTAGAGATGACATAGATGAACAATTTGAAATTTGAATGCATTTTTTTCAAATTTTAAACTTAGCATGGTATTAGATATATATTAAATGTATTATTATATTGCCGTATCCTCGCCGTATATGTATCCTAATTTTTCAAGAATTGCCGTATCGGAGTGTCCGTATTGTATCGTACCCGTGTCCTGTACCCATATATGTGCTACCTAGGTTATAGTTTTCCTACAACATCTGCTTCATAAATAATGGTCTTCTTACATTTCAGGTTATTGGAGATATCACCAAGGAGAATACACTTACTCCTGAAAGCTTTAGAGGAGTGAAGAAAGTAATCAATGCAGTCTCTGTTATTGTAGGTCCAAAGGAAGGCGATACTCCTGATAGGGCAAAGTACAGTCAGGTAAGTTGTTAAATTTGTATGTGTGCCTGCTGCTATACGTTTGTTTCTATGGCATCTAATGGAGCACAAGAACTGATCATTTGTCCCCAATTGTTAGCATAACCTTAACATAGTTTGATCTTTCACTTATTACTTGGACTATTCTTCCTCATCTTGGCACTAATTAGCTTCTCCTGTCACAGGGAATCAAATTCTTTGAACCTGAGGTGGCGATACTTTCCTTGTACTATACTCTTCTATGTCCTGAAAAAAGCAGATTTAAAATTTGAACTATTTGTTCGCTTACGCTGTGATTCCAACTCTTAATGTTCTCAGTTAACGTATTTCCGTAGTTCCCTAATGCTATTCTTGCTATCTAAGAGCAGATAAAAGGAGATTCGCCTGAAATGGTGGAATATATTGGAATGAATAATTTACTCAATAGTGTGAAGAGCAGCACCGGACTGCGTGATGGGAAACTACTATTTGATTGCGAAGGTATCCAATTTGAATTGCTGCTTGACCTCCCTAATGAAGAGCTAACCCTCATAAGAAAATCTTATAATTGAACATATGACGGGAATATGCATCGATTTACATACCATTTTGAGATTCTGTTTATCAGTTTTTCTTTCCATTTTCCACCAATTTTCCATTGAAATATGAGGATATTGTACTCAGTTTGATATGAGCCTCTTTTTTGTTTCTGAACTGCCTACTCATCCAATAAATCCAAATTCCAATTAAATCTATCGAACTAACCTATACCTCATCCAGCATAGTGGCTAGATCAGTGCTTGATTACTTAATCTTCAGAGTAGCTAATGTTTTGCAACCTCATACATGCAGGTAGTATGTCGGGAAAGATTGTGTGGGGTGCCTTAGATGATGTTGTCATGGGAGGTGTGAGTGAAAGTACATTTCAAATTGACCCAACCGGTAACGAATCTGGTGGACCAACTGGACTGTTTAAAGGTTTGCCACCTTCTTCTTAACTTTTTTGAATTGTTATGGGACGATTTGAAGCACATATGTACAATGAGGTGTATTTTCTCATTCAGGTGTTGTTTCTACTGCTAACAATGGAGGCTTTACTAGTATCAGGACAAAGGTAGCTTAATAACATTTGTGTCATTCTAGGACTGTAGATTTCTTCAATTCTATTTCTGGAGGATGAGATTTCTGTACTTGAGGCTCATAGTGCGGCAAGACCGATGACACCACCAAAGTTGGAGAATTGCTAACTTATGCAACATCTCCATTGAAAACTTATGTAACATCTCATCCATGTAGAAGTGTCTGCTCAACTTATAATGTTTGGCAGACCTCACAACATCATTAGTGCTTCTCATGGTGTTGCCTCCATGAGGTTGATAGCTATTAGAAAATGTCTGCTGTAGTGCGCTTTCTCTACAAATGGTTTTCTGTTTTAGATGAAATATATGCCTTTTGTACATGTAGAATTTTACCATGCCCGAGGACCTTTCTGCATACGATGGTGTTGAGCTGAGGATTAAAGGCGATGGTCATCGTTACAAGCTGATTCTACGCACTAGTACTGATTGGGATACCATAGGTTACACTATTAGCTTTGACACGACACAGGGCCAATGGCAATCGGTGCGTCATCTTTGCATTACTTAACACATAAATCATAATTTGGTTCCAATGATGACGTTTGCATCTTCAGATACAACTGCCTTTTTCTTCATTAAGGCCTATATTTCGTGCTCGGACTGTGTTTGATGCTCCACCCTTTGATCCAAGCAAAATCATTTCACTACAGGTGCTTCTCCATTTTTCTTTTTGTCATTGCTGACATATATCCAATTGTGTGAAGATTTCATCAAAATGTTTCTGCAGCTTATGTACAGCAAGTTTGAATATGATGGAAAACTCAACCCTACTTTTGTGGAAGGTCAATTTCAACTTCCACTGTCAAGCATAAGAGCATATATTAGTCAGCCAATCACTCCCAGGTTTGATTCTTATTGTCACTTCAAACTGTTCTTAATTACTTATCAATCATCTGCTCAAGTTGGACAAATCCTATACAACTCCTCAGCTTAATCAGCCCAATGGGATGAGATTAATCTCTAGTTTTACCATTCTATCACAATATGCCTAGAAAACTAGGATATCTAATCAACGAAACTACATAAAAATATAGCTTGAGAGTTCTCAGCCAGAAATGTCAATAACTCACATCCTATACTTTCTTGTCTTTAACATGGCCTCATCTGTTGCAGGTTTGTCCATGTGAGTTCTGCAGGAGTTACTCGACCTGACAGACCTGGCCTTGATTTGAGCAAACAACCTCCTGCAGTTCGCTTGAATAAGGAATTAGATTTTATTCTCACTTACAAACTAAAGGTACTACCATCCCTGTATGCATCATAGGTTTCCCATTATCCATTAGTTGCTGCTTTAAATATTTATGGTCTTAACATCATTATCTTGGATAATAGATAGTAGCACAATAAGTCAGAACTGTATATTCATACTCTTCCTCTGGCTTATTAATCATCCTTATATAAAGAGATGGTTATAAATTAACCTTTCGTTGTCCTATATGGA
Organism: Narthecium ossifragum; assembly: GCA_963920575.1. NCBI lineage: Eukaryota > Viridiplantae > Streptophyta > Magnoliopsida > Dioscoreales > Nartheciaceae > Narthecium > Narthecium ossifragum. Next base: position 21,627,418 of record OY986968.1, read on the forward strand.
GCCTACGTGGAGAGGGTTATCCTACGTGGAGCCTACGTGGAGGGGGAGTTAATGGGAGAGAGAGGGGGTTAGTGAGGAGTTATTGGGGAAGGTGGGGAGAGAGGGTAGTTACCCTGCCATATGGCAGGGGGACTTACTAGTCTCATATATTGTACTTATCATCTCTTAAGATGACTTCTTGAAGCCTTTTGCATTTTCCTGGACAATAATGTCTCCAGAGTCTCATGTTTATATCTGTAGTGGCTCCCCCATCGTCAGCATTGCCTGAGACTCTGCTACCTTCTTTTCTTTTCACATTTTTGTCCTAGTGTTCGATCCTTTCTGGAATCATCTGTCAACAATCATCAGATATTTCCTCCATGCCAGCATATTCTGGTATCAGTTGTCTGATTAAAATGTCTAGTATGCTTCAATTTGACTTCACTAAACCACTTGACCTACTAAGTCTATTGCATTAACATTTCTCAATTAGCATTGCAATGGCTGTTTTGGCAGTCAGCTCTGTATCTTCTTGATGCTTCTATGGTCAACAATTAGCCTTAGTACAATACTCTATTCCTCACCAGCTCATCTTGATTTATGTCATTTTTGGTTTAGATCTCTCGTTATTAGGCCTCTCTGACTAATTTATGCCTGTGGTACTCATGACCTCTAATCGTAAGGTCTAAATCTTCAAGAATCATCTGGCTACATATTTAGGAGTCGTCTCTAGCAAGTCAAGTTTCAGCTCTTATGGACTTGCAGTGGAACATACTTATGCAAATCACACATGTTTCCAAAAGGATCAAATGGGAAAGACCATAGGTGGTTGCTAATTTCTTATGTAAATTGACATGGCTAGTGTACTTTTGATCGATGAAATCACATTTTTGTCATTGATTGTCAATCTAAAGCTGCTGAAATTGCTTGGTAATGGATATTGAGTTTTTATGAAGTTCTATGTTCTATTCATCAGGGGGAGGATTTAATCCGAGAAAGTGGTATTCCTTATTCAATAGTTAGACCCTGCGCACTAACTGAAGAGCCTGCTGGAGCGGATCTCATATTTGACCAAGGAGACAATATCACGGTATCCTCGAGTACTTGAGATTATACCAGCTCACATGTGTTGGCAGCCCTGTT